>OZ030006.1:167074915-167487415 GCA_964023405.1 Apodemus agrarius
CACACATTACAAAGGACCCCACAGTTGTCTAGTGGCATGTCTGGGGTGGGCATAGCCATGCCTTTGTTATATGCACCAGTTTCTTTTTGTTGTCTTATTGCTACCTTACTAACTGGAATCTAGAGCATACCTTGGGAGTCTGGCTTACAGTCACGATGAAATATCGTTGCATCTCTGCTGTGTGCAGTGTCCACTCTAAAGCTACCTTTGTTCACTGTGTCCTAGAAATGCTGCCTCTCCCTCAGATCTTCCTATCAACCACGGTCTGCGCAGGCAGCTCTCTGGTATGCTCCTTTCCCAGCACCTCCTGTGGCCGGTTCCTCTCAGTCCTCAAGTCCTAGCTTGTACATACACACTTTCTGGGGAAGCCATCCCTTTCCTGCTTTCTTTGGTCTGAAAGTTTCTGTTGTGCCTTCCCTCTTGCCAATGTATATGCTGAAGCTTAATCCCCAGTGTGACTGTGTTAGCCATGGAGGCCTCAGGAAGAGATTAGGTCTTGAAGACAGAGCTTCTATGAATAGGATTAGTACCCTTATAAAAGGTCTAAAAAAAGGGATGTTTTCCTTTTCTACCACAGGAACACAATGCAAGGAGACTCCACTTGTGAAGGAGCAAATAAGACAGTGACTTCCTGGACTCTGGACTTCCCAGCTTCCAGAACTATAAAAAACGTGTTCCCCCTTGATTATAAGATAATGATCCAGTTTATGATGTGTCATCATAGCACTTGAACAGACTAATACACAACCCACCCCATGAAAAAAATATGTTTAGCTTTTTCACATTTTGTCACTGTTTTCTCCTGAGCAATTATTTAGCCACACCATTTCTACAGGACAAAGGCTGTTTCCACCACATTCACCTTTGTACAGTCAGTCCTAGCAGAAGCTGCAGCCATGAATCAATGCACAAACAAGTCTATTATCAGATGAAATGCAGAGGAGTTGGGAACGAAGTATTATTTCATATTAGTCATCACAGCCGCTGTGGGAACACACATGCCTGAAGTAGCAACCCCAGCAGCAAGAAAGCATTGTGAGCCCTCCATAGCCTGAGTGAGCAGATCTCACACGCTGTTTTACTGATGTGTATTTTTTCTTGTTGTTGTTCTGGTCTGTTTCTAGCTTGTCAAGTACATCTCAGCAAGTGCCTTGATATGTCTTCATCACAGTAGAAACATAGACACACAAAGTATGTGTCATGCTGCAGATTCTGCTTATGAATTAAATATAGCAAGTGATGAGAACATTTATGGTCGTATCCAATTCAATCCTTATTGTGGTATCTCGTTTAATTCCTTCCCTGTTAGAGTATACCTCACCAGAATTGGAAAACAACTTTAGATAAATGGTATTGGGAACATGTCCTAGGAAAGCTCCTAGCCAGGGTGTCCTCATTTGATTCTCTAGTGCTGTGACAAGACAATGACCAAAAGCAACTTTTGGAACAGGGTTTTGTCATCTTATACTTGCAGGTAATATTCCATGATCAAGGGAAGGAAGAACAGGGGCTCAAGGAAGGAACATACGACAGGAATAGTAGCAGAGGCCATTGAGGGATGCTGCCTACTGCCTCCTTCTCTATGGCTTGCTCAGTTTGCTTTCTTATTCCACCCAGGACAACCTGCCCAGGAGTGACACCAGGGTCTCTCTCCATCAACTATTGGTCAAGGAAATGACCCACAAATTTGCCCACAGCCCAATCTGATAGAGGCTATTCCTCAGTTGAGATTTTTTGCTTCCCAGATAATTCTAGATTAGTGTCAAGTTGACAGAAACCAACCAGAACATAGGATCTTTATTCTTATGAAAGAGGATATTCAGTTCAATGAAGATGTTTCATACACAAAAAGCCGTAAACAAGATTATCGCCTTTAATGTACTTAGTTGCTAAGCAGGGCCCACAGTAACCATGACTGAATACAGAAATGGGAAAGGTACATTTATGCTGGAGTCATAAGGGAAGGTATGTAAATGAGAGCACATTTAACTGGGCCTTAAACAATGTTGAAGAATAAATAACATACTTACCGAATGCCTAAGGCACATGAGATACAAGACTAACTACTTTGGGGGATACAAAGAGTTATAAGGCAGACATTTTTATCAGTGTAGATACATGGGACAAATGAGTGGAAAATTAAATGATATGAGAAACAAGGTTTGGGGTGTCAGGAGGTATTAAGATTAATGGTATAGGGAAAACAAACAACATTAGCTTTAGGAATTCACAGATGGTGAGTTGAGAAGGCTTCTCAGAAGACATGGGACTGTTTTGACTTAGGAGGACTTAGCTTGGAGGACAGTAGACATCATTTGAGAGGAAGAGAGGAAAATATCAAAAGAAAAGGTCCAAAGGCAGAGCTGGAGAGATGGAGGAACAACAAATCAGGTAGAGCAGGCAGAGAGAAAACCTGAGCTGTTGATGATAACGTTGAGGAGAAAGATGGAGTCTGTGTTATGAAGGCAGCAACGGTATACATGCATGCTGTTTAACCGCGTACCTGCTTTTGAACAGCTGGAGGCTTACATGGCGAAACTACAAAGACTAAGTCAGGACCCTGATTTCAAAGTTCTCGAAGTCTGGAGTGGGATGACAGTACTCCACAGGCAACTTTAGAGCGCTCAGAATCTTCCATCAATAATCGAAATCATCACACATAGAAGTTTAGGGATTAGGACAGGATTTTCTAGACCTCAGCTGTGTGGTATGGAAAGTAAAAATCCAATTTGGGTGCTTGGGGCTTGAGGTAGTAGGGCTTTCAGAGGGCATAAGGCAAATGAAGAAAGAGGGTGCAGATGGTAGAAGGAGTCTCTCTGAGAAGGGAAATAGACAGGCAGGAATCTGAACTGCACCCAACAACCAAGGTAGATATCAACTAAGATAGGGTAAACAGTCAGGGCAGAACTGGGGCAGTGTATCGTCAAAAAAAATGGGGGGAAGCAGACTTTATTCAACAGTGGGCTACAGGCTGCTTCCCACAGTTCAAGAATGGAATGGTTAAGTGAGGGCCACAGAGAGGCCTGGGGATATGACTCTACAGTTCTGAGCTCTGGCTGCTCTTGCAGAGGACCTGGGTTCAGTTCCCAGCACCCACTCGACGGTTTACAACCACCTGCAGCTCCAGTTCTGGCGGAACCCAACACCCTCTTCTGGGTGTTTGTACCTGCACCGGGCACACGATGATTACAGGCATGCAGGCAAGCCAGACAGCTATGCACGTAAAACCAAAGGAAACAGGACTTCAAAGAGAGGACACAGAGAGTCTAGACAGGCCATGAGCTCTCTACTCCAGGGACTAAATCATCGTCCTACAGAAATCACACAAAATCCCCCAACTTGGTATGAAAGTAGGTCTGTTAAAGAGTTTTGAATTATAGTGTTTGTCAAGGGAAGTGTTATTACAAGTCAACTATAGTCTATTTTTATGACTAAAATGTTTAGAAATATAGATGCTTGTAGATAACCTGACTCTTTCATACTTAACAAATCAAGGGCAAATGATTATTTTTGCATTTACCGATTCGCATTTATAGGTGGTTTCTGGAGTGTGGAGAGAGCAGGGTAACTGGTCTGGAAGGCAACTTGACTTGGGAACTGGGCATTATAATTCCCAGCCCATCAACACCAACGTTACACAAGAAAACCATTAGTCCTCATGTGTAAGGTTGAGAAAAAAATGCTGGTGTGTTTGGTGAACCACCAGGCTTTTGTGACTCCAAGTTTCTACAGTGTTGTGATTTAACACTGGATGGGTCATCGGCTGGAAGCTTCTCTCCAGATGGCAAAGAGCAAAAGCCAAGTGCACATTTAAGTGTTTTGTAACTTTCTTTAAATCCAAGAACAAACTGACGGAGGCTTCAGGCCAGTGCAGTTTCTGTGATTCAGGAAGGATTTCTAAGCCTCATCTGCTTATAAAGATGTTTAAGAGATGGGGAAACAGGTGGAAAAGCAAAGGGACTGGCTTTGGAAACAGCCTTCCTCTCTGTGAATGCCCCTTAGGCCACGGGTCTGCATCCTGCTAAGAGCCACTGAGATTGGATGTAAGAAAGCGTTCACTGGTGGTGAAGCTGACAGACTCTGGACAGTGACTGCCAGAAGGATGAGACTGACAGAGGTCTGGAGGCGGAAGGGAGCTCGGAGGAGGAAAGCAACCATTACTTGGGGTTCTAGTCCTTTTCTTCCCCCAGGATGCATTGGCTCTGAAGCCAGTGTCTCTAATATCTGCATGTGAGCAATTCTTTTGTCTGGCAGTTTTGATTCTAACCACCCACCGAGCACTCTGAAGGCACAAATCTGGTCCACTGTGTACTGTGCATCCCCTGGAAAATGATGCAGTGCACAGTGACTGGTAACTTGAGAATGCCTGAGACTGCGGCACCACAAGCAATGAGCAACTGATGTAGATGAGAAAAAAGTGTGTGTGTGTGTGTGTGTGTATGCGTGTGTGTGTGTGTGTGTGTGTGTGTGTGTGTGTGTATGCGTGTGTGTGTGTGTGTGTATGTGTGTGTGTGTGTGTATGTGTGTGTGTATGTGTGTGTGTGTGTGTGTGTGTGTGTAACCATGTCTGCCACGTTTGTTGCCTCTGCACTCATGGGAGACACTTGTCTCCTTTATTTTTATTTTCATTTTGCTTACAAGGGGACTCGACATAATTGCTTGTTTTGAACTGTGGGATATCTTTTTCACCCAATGACACCAGCAAAGCAAGACACAGGCTTGAGCTCTCTGTAGTTCTCTCCAGCCTTGCTCGGGACTGTGCTTTCATCCATTTATAAATAACCTCACACTGTGGCCAGACACTTACTACAAGCACCACTGGAGCCTCTGACCATGGTTGACTTCAGCTGATGGGCAGCGCTCTGCCGAAAGATGCCGGAGGAACCTAAGGGCACCGCTCTCTCCCCTTAGCGCATTCTCTCTCTCTCTCTCTCTCTCTCTCTCTCTCTCTCTCTCTCTCCCCTAAGTGCATGTTCTCTCCCTCCTCCAAGCTGGACATCTCATCCCCCTTTCCCTTTGTCAACTTCGCGCTCTCTTTTCTTTTTCATTTCCTCCCCCAATTTTATATTCAGAGTTGCTTTGAACACAACAAAAATACTGCTAGAGGCAGTAATAATTGCACATGAATTTTGTCATATTTCATAGATCTTCTTAGCCCGAGTAGCACAAATTGACCGGCAAGAAGTAAAATGAATTAATGTGATGGCTTCTCACCCCTCCCCTTCGTTCTATTAGGAACATTTTTTTCTTCTTCTTCATGGTATAGGCCTGTTTTTATGCCTTGTCCCGTGCTGCCTTTTTATTTAAACCTGAAATATTGATGAATCCCACGTGGAGCTCAGATTCCTCAGCAGAGCTACAGCTCAGCTTGGTGGGCACGGGTGAAGGCAAACTTGCTAAGTCCTCAGAGACCAGCGGCGTTGAAGGGCAGGGCGAGGTCACTAGGGGCTGCTTTGACTGTTCTGGGTTCTTGCGGTGTGGCCGCATTGGGTGGTATAGGAGATAGATTTTGAGGAATGAACCAGGAGATTGCCCTAGGTCAGCAGGATATGATGAAGAAGATGAGTCAGAATCCAGCTTCAAGCTCCAGGGATGAGTGTGATTTGGGGACTAGACTTTAGCTCTAAGTAGTCTCCTATAAGACAAGGACAGACATTCTTATCTTATAGGACACAGAGAAAAGTTAGACAGTGAGTATAAAAGCATCCCGCAAAGGATCTGTCATTTCGGAAGTTCCTTATGATCTTGTCATTCACCTTCTTCTGTAATCAGAAAATACAACCATCCTTCCTTCAGCTGTCTCCTAGAGTGACTCTTCATTCATAAAAATGATGTTCCAAACCAACCGTTAAGCTGAGTGTGAGGGCGCATGCTTGTGTGTGGGAGGCAGCAGTGGAAGGATTCTGAGTTCAAGACCAGCCTAGGCTGCGTAGCCTGACGCTGACTAAGTAAAAGAGGCTGGATTGTTGCTTGGGCTGTGGATCGCTTGATTAATATAGGCTGGATCTCCAGTTTGATCCTCAGAACTACAGCACAACAAACAACCTAAAACTTAGCACTAGCCTCAGAAAAACAAAGTAAACGGCAGTTGTTCTGTAGACATTGGCAGAACCTCTGAGTTGATAAAAACTTGTTAATCGTCTTATTTTGACCAAGATATATTAAATCTGCTTGCTGTTGGCTTACCTGTGTTACCACATTTATCTCTCTCTCTCTCTCTCTCTCACACACACACACACACACACACACACACACACACACATAAGCACAGGCTTTTCCACCCCACCCCTGTTCCCGAATAACAACTTGATGGCTTATTATTTATTAATAAATGTCTAGGTCTTAAGTTGGCTTGTCCCCCAACTAGCTTGTGACTCCAACACCCTATCTATACTATTCTATGTCTGCCGCATGGCTGGTTACCTCTCCTCAGTCTCATATGAACAACTTTCTCTGAGTCTGTGTAGAGAATCTTCCCATGCCTGACTAGTTCTCTGAGTTTTCTCTGTCTGTCAAATGTCCCACCTTATAATCTTACCTCAGCTTATTGACCATCATATATTTATCGACAGGTGATACTTATGCACACACAAATACAAACATACATATACACATATAAACACATGCATACACTACACACACATACAAATACAAACACACACATATACATGTATAAACATATACATAAAACACACACACACACACACACACACACACACACACACACACTGTGGCAATTTCAATGCTTGCTATTGCTTTGGAATTGCAGTCTGGAAAACAGGGCCTCCAGAGCATCAGTCATCTGAAGCAGGAGACTGGGAGCAGAAGTACTGTTGGTTTCCAGTTTGAGAGCTAGAGGACCTGGGCTGGGGAAACCCAGGAAGACTTATGGGACAAAAGAACTTATCCATGTGTCCCCAGAAGAAACCATTCACAGCTGGAAGAAGAGAGGGTGTAAAGGCTTTTGTGAACAGTCTGTATAAAGTAGAGCAGTAACATAAACAAACTAGTTAGTCCTCTCTTCCTGCCTTCACTCTTCTCACATCATTTATCCCTCGGTGATTCCATGCTATGGCACAGAAGATGTCTCAGAACCAAAAACTTACTTCCTCATTGTAGCTTTATAGGGACTGAAGAGTGTGCTCTCAAAAGATATGTTGAAGATGCGACCTCTAGCATCTCAGAATGCCATTGTATTCTGAAACAGAATCTTGCAGAAGCAATTGTGTCAAAATTGGGTTCATTTTGGAGTGGGTTCTTATTTACTGAGACCACATCCTTATTCTGATTTTAAAAAAAAAAAGGAATTTTGGACACTAAGACACCAGGGGAAAGGAAAGGGTGCAGCCATGTTTTATAAGCTATGGTATTTCCAGGATCAACTGAGGGTGGTAGAGGCAAGAGCATTCTTCCCTGGGACTTCATGAAGAGTCGCAGCTCTGCCCATGTCTTGTTTTTTTGTTTTTTGTTTTTTGTTTTGTTTTGTTTTTTGACTTCAAGGCTCCGAAGCTCTGAGAGAATACATTTCTGTTGCCCCAAGCCAACCCATTTGTTGAGCATTGTTGTGGCAGCCCTAGGAGGGTAATACAATGCTCGCAGCTGTATAGGAGGGAGGAAGAGGGGAGGGTGCAGTTTAAGCCCACTGACGATTGACTTATCCTGAGCTGTACTTTAAGAGACAAACGTGACCAGCAAGTTATGGGAACTGCCTAAGATATTATTAAGGGATTGTGTTAGATATTAGGAAATGGAGGCTCTACAGAGCATAGAAAAATTCAGAGACCGGAAAAAATACAATTATCTTATGCACACACCCTGCTGAGTTCAGAGTGCTCAGCAAACCAGTTACATACAGATTTTTATGTCCTCTGCCCACCAGATGCTTGGGAACTTTGCCAGGATTACTCCCAAGCTGCAGGCTGGTTACCATGACAATCAAGGCAAGAGACAATCCTATAACTATCTAGTTTACAGGCTAGGTGGTAGTTTAAATACACTATCTACTGATGTTTTGTGATTAACTTCGATGTTTAAAGATGAACCCTTAGGATCATGGCCCACTGGAATATCAAGGAGTACCCAGGGCCCTAAGAGGCTCCCACAGGGAAAGAGCAGACTTCCAGGTAGCTTGAAGAGCCCTTTATACAACTTGACTTTGCAGAACCACTGGGATCAGACAGCTCCAAGCCTCCACAGTAGTCAACTCTCAGGGGTCTCCCACAAAGCTTATTGGGGTAACAGTGTTTCATTCCCCCACACAGCCCACTGGGCCACCTCATTAAGTTCTGCAACCTCCCCAGAGAAGGCTATAAGCTTAGTTTGGTGTGAGGATGGATTTCCATGTCTCCTTCCTGGAGACTGGGACACTGAGCCCGGAGTCTCAGCAGGTCTGGATATCAGTGATGCCCACACTGCAGTATCCTAGCTGGGACTGACTGCCACAGTTAACAAGGTCTCTCTTTTGCAACAGGGGTCTGTCTGGACAGCTCAGCCAGCACTTCCTCACCACAACTTTCATTTCCTGTCCCTTCCAGAGAATGAAGTTATCTTCCTGATTCTGTTCGAATCTTCATAGTCTACATGGGAATGGTCAATCGTGGTGGCGTTGGAAGCAATGGAGTCTCTAGAGGAAGAGGTATTGACGCACACAGTGAAGGATGGGTAAGGGAGATAACGGAGACACCAGCCTGACCCTGTCGTGGCATTCTGTCCCCTAAATGGAGCTACAAGGATGATGCGATGAGGGTTCTGAGTACAGGAAGGCAAGTCAAGGTTTTCCTCTGGGCCACCTTTCCTTCTTCCCATCATTCTTGGGTTCTGAGTGAGGAGCTGGGCATTTGTTTTGTCTCGCCATTGGGGGAAGAGGAAGGGGAGGGTTAGAGGCAGAGTTAAAGAGGTCCCCTTCCCCTGTTTAAGACAAGGCAGGAGGATGCTGTGATGTGGGAGGCTGTGTCTCTAACATGCTAACAGTCTCTGGATCACGCACGGGGGAAGAGGAAGGGGAGGGTTAGAGGCAGAGTTAAAAGGTCCCCTTCCCCTGTTTAAGACAAGGCGGGAGGATGCCGTGATGTGGCAGGCTGTGTCTCTAACATGCTAACAGTCTCTAGATCACGCTCGCCCTTCTCCTCACCCCTGCACATGCTGAACCCCACTGGCTCTTCTCCGTGTCACAGCACCCTGTCCTTGGCCCTGGCACTCCACACCTGCGTGGTTTCTGGTCTTATGTCCCAGGCTGCTCCTCTCCACTCCCTTTCTGATTCCCTCTGTCTTTACCTTTGTCTTATTTATTTTTTTCCCTTTCTGAATCCTTTTACTCATTTCTTAATGATGAGTTTCATATCCAAGTTTCCAGACCAGAAAATGTTTTCTGGACTTCAGCTCCAAAGCTTGCAGTTCTTCTCCAAAGTGTTGAGTGCAGTTCAGGGCTGCTTTCCTGTTCTGTTAATTAAACATTGGAACATTGAAATTGGCTGAGGGAAATGACTAAGTAGAAAGTGTTACTCTATTCATATACTTCTAGCTTACATAAATACATACATACATAGATGCATGCATACACACATAATACACATATACATACATGTATACATATATGCGCACACACAAACACATATACATGTACACATACATACATACATACATACATACATATGTACACCAGGGGCCCATCAGCAGCTATGGCACATTGAGAGGGTGAGTGAAAGTCACCCAGAGGCCTGCCAGCTATGTGGCCTGTCCCACTGTGGAAACCACTAACGTGTGTAGAAAGGTGAGTGAGAAAGAAATGCAGAACAGTTGAGTACTATGAAGAGAGGCAGAGATGAAGATGCCAGGGTGGAGAGGGATGGCCTATTGTGCATGGCCTGCCTTTCCACCTGAGGCCATGGTGGAGTCTCAGTCCATGCTTCCTCTGAGGGTCATGTCTGTGTCCCTAGCCATGTAGCAGCAGGGGTTAGTGTCGATGTCCCTGGCTCACTTTAGACCCTATAGATAGCCCTTAAGATTACCCCTTAAGACCCTGTAGATAGCCTCGGTCTGGGCTGCTTTCTGGGGCCACGTTGATATCCATGAGTGGCTGTGTAGAGCTGGTCCCATACTTCAGAGGCGGAGGCACTTTGGACGGCTGGCCCCACCTGTCTGGGCAGCAGAGCTGGCCCTGGTGGTAGGAGAACAGATGAGCCAGTCCTGAGGACGTGAGCTCACCAGAGCTGGTCTGGGCACATACCTGCCATGAGGAGGTGCGGACTCAGAGAGATGCCCCCGCACCCTAACCTCCACTCCTAGTCACCTGCGTCATTCAGGAGAACTGGCCCCTGGATCATGAGGGTGATGAGTGGGGTCAGAAAGCTCGCCTCACCCTTTACCAGCTGTAGCCCTTGGGAGAGCAGGTCCTGCAACTTCCCTGTGCAGCACAATAGCGCATGCTCTGGTGGCTGGGGGCGTGGATGAGCTATCTAGAATGTGTGAGAGCTGTGGCGCTGGATGACCTAGCCTTGGCAGTGACAGAGAGCTTGCCCTGGTGGTAGGAGTGTGGGAGAGCTGGCAGGCTGACCAGCTCAGTTACCACCCAGGCCCAGATCCAGTGCTCTGAGTTGGCCCACTGCTATATCTACCTCAACTATATACTGATGGAGCATGCAGAAGGGTCAGAGCAGCAAAATCAAGGCTATAGGAGCTCCCCGGCACAGGCCAACAACCAAATATTGGAGAGGAGTTCTGGTGAGAATCCAGAATTGATGATGTAGCAAAAGCCAGAAGCCTCAAACCAGACTAGTGACTCATTGCAATGAGCACTTGCAAGTGAGGATGGGTGGACAAGGGCGTATTGTGGGACACACTGTGACACACTCCAGCTACCGTGACAAGGTATTTTTTATATTTAGTTTTATATTATTTATTGTTGTTGTTTGTTGTTTTTTGGGGGAGGTTGGAATGGCAGAGGGTAGTTATGAAGAGACTGGAAGATGAGTAGGTTTGGGGTACAAAGAATCAATAAAAAGTTTTTTTTTTTAAATTCATTTCTTACTAGAATGACACCACTGTATGGTATGCAGACACTTTCAAAACAACATGCAAACCCCCAACATCTTCAGTTGATTTCCATTCTCCTAAGAAAGTCCGGCTCCCCATTAAGGAGCTGCCTCATGATTCAGCACATTGATGTATTATCCTTGGGAATTTACCTAGAAAAGAAGCTATGAAGTCCCTAGACAAAAACTCAGTAAGGAATTAACTAATACCAGAACCAATGTGGCGGTGGTTCCTTTCCTGATAGCATCTGCCAGGCTGATTTTCTAAAAGGTAATATTGAACCGAGTTCTTTTATGTATGTGCATGTGTTCTGTGTTCACATGTGTATGGGCAGGCTCATACTTATGAGAGAACATGGAAGGCAGAGGAGGCTATTGAGTGTTTTGCTGTATTTCTGTCTTATGGCTTTCAGATAGAGGCTCTCACTGAACCCGGGACTCACCATTTCAGCTAGACAGGCTGGGTATTAAGCTCTGAGGGATCCCCTTGTCACTGTCTGGTACCGTGCTATAAGCATATAAATTTTATGTGGGTGCTGGGATCAGAACTGAGACCCTTGGGTTTGCCTAATGAATGTTCTTCCTCACCTCACCATCTTCCCAACTGCCTTTCTAGAAATTTTTCACAAACTTTACAATATAGCTAATGTTCCCCCTCCCAGTCTCCCCTCCCACAGTTCCTCATCCCATTCCCCCCTACCCCCCACCCCTGTCTCCAGGAAGATGCTCCTCTCCTACCAGGTCTCCACCCACCCTGGGGCCTCAAGTCTCCTGAGGATTAGCTGCATATTCTCCCCCTGAGGCCAGATCAGGCAGTCCTCTGCTATATATGTGTCCAGGTCTTTGGATCAGCCCATGTATGCTGCCTAATTGGTGCCTCAGTGTCTGAGAGCTCTCAGAGATCTGTGTTTATTGAGACTGCTGGTCTTCCTATGGGGTCACCCTCCTCTTCAGCTTCTTCCAGCCTTTCCCTAATTCAACCATAGTGGTCCCCCAACTTCAGTTCAGTGGTTGGGTGTAAGTATCTGTGTCTGTCTCAGTCAGCTGCTGGTTGGACTTCTCAGAGGACAGCCATGCTAGGCTCCTGTCTGTAAGTGCACCATAGCGTCAGTGATAGTGTCAGGCCTTGGGGCCTCCCCTTGAGCTGGATCCCAAGTTGGGCTGCTCACTGGACTTCCTTTCCCTCAGGGTCTTCTCTAATTTTTGTCCCTGCAGTTCTTTTAGGCAAGAACAATTCTGGGTCAGAAATTTTGACTGTGGGTTTGTAACCCTGTCCCTCCATTTGTGGCCCTACCTATCTACTGGAGGTGGACTCTTTGACTTCCCTCTCCCCACTGTTGGGTACTTCATCTAAGGTCATACCTATTGAGTCCTGAGAGTCTCCAGCCTCCAAGATCTCTGGAACTTTCTAGAGGATTCCTCACCTTTCACCTCCTGAGGGTACATATTTCCATTTGTTCTGGTGACCCCCTGATCTTCTCTCCCTTCCCCTTCCCACATACCCAGTCCTGCTCCCCTTCTCCTCTCCTATCCAGGCCTCTCCCTCTCTCTGCCTCTGGTGACTACTCTCTTTCTCCTTCCAAGTGGGATTGAAACATCCTCACTTGGGCCTTTCTGTTTGTTAAACTTCTTAAGTTCTATGGGTTGTGTCCGAGGTATTCTGTACTTTTTGGCTGATATCCACTTATCAGTGAGTACATACCATGCATATCTGTTTGGATCTGAGTTATCTCACTCAGGATGATATTTTCTAGATCCATCCATTGGCCTGCAAATTTCATGATGCCCTTATTCTTAATAGCTGTGTAGTATTCCATTGTGTAAATGAACCACATTTTCTATATGCTTTCTTCCATTGTGGGACATCTGGATTGTTTCCAGCTTCTGACTATTACAAACAAGGATGCTATGAACATAGTGGAGCACATGTCCCGGTGGCATGGTGGGGGTATCTTTTGGGTATATACCCAGGAGTGGTATAGCTGGTTCTTCAGGGAGAACTATTTCTAATTTTCTGAGGAGCTGCCAGATTGATTTCCAGAGTGGTTGTACCAGTTTGCAATCCCACCAGCAATGGAGAAGTGTTCCACTTTTTCCACATCCTTGCCAGCATCTGCTGTCACCTGAGTTTTTGATCTTAGCCATTCTGATTGATGTAAGGTGGAATCTCAGGGTCATTTTGATTTGCATTTCCCTGATGACTAAGGACTTTGAACTTTAAGTTCTTCTCAGCCATTCAAGATTTCTCTGTTGTGAACTCTCTGGTTAGCTCTGTACCCTGTTTTTAATTGGGTCATTTATTTGGAAGTTAACTTCTTGAGTTCTTTATATATTTTGGATATTACCCCTCTATTGGATGTGGAGTTAGTGAAGTTTTTTCCACCCAATCTGTAGGTTGCTCGTATGTCCTATTGACTTTGCCTTTTGCCTTACAGCTTTTCAGTTTCATGATGTCCCATTTATCAATTGTTAATAACACATTTTTTTCACTTCTTTCTTAATGCCAACCCCCCAGGAAGTAAGAAGTTAAAGGCTAGAAACTTTTAAAGGAGATCGGTAGTTTATGGTGGACGGAGGGTAGCTCATGTCAGCTGTGGCAACAAAGCAGAGTGACTATCAGCATCAGTGGTGGGCTTGGAGAGGCAGAAGAAAGGAATGAAGGTGATGCCTGGAGGGGCAGTTTGAGAAACACTGACTTGAGTGGAGATCCGGCTCCAGGGGCCATCAAATACCATCATAAGCACTGGTCCATTCTTGGAAGCTGTGATGGTGTGCTGTGCTGGGAATCTGGGATGATATTTTTAGAGGTTTAGTCTCCCAGGAACAGTTCAGCAGAGATACTCACAGCTCAGGGTAACAGCTCAGCTACAGAGTTCTCTCCTAGGTAAGCAAAGGAGAGTACTATGGATGGAAATTCAGGGCTAATGTTCAGCTAGACATTCCTACTCGGAGCCCCAGATCCCATCCAAAATTTAACGAGTTGTCTGGGGGGCAAAATCAAAGTAGGGCTGGGGCTAGGGGAGAATTATTTTTCCAGAGACCCAAGGGATGTGAATGATCTTCACTAAAGGAAAGTTCACTTAAAGAATACAGTGAAAATCTAGTCTCTGCTCACAGACACAACCCCCAGATACTACACTCTGTTTCTCAATGGGCAGAGCAGATGTGATGGTTTTTTTTTCAGTGCGCCTGTTTATTATTATTATTATTATTATTATTATTATTATTACTATTATTATTTATTCGATATATTCTTTATTTACATTTCAAGTGATATCCCCTTTCCTGGATCCCCCTCCCCTAAAGTCTCATAAACCCTCTTCCCTCCCCCTGTTCCCCAATTCACTCCTTCCCACTGCCCTGTCCTGGTATTCCTCTACACTGCTGCACTGAGCCTTTCTCTGAGACCAGGGGCCTCTCTTTCTTTTATCTTGGGCTTTATTTGATATGTGAATTGTGTCTTGGGTATTCCAAGCTTCTAGGCTAAAATTAACTTATCAGTGAGTGCATACTATGAGTGTTCTTTTGTGATTGGGTTACCTCTCTTAGGATGATATTCTCCAGTTCCATCCATTTGTCTAAGAATTTCACAAATTCATTGTTTTTAATGGCTGAATAGTACTCCGTTGTGTATATATACTACATTTTCTGTATCCATTCCTCTGTTGAGGGACATCTGGGTTTTTCCCAGCTTCTAGCTATTATAAATAGGGCTGCGATGAACATAGTGGAACATGTACCCTTATTACATGCTGGGGAATCCTTTGGGTATATACCCAGGAGTGGTCTAGCGGGGTCCTCTGGTAGTATCATGCTCAGTTTTCTGAGGAACTGCCAGACTGATTTCCAGAGTGGTTTTACCAGCTTGCAAACCCACCATCAGTGGAGGAGTGTTCCTCTTTTTCCACATCCTCTCCAGCACCTGTTTTCTCCTGAGTTTTTGATATTAGCCATTCTGACTGGTGTAAGTGAAATCTCAGGGTTGTTTTGATTTGCATTTCCCTGATTACTTAGGATGATGAACATTTCTTTAGTACTTCGCCTCCATTTGATATTCTTCAGGTGAAAATTCTTTGTTTAGCTCTGTACCCGATTTTTAAATGGGGTTATTTGGCTCTCTGGAGTCTACCTTCTTAGGTTCTTTGTATATCTTGGATATAATCCCTCTGTCAGATGTAGGGTTGGTAAAGATCTTTTCCCAATTTGTTGGTTGCCGTTTTGTTCTTTTGACAATGTCCTTTGCCTTACAGAAACTCAGTAATTTTATGAGGTCCCATTTGTCAATTCTTGATCTTAGAGCATAAACTATTGGTGTTTTGTTCAGGAAAATTTCCCCTGTGCCCATGTCCTCAAGGGTCTTCCCCAGTTTATTTTCTATTAGTTTCAGTGTGTCTGGTTTTATGTGGGGGTCCCTGATCCACTTGGACTTGAGCTTAGTACAAGGAGATAAGAATGGATCAATTTATATTCTTCTGCATGCTGACCTCTAGTTGAACCAGCACCATTTGTTGAAAAGGCTATCTTTTTTTCCACTGGATCAGTGTAGCTCCTTTGTCAAAGATCAAGTGACCATAGGTGTATGGGTTCATTTCTGGGTCTTCACTTCTATTCCACTGATATACTTGCCTGTCACTGTACCAATACCATGCAGTTTTTAACACAATTGCTCTGTAGTACTGCTTGAGGTCAGGGATACTGATTCACCCAGATGTTCTTTTACTGTTGAGGATAGTTTTAGCAATCCTGGGTCTTTTGCTATTCCAGATGAATTTGAGAATTGCTCTTTCTAACTCTATGAAGAATTGAGTTGGTATTTTGATGTGGGTGGCATTGAATCTGTATATTTCTTCTGACAATGTGGCCATTTTTACTATCCTGCCAATCTAAGAGGATGGAATATTTTTCCATCTTCTGAAGTCTTCTTGGATTTCTTTCTTCAAAGACTTGAAGTTCCTGTAATACAGATCTTTCACTTGTTTGGTTAGAGTCACACCAAAATACTTTATATTGTTTGTGGTTATTGTGAAGTGTGTCATTTCCCTAATTTCTTTCTCAGCCTGTTTATCCTTTGAGTATAGGAAGGTTACTGATTTGCTTGTGTTAATTTTATATCCAGCCACTTTGCTGAAGTTGTTTATCAGCTGTAGGCGTTCTCTGGTGGAGTTTTTTTGGGTCACTTAAGTATACTATCTTATCATCTGCAAATAGTGATAATTTGACTTCTTCCTTTCCAATTTGTATCCCCTTGACCTCCTTATATTGTCTAATTGCTCTTGCTAGAAATTCTAGTACTTTATTGAATAAATATGGAGAAAGAGGCAGCCTTGTCTAGTCCCTGATTTTAGTGGGATTGCTTCAATTTTCTCTCCATTTAGTTTGATGTTGGCTACTGGTTTGCTGTATATTGCTTTTATTATGTTTAGGTACGAGCCTTGAATTTCTGTTCTTTCCAAGACCTTTAACATGACAGGATGCTGAATTTTGTCAAATGCCTTTTCATCATCTAATGAAATGACCATGTGGGTTTTTTCTTTGAGTTTGTTTATTTAGTGGATTACATTGACGTATTTCTGCATATTGAACCATCCTTGCATCTCTGGGACAAAACCTACTTCATCGTGGTGAGTGATCGATTTGATATGTTCTTAGATTTGGTTGGCAAGAGTTTTATTAAGTATTTTTGCATCAATATTCATAAGGGAAATTGGTCTAACATTCTTTTTTGTTGCATCTTTGTGTGGTTTTGGTATCAGCAAAATTGTGGCTTCATAGAACGAGTTGGGTAATGTTTCTTCAGTTTCTATTTTGTGGAATAGTTTGAAGAGTATTGGTATTATGTCTCCTTTGTAGGTCTGATAGAATTCTGCACTAAAACCATCAGATCCTGGGCTTTTTTTTTGGTTTGGAGACTGTCAATGACCACTTCTATTTCTTTAGGGGTTATAGGACCATTTAGATGGTCTATCTGATCCTGATTAAATTTGGTAGTTGTATCTGTCTAGAAAATTGTCCATTTCATCCAGATTTTCAATTGTGTTGAGTATAGGCTTTTGTAGTAGGATATGATAATTTTTTGAATTTCCTCAGTTTCTGTTGTTATTTCTCCCTTTTCATTTCTGTTTTTTTTTTTTTTTTTTTTTTTTTTGGTTTTTTGAGACAAGGTTTCTCTGTGTAGTTCTGGCACTCACTCTGTAGACCAGGCTGGCCTCGAACTCAGAAATCTGCCTGCCTCTGCCTCCCAAGTGCTGGTATTACAGGCGTGCGCCACCACGCCCGGCTCTCTGATTTTGTTAATTGGGATACTGCCTCTGTAACCTCTGGTTAGTCTGGCTAAAGGTTTATCTATCTTGTTGATTTTTTCAAAGAACCAGCTCCTGGTTTTGTTGATTCCTTGTATAGTTCTTTTTGTTTCAACTTGGTTGACTTCAGCCCTGAGTTTGATGATTTCCTGCCTTCTACTCCTCTGGGGTGTATTAGCTTCTTTCTGTTCTAAAGCTTTCAGGTGTGCTGTTAAGCTGCTAAGTGTATGCTCTCTCCAGCTTCTTTTTGTAGGCACTCAGAGCTATATGTTTTCCTCTTAGCACTGCTTTCATTGTGTCCCATAAATTTGGGTATGATGTGCCTTCATTTTCATTAAATTCTAAAAAGGTTTTGATTTCTTTCCTTATTTATTCCTTGACCAAGGTATAATTGAGCAGAGCATTGTTCAGCTTCCATGTGTATGTGGGCTTCTGTTGTTTTTGTTACTATTGAAGTCCACCCTTATCCCACAGTGATCTGATAGGAGGCATGGAATTAGTTTGATCTTCTTATATTTGTTGAGGTGTGTTTTGTGGCCAATTATCTGGTCAATTTTGGAGAAGGTACCATGAGGTGCTGAGAAGGTATATTCTTTTGATTTAGGATGAAATGTTCTGTAGTTTTCTATTAAATCCATTTGGTCCAAAACTTCTTTTACTTTCACTGTGTCTCTGTTTAGTTTGTGTTTCCCTGAAGTGTCCATTGAGGAGAGTGAGGTATTGAGGTCACCCACAATTATTGTGTGGGGTTCAATGTGTGCTTTAAGCTTTAGTAAATTTTCCTTTACAAATGAGGGTACCCTTGTATTTGGGGCATAGTTGTTCAAAACTGAGAGTTCTTCTTGGTAGATTTTTCCTTTGATGAGTATATTGTGTCCTTCTGTGTCTTTTTTAATGACTTTTGGTTGAAAGTCTATTTTATTAGATATTAGAATGACTACTCCAGCTTGTTTCCTGTGACCATTTGCTTGGAAAACTGTTTTCCAGCCTTTTACTCTGAGGCAGTGTTTGTCTTTGACACTGAGATGCATTTCCTGTATGTAGCAAAATGTTGGGTCTTGTTTATGAATCCAGTCTGTTAGTCTATGTCTTTGTATTGGGGAGTTGAGTCCATTGATGTTAAGAGATATTAAGGAATAGTAATTGTTTCTTCCTGATATTTTTTGATGTAATTTTTATGTTTGTGTGGTTATCTTCTTTTGGGTTTGTTGAAAGAAGATTAATTTCTTGCTTTTTCTAGTGTGTAGTTTCCCCCCTTTTGTTGGTGTTTTCCAGTCATTATCCTTTGAAGGGTTGGATTTGTGGAAAGATTCTGTGTAAACCGTCTATGGTAATGGAGAGATTTGCTGGATATAGCAGTTTTGGTTGGCATTTGTGTTCCCTTAGGGTCTGTATGACATCTGCTTAGGTTCTTCTGGCTTTCATAGTCTCTGGTGAGAAATCCAGTGTAATTCTGATAGGTCTGCCTTTGTATGTTACTTGACCTTTCCCCTTACTGCTTTTAATATTCTTTCTTTGTTTAGTACATTTGGTGTTTTAATTATTATGTGATGGAAAGAATTTCTTTTTTGGTCAGATCTATTTGGAGTTCTGTATGCTTCTTGTATGTTCACGGGCATCTCTTTCTTTAGGTTAGGGAACTTTTTTCTATAATTTTGTTGACATTTACTGGCCCTTTAGGTTGGAAATCTTCACTCTCTTCTATACCTATAATCCTTAGGTTTGGTCTTCTCATTTTGTCCTGGATTTCCAGGATGTCTTGGGTTAGGAGCTTTTTTCATCTTTCATTTTCTTTGACTGTTGTGTCAATGCTTTCTATGCTATCTTCTGCATCTGAGATTCTCTCTTCTATCTCTTTTATTCTGTTGTTGATGCTTGGATCCATGACTCCTAACTTCTTTCCTAGGTTTTCTATGTCTCGAGTTGTTTCCCTTTGTGATTTCATTATTGTTTCTACCTCCTTCTTTAGATCCTGGATAACTTTGTTTAATTTCTTGACCTGTTTTGTTGTGTTTTCCCTTAGTTCTTCAAGGGCTTCTCCCTGTTTTCTTGTGCTCTTCTGTATTTGTTTAAGGGAGTTATTTATGTTCTTCTTGAAGCCCTCTGTGAAGCCCTCCATCAGCATCATGACCTGTGATTTTAAATCCAAATCTTGCTTTCCTGGTGTGTTGGGGTATCCAGGACTTGCGTTGTGGGAGAATTGGGTTCAGGTGGTGCCATATTGCCTTGATTTCTGTTAAGAATGTTCCCATGTTTGCCTTTTGCCATCTGGTTATCTCTGGTGTTAGTTGGTCCTGCTGTCACTGGCTGGTGCTTGCCCCTCCTATGTGCCTACAGGCCTATCTCCTCAACCCTGCTTTCCCCTGGCAAAAATTGCTGTGGTGCTGCTGAGTTCCTGGGTGTAGGTAAAGTCCTGGTGGAGTGTGTCCTAAACGATCCTCTACTCTGGTGATCCCTGCCTACCAATCTGTTACACAGTTACAGGAGCAAAGATGGTGGCTGAGACCCATTTTCTCTTGTAGTTGTATTTGGGTATGTAGCTCTGTGGCTCCGATCAACTCTGGATGCAGGCTGTGCTGGCTGTCTTCTCTGTGCAGCTGGGTGTATAGCTGGCTTCCTGAGCCACTTGGAGATGGTGTGCTGTGGCAGGGGATGTTCCCGGTCCTGCTGTGATGGTTTGTATATGCTCAACCCAGGGAGTTGCATGATTAGAAGGTATGGCCTTGTTGGAGTATGTGTGTCATTGTGGGTGTGGGTTATAAGACCCTAATCCTAGTTGCCTGGAAGCAGTATTGTACTAGCAGTCTTTAGATGAAGATGTCGAACTTTCAGCTCTTCCTGCACCATGCCTGCCTGGATGCTGCCATGCTTCCTGCCTTGATGATAATGGACTGAACCTCTGATCCTGTAAGCCAGACCCAATTAAATGTTGTCATTTATAAGGCTTGCCTTGGTCATTGTGTCTGTTCACAGCAGTAAAACCCTAACTAAGATCATAGAGTAGATCCTGCTTTGGAATTCTTTGGGATATTTCTAATCAATATTTAACATTCAGAGCACAGAAATCCTAAATGGCCATGAGCATACAGTAACAATCAAGGGAACATAAAAGGGATTTAGTAGTTCTGTGGGCCCAGCAAATTGGAATAGGCAGTCTGCAGCGATGGCTTATTAAGTATGGAGACCTGGGTTCAGATCATCAAAATCCATACGAAGCTGGGTGCTGTAGCGTGAACCTATGATTTCAGTGCATGAAGCAGGGTGTTGTAGTGTGAATCTATAATGCCAGTGCTCCTACATGAGATAATGAACGTCCCCAAAGTTCAGTGACCATCTGGATGGGCATGCACACTAGTGAGCCAAAGAAGCTTCCTCAGATAAGGTGGAAGCACAGGACTGACTCCTAAGACCATCCTCTGTCACATGTGCATGCACACACACATATCATCACCATCTTCATTTGTACACACATATATGCAGGAAAAGATGAACAATATTAGGATTGGATAAGAAACACAAAGATGTCTTAAAATGAAATCACAAGTGTTTGCTGGAGAATGGTTGGACATTCTCAAACATTGCTGACTGGATAGTCTATAGCACTTAAGTTCTTTTAATTAGTAAATATTTATTGACATTAATTCCATCTTCATTTCTAATTTTTTTCCTTCATGACACTATTCATATTTTTGAATCTATCTATCTATCTATCTATCTATCTATCTACCTATCTACATACAGACCACAGGAATCAAGGCAAGCTGACTCTGTGTTCCAGAATGCCCTTAATTGGCTTAAGTCCATTGGAACACTTGAAACCTCTGTCCACAGTGTTTGTTTTGTATTTAGGTAGAGGGAAAACCTGTATTCCAATCACAGCAAATGCTAACATTATTCCCTTGGAATTATGAAACTGAAGCGTGCCCCCTCCCACCCGATATGACTAAAACATCACAGCCCTGACTGTGGCTGGCTGCCATCGTTGTTTGAGTTCAATTTTCTTCTATTTGCTACTGACAGCCTGCCAATTTGACCCAGTAATTTCACTTCTAGGAATCTACCCTAATAAAATGATCATAAATTCACACAAAAATCCCAAGGACACTGTGATTTGTAAGGGTAAAACAGGAAACAGCCTACATGAAGGTCCCCATATGGGCTAAGGTTAAATAAATTATATTATGTGCATATGAGGGAATTTTATGAAACAAATACAAATCATGTTTCTGAGGAATACTTAATGACGTTAGGAAATGCCCACAGCACAGCACAAAGTACAGAAGAGAAGATAAAAAGTTCGAATCATGTAATGTGATCCCATGACCTTATTTACATATAGAGAGATTGGAAGGAAACATACCAGACTATTAACAGTTATTTATGGGACATTTTTACCACCCTCTTTATGTGTTTTAATTCTTAAAAAATGTACACATATTACTTTTAAAATTAGACAGGAATTCAATAAACATGAGCAGTATTTTATAGATTCCACTATTTACAAAGACCCCAAAGGGTGGCAATGTGTTTATTTTCTATTTGCTGACCCGTATATCTGAATCATGTGCTAGGTGGCCTTCATGAGGGAGCATGTCCCTAAACTCTTTCACCCTTTGCTCAGGTTTGACATTTTATGGAGATTAGTTCTGCAGAGAAATGAGGCTTTGAGTAGAGGAAAACATTTCTCGCCAAAGAAATGGGTCTGTGGCCCACTTCTAGGAGTTTACTGCTATTATTTTACTATTGTTGTTATTTTACTATTATTTCTATTTTGCATGTGCACATTGTATATGCACTTGTGCATGTATATTTGCATGACATTTGTGCCAGTGAATGTGTACATGCATGTGGAGGCCAGAGGTTGACCTAGAGTGTCTTTCTCAATTTCTCTCTACATTATATAACAATACAAAGTCTCTCACCAAGCCCAGAACCTATGGGTCTGTTATTCTACTTATCCAGATTGCTCCAGAGATTTTTTCTGCTTCAAGAGCCCTGGGATTACAGGAGAAAGGCAGCCCCTCACACTTATGTGGGTGCTGGGATGTAACTGTTTTCCTCATGTCTTCATGCTCGCACTGCAACTGTCTTGGCACAGAGCTGTGTGCCCAGTCCCAGAGTTTACTTCTTGAAGCCATGAGGCATGGACTCTGAGACTGCAGCTTCTCCTTCAGATTGCCCTTCCCTGTCACCCCCCAACACTTAGGGCTAGGGTTGTCATCGCATATTGCAGATGTGAAACTGAAATGCACTGGGAAGTGAGTCACCCACAGCCAGAATGTGACACAGCCACAAACAGTGGGAAACCAGGACCATCTGCTCTTCCAGTTACAGGCATGATCCCTGGGTTAGCTTGTTACCTGGGGCCACTTTTCCCAGGTTGGACTGGAAGGCAGCGTCCTCCATCGAGGATGAGGCAGCATCTCAGAATGATCATCGCTGCAGTTCTAAGGCAGGAGCTCTGAGAACAGTAACTCCATTTCTCTATTTGTATTCAGAAAAGGTCATGTTGATACTGCACCGTACTCCCTCCCTGAGGGAGGGATCCTGATGCTTGCATGTAAAAAGCAGGGCCTCCTTTACCTCTGTCTCCCTGGTCCCCAGCTCCTCCTTTTCTCATTTCCCCTCCTCCCTTCATTTCTTCCCCAGTTCCTCTCCCTCCACGTTCCATCTTTGCATACCCACCTACTTCCTTCTTCCTATGTCAGTGGGCGGTGTCTCTAATGGGGCCCGATTGTTAAGACTCGAGCAGTTGCTACATAGGGTGCCACCCTTTCCATCGTCCACATGGCTAAGGTGTGTAGCTGTTCTTAGTTGTGCCCTCATCAGGGCACAGGGCCTTTCGATCATTTCCATTTTTGCTCAGAGCACCAATATGGCTTCGAATGAGCTGACCTCTAAACCCATGGTGGACTTGGGACGAGCACGTTCGTAACTTCTAGAACTTCTCAGATCTGGCTTCTTTGTGCTTTATAGTATATATAATGTGTGCCACTGTACTTCTGATTTTTCCTGCAGCTTGGTTATGTCAGGGCTGAACTCCTAGCTTATGGCCGTACCAAAAGGTCATCTCAGCAACTTTGTCTTCCTCGCTCACCTGCATTTCTCAGTTTCAGCAATGTTCCTTAGTGGGGACAGGACAAGGAGCAGGGAAGGCACAAACAAATACCCGTTCACCCCAGACAGGGCACTGAAGACGGACCAAAGAAACCATTCCGCCCAAGTCTCGTTTGGGAAATCAATGGGCTTATCTGGGTTACTCCCATGAGTGGGAGGTCACTTGCATGAGTGACTCGGGCAGCTGTATCAGTGGACAGCCCCCCCCTCAGTGTGGGTGGTGATGGATGATTGACAGCTTAGCAAAGCTGTATCACTGGGTTCTCTGCACAGCTTGTGGGTAGCTCCAGCACTGAAGAGTCTCATCCTCCCTCCAGAATTGTTTTCTGGTTACATAACATCTGGAAGGGACCTTGTGAGTCTTCTAAGGCACCTGCGAATGTTACAAAACTCTGGAGCCTCCATCCTCTCTCCAGGATAGAATATTTAAATAGATAAGGAAGAGACAGCCACAGAGCATGGAGCATTTGTCTTGCAGGTTCTGAGAGCTTCACTTCTGAGATTAGACTCAGAATAGGGATCAAAGTCCTAAGAGAATAAACAGGTCCAGAGTCTTGAAGTTAGGCACACACTACTGAAAGTGATGTTACAGCGAGTGTCAGGCAGGACAGGAGCTATTGTCCCTGAGACCCAGGATCAAACCTGACTTATTATGGCTTTTCCCGGCAGTGAGCATAAGGCTAGTTTCAGGGAAGCTAGTCTAATTCAGATATCACCTTACCCTGCTTTTAATAAGAGATAAATGAAAAGTAAATAGACCCACACACATGCATTTCTAAACTATGGCCTCAAGAAAAGGCCTTCTAAAGTTAAATACAGCTTGACTGGTGGACACTTCTAGCATCTCTCTGAGGCTTTAGGGAACATCTACTGAGTGTCTGTGAGGGGCCAGTCTCAGGATGAGATGATTTCAGTAATCTCAGCCAACTCTCCAGTTGTTGAGTAGACATTGTCACCATCCCGTCTCATCTCTGAAGAGACTGAGGGTAATAAAGGTGAAGAATCCTCTCAGAAGCCACTGGCCAGTGATGGAGTGTGGCTTCAAGTGCAGCAGGTGACTCCAGCCAGGGGCCTTGTTTGTAGAGAATGGACTTATAATTGTGTTTTTCTTCCTGCCTTGTAAGATGTTTATGTCCCACTTCCCAGAAAGTGACATTCCAAGCCTGCCCAGCTGAGAAAGGCCACAGCAGGCAGGAGGAGCTCACAAGGAAGCCGCCTTTCTGTCATCCCCTTCTCTCCGACTGGCCTCCTTCTCAAAGAGGAAAAGGAGCCACTTTTGCCTAGTGATCAAGAGCCTTCTCTCTGGATCCATGTCAGTGGGTTAGAATCCCGGCTCTGTCACCAGCTTTGTGACTTGGAAAAGGGGGACACTTCCTCTCTCAATCTCAGCTTTTGCATCTCGAATGTAACACGAGGATAACGATCATGCCTGATCCCTAAGTTTCTCAAGAGGTAATGCAATAGAACACGTACGCAAGTTATTTTCTGGTACATAATATATGTACAACAAAACGGTCACCTGGGTTTCCTATAGATAGCAGCTGGCCTGGGTGTGAAAATGGCTATGAAGGCCTTGAAAATTAACTTCTTGTTCTCCAGTAAAGGAGGAGATGTGTACAATCTGTGACCCAGCAACTCTGAAAATATTCACTTCTATATCATTTGTGATTAGGAGAGGTTAAAAAACCATCCAAATATCGATGAAGAGGAGAATGAAAAAAATCAGGAGATAACTTCACAATGGAGTACCACATCCACAAAGCCAGAGGGAGGGGGGCTTAGTGCACATAGACCAACATAGATTATGTTCACCAAGACAATCAATACAGAGTTGCAGAAGAATGGATCCAGAACTGGCCTAGAAAGATGTAAGTATAACAAGGTATATATGCTTGTGAAAGGAAAGCAGAGAGGAACAATAAATATCACGTTCGCCAGGAAAACAAAGGGAAATGGAGATGGACCTCCAGGCATCTTTTTGCAGAATATTCTCTTTTGCTACCTGACTTGTGGGACAATGGAGTAGCAGGAGGAATTCTACCAGGGTCCTAACGATTCTCCCCATGAGATCCTTGTATCTCTCTCCCAGTTGTTCAATTGAATCTGGTCCAGCTTCTACTATGAAGGGATCTTGCAGAGAGAGAGAGAGAGAGAGAGAGAGAGAGAGAGAGAGAGAGAGAGAGAGAGAGAGAGAGTTAAGGTTCTACACTAGCTGACTTCAATTCAGGCCACAGGATAAGATTATTCTAGATGAGCCGAGTCTTTTGTAAAGGGATTGGTAACACAAAGTCAGAGCACAGGAGGAGAACCCAGGGTGCTCTCCAAACTCTGAAGTTGTTCTGTTGACCATCGGCAAGGATAAGGGAAATCTGGTCCCGAAGCAACAAGGAATTGCATTCTGCCTACCAACGTGAATGTGTCGGGAATGATCAGAGCAGGGGTGGAGGTCAGTGATGAAAATGGGGTCCTATCCGAGTCTGAGTGTTTATAAGAGGATACTGCCTGGCTGGACTTCTGGAACAGCAGCGAGGAAATAAGGACTGTTTTATATGGCAGCTTGTCATGCAACGGGAGAAACTCACGCAGGAGCTCAAAGTTCTTATCTATAGAATTGTGTGACCTCTTCAATATCTCCTACTACTCCTTAGAAGCAGCTGGAACTGGTTGGAGGTGAGCGGCATTGTCAAGTCCTACTAAAAAACAATGAGCATGAAAAAGCGCCTTTGTGTCCAGCACATAGCGAAACATCACTTAATGTCCGATTGTCAACGAGGCAGGTCAGTGTGACATGGCTGAAGCCGATTCAGCGGTGAAGCGGTGGCCATGGCGAGTGGACAGCGTGTGCTCTGTGAGAGGGAAAGTCTTCGATGGAGCGGAGGTGTGGCCCCGTATGCAGCTTTCTTGAGCCTGTGGCATTCAAGCTGGTGTGCTTCCTCCATGGGCTGCAAACTCATGATCCGTCTAAGGTACTTGGGACTCATACAGCGTTATTTATTTTCGGTTGGGAGGGAAAGAGAGCAGAAGGAGAGAGAGGTGTGGCTGTGCTGGGAAAAGCCTTATTGAACTGGCAAGGTGGATCATCCTGCAGTTGCCATAAGGATTAGTACTTGTGGCTGTGGAGATGGGTCGGTTGGTAGAGTGCTCGCCTTGTAAGTATGAAGACTTGAGTCCAATTCCCCGAGCCCACATAGTCGCTTACAGAAGCATGTGCGTGTAAGCCCAGCAATGGAATGGTAGATACAAAATTGTCCCTGGGGTTTGCTGGTCAGTTCTCGTAACCTAGTAGGTCCATTTCAGGTCATTGTGAAAACTTGTTTAAAAAGTATAGAAAAGTAAAGAAAAGAAGAAACCAGGAATGTTGTCATTCTATAAAAAAACAGAGAAATTTGACTTGTCTGCTGAGTCCTTTTTTTTAAAAAGGAGAAATAACACTCTTGGGTAGGTTTGTCAGGAGCCAGGACTGTCTTGGGATTTCTCTCCCTCTCCCCCTCACCCTGCCTCTCCTCCTCCTCCTCCTCCTCCTCCTCCTCCTCCTCCTCCTCCTCCTCCTTCTTCTTCTCTCTCTCTTTCTCCCTCTCTCTCTTTCTCTCTCTCTGTCTCTCTCTCTCTCCCTCCCTCTGTCTCCCTCTCCCCCCTCTTTCTCCCTTTCCCCCTCTCTCCCTCTCTCCCTCTCCCCATCTCTAACTCTTTTCCCCCTCTCTTTATATCTATCTATTGAGATGGAGGAAGGGAACAGAGACAGAGAGAAAGAGGGAGAGAAGAGAGAGCGAGTGAGCAGAGAGAGAGAGAGAAAGAGAGAGAGAGAGAGAGAGAGAGAGAGAGAGAGAGAGAGAGAGAAAGAGGGGGAGAAGAGAGAGCAAGTGAGAGAGAGAGAGAGAGAGAGAGAGAGAGAGAGAGAGAGAGAGAACAAGAGAAACCAAATCAAGGAGGGCTATATGGAAGGAGCGAGGGAGATCAGAAAAGGCAAGTTGGAATTTCCTGGGACGAGGAGGTGATGATCGAGGCAGAGGGGTCCTGGCACAGGTACTCTCTAGGGAGGAATACAAGAAGAGAGTAGAAGACCTTAAGCTAGTGGCATGGTGATTGTTTCTTTGGGGACAGAATCCTGATTTCAGAGAAACCCATGAGGCTAACAGTAAATGCTATTGTTGAAAGTGAAACCTGGAGGCCTTATGGTTTGTGCCTTGTCACTGTGCAGATAATTTAATCTGTCGGCCTGATAGTCTAACAGGGGCTATCTTAGTCCCTTTCATGTCTTTAATGTTACAGATAATGTGTTGTACTTTGAATATAGAAAATTCGCCACCCCCCTCCAGCTCCTGGCTTTGAGTACTTGGTCCACACCTGGGGATATTCCTTTTGAAGGTTGTGGCATCTTTAGGGTACAGACCATTGCTGAGAGAAGTAGACCACTGGGGTCCGGACTTGAGGTTTCATAGTGTGGCTCCAGTTCCTGTCTACTCTCTCCTTTCTGACTACCGATGAAATGTGACCAGCTACTTCCTAACCCTGCTGCTACAACTGTGACCTGTACCTCTTAAAACATGAGCTGAACAAACCCTTTCTCCCTAACTTCTTGTTAGATATTTGATGATGGAAATGAAGATGTCTAATACACCCTGTGTCAGTTACTTGTCCCATGGCTGTGATAAGACACCTTAACCAAGTCAACTTAATGGAAAAAAGGTTTGGTTTGCCTCTGAGTCGTAGGATATGAACCATCACAGTAGACAAATCATGGTAGAGGGAGCGTGAAGAGGCTCTTCACATTGGTTCATAGTAAGAAACAAAGAGCAATGAATACTTACAATCAGCTCAATTTCTCCTTTTTATTCAGTTTAGACCATTGAAGAGAATGGTAGAATATGTAGTGCACAGTGGGCAGCTCTTTACCCTAATCAAAAGAATTCTTCAAAGGCACAGCTAGATGCTAACTTAATTTACATGATCCCTTACAGGCATGGCTAGAGGTTAACCTAATTTAATCTCCCAGGTGATTCTAAATCCTGTCAAGTCGATGATCAGTATTAACCATCTCAACTCCTATTCTTGCCAACTTGACACCCAATCAAATTACTTTTAAGTCCCAAGTTTCTATCCCTTGTCTCCAAAGGATCCTGGCCATCTTATAATGCAAAATAAGGTCAGTCCAACTTTAAAAGTCCCTAGAGTTTTCAAAAGATCCTACATTGCTTAAAAATCTGAAGTCAGGGCCTTATCTGAGGTTTAAGGCAATCACTTAGTTTTGAGTTTCTATACCAGCCAACCCCAAATCCCACAGCTCCGTGTCTGGTGGGGTTGGCATGTGATGCAATTGTCTTGGCTTTAAACGGTTAGCCTCGTCCTCCCAGATCTGGTACCCATGGCACGCAGAGTCTCTTTCTTGCCTGACTCCTCTCTAGACCTGAAGCCTTCCTCGGTGAACCTCCCACGCTCCTAGCATCTCCAACATCTTACAGTCTTCATCGCAATTTATGCTTAACATCAAAGCTGTGTGTGTGTGTGTGTGTGTGTGTGTGTGTGTGTGTCTTCCGCACCTACTTTTAGGAATAACAACCCTTCTATACATTGCCTGGCAGTGACAACTCTTTGGAACCATAGTTCAAAATCCCATGTCTTACTCTAGTTTACCTCTTTCGTGCCTGCAAAAGCAGTAGCCCGTAGATGGTGCTAAAGTCGCTGCCTCTCAAGCCACAGTCCCATCAGCTTCTGTGTGCTTGCTGACTCTTGGGAAAGCCTTCTCTAAGCAACTCCTCCTCGGCATCATTTCCATCTCCTTTCGGCTCTTTCCTTTCCAATGAATTTGGATGTTCACAAATGAAGCTGTTACTGGATGCAGTTTGGCCCTCACGATACCTTCCCTTTGTCCCAGCACAAAGCAGCAGGTTTCCTTTGAATGGAGCTGAGCTCTTTCCTAGCTAAAGTTTCAAGCCAATGCGTTGCTATGTTAAGCAAGTAATTGAAGTTAATACCAAACCTGCTTTGTCTGTAAGTTTAAATTCATTCACACATTTTCCTCACTAAGCTGCATGTTTTAACACTCTTTTGCTTCATTTTATTGCTCTTTCATGGAAGACCTGAATGAGAGAAATAAGTAGTAGCCACCAGACTGATAATTATCCTGCATTGAAACTTCCCTTCCTATGTAAATTACTCCATTACTTTTAAATTCAGCTTACTTAGGCACTGAAGACATGAGTAGGATATAACTAGATTCCTGGCCACGACATGAATGGTACTTAGCCCTGTTTCTGAAAGAGTCTTTGTTTCGGAATCTCTATGAGCTAGGTCTGGCTAGTTTTTATGTCACCTTGACCCAAGGGAGGGTCATCTGGGAAGAGGGAATCTTAATTAAGAGAATACCTCCATAGTACTGGTCTGCAGGCAATTCTATATGGAATATTTTTGATTGGTGACTGATGCGGGAGGCCTCGGGCCACTGTGGGCAGTGCTATCCCTAGGCTGGTGGTTCTGTGTTCTATTTCAAAACAGGCTGAACAAGCTGGAAGAGGCAAGCCCATAAGCAGCATCCCCATATCCTCTGCATGTTTCTGCATTCAGGTTTCTGCTTTGGGTGTCCTGCCCTGACGTCTCTGGATGGTGGTGGTCTGTTACCTGGAAGATGAAATAAACCCTTCTCTCCTAAAGCTGCTTTTGGCCATGGTATTTTACCAGTAATAGAGTTTTTAATGAAGACAGACTATTCTTCGTAGCATTCTAGTCTTAGACACACCCATCAGAATAGGTACTTCTGCTATACTCCAGGGCTCCAGAGCTTCTGTGGCTCAAAGTTCCATACTCTTCCCTGTTTTTCCCCACACACCAGACCCAAAAGCTGAAGAGCCACATGGTCAGGGTAACCGTAGCAGAGACCAGCAGCCCTTCATGGTATTTGCATCTTAGCTGTCCTTTTGTTTTTGTCCTGCTTTGTTTTTGGTGATTTCCCTAACAAAAATAAATTAAGGAAGGGTTTGCTTTGGTCTGTAGTTCCAGGATATGAAAACAATGTGGCAGCCAGGGCTTGAGGCTGCCGACCAAACTTGATCCACAGTCATGAAGCAGAGAGTTATGGATGCTGGTTATCAGTTCATTTTCTCCTTTTTTATCCAGCAAAGGACCCCAGTCTGTGAAATGGTGCCACATACACTGGGATTCCTCCTCTAACCTAATCAAGAAAATTCCTCACAGACATGGCAAACAGCTAGCCCAATCAAGATCATTCCTCAGAGTTATGTCCAGAGCTTCGATTCCGAGGTGATTCTAGGATCTGTCAAGTTGGTCATATTGACTATCAATCCTGCTTTGCTGTTCCATAATTACTGAGTGCCTACTGTGTGTTCACACCAAACAAAGAATGCTGGCCAACCTCCTACTCTACTTTGGTCTTTGAAGTCATTATGTCTCTTAATCTCCAGTGGAGAAAATGTTGTCATAGTTATTGATTGACAGATAGAGCAAGGGTGGTACTTGTTGCGGTCACTCGGATGCCAAGGCCAGCAGTCCAGTCTTAAAATCCTTTCACATTTGTCTACCCAGGCCAGATTCCATTGAAGACTGTGAGGTAGATCACATACCCAAGTCTCCATGTTCCCTCATTGGGGAGGCGTTGACTAAGGCAAACAGACACAACATCACTATGTATGAAATGTAGTCATTCCCCTGTAGATTCCCCATGCTATCTGGACCTCAGAGGGGCTCAGTGGTCTGGGCCTGTAACTGATGTCAATAAGGCAGGGGGCCACCGAGGCTTTGAAACAGGGGAGGGAGTCTGGCAGAAAGATGGGTCATAATTTCTTCCAATATTCAGCCTTCTGTGAGGGTTGTTGTCTCTAGAGTCTGTTCCCTCACAAGTAAACTGGGTCTGGGAATTTTTTTATTTTTCATCTTTTGGCTGGAGCACCATTTTGGCAGCCTTTGATGTCAGTTTGTCCTGGTGGGACCGATATGAGTTTCGCTTAATTGCTTAGTATGGCGTCTTCCCTTTTCACTTCCCTTAAGTCGCAGTGTCTTCTCTTGTGCTTTGCTAGGAATTCACAGAGGAAAGCGTCTTCCACCAATTTCTTACCCACTAGTTTCGTTAATCACTGGTTATTTTCTCACTCCTTAATTCTTTTCTATTTGCTTGTTCTTTCAAAGAAATATTTATGCCTGTGAAAATGTTTATACTTACAAACAGTGCATTTTATTGTGATAAGAACACAACACGAGGATTATTTTGTTTAAAGCATGAAGCCGTATGGTGGTGCACATCCATAATCCCAGCGTTCAAGGAGGGAAGCTGGGGAATCAGGAGTTTAAGGCTAGCCTCAGCTACATGCTAAGTTCTAGGTGAGGTCATGCTTGAAGAGTAATTTATGTTAAGTCTTTTTTAAGTGTTTTGACGACATCATGCTTGTATGCAACGCACTGTGATTCCATCTGCGCCCCCTTTCTCTCACCCTCCTCCCACCCACCCTAACCAGCCCCCTTCTCCCTAATTAGTCTCCTTTAGAACTCAGATTACTCTTTTGCTTGCTTTCTTATTTCCTGTTATTCAAGCCCCATGCTGCTATGTGGTTATGATTAAACTCAGCCATCTCTCAATCACAATGTTTCTTCTAGCTATGATTTCCTGTTTGGCCATCACCTGCCCCCCTCAATGAGAGAGGTTGTATGTAAGTGTGTGTGTGTGTGTTTGTGTGTGTGTATACTTGGTCACCACCTGTGCATGTGATGTGTGTATTAGTGAGTATGTGTGCTGTGTGTACTATGTAAGTATGTTCTGTGGGTATTTTGTGTGAGTAGTGTGAGCATGTGTGTTGTATGGATATACTATATGAATATGTGTGTCGTGTGTTTTCTGATTGTGTCTATATGTGGGAGTGTGCATTGTGTGTGATGTGTGCATGCATGTGCATATATGTGCATGTGTATGTGTTGTATGTGTATGTGTGTATGTATGAGTACATGTGCGTTTGTATGTGTGTTGTGTGTGATGTGTGTATATGTTATGTAAGTATATGTGTGTGTTGTGTGAGTCTATGCATATCTGTTGTGTGTGTGAATGTGTTGTGTCTTATATGAGTGTGTTGTCTGAATTTGATTTGCATATGTGTGTTTATATCGGCAAAGGCCAGAGCATAACATCAAGTATCTTTCTAGATTGTTTTCTACCTTATATTTTGAGACAGGATTTTCCTTGAACCCAGAACTTACTGATTTGCCTTGTATCTACTGAGCTTGCCTGGGGATCCATTGTCGCTGACTCTTGAATGCTAGAATTCCAGCCACACTGTCATGTGATGCCTGGCATTTATGTAGATTATGAGTTCTGAACTCTGGGTCTCATGGTTGCACAGTGATGCTTTTCCCATGGGGTCAAGTCCCCAGCACCACATGAATGTCTTAACTAGAGAATTATCTACTTAGATTCTTAGCCAACATTGTCAGCTTATAGTGCTAAAAAATACTTGAATCGAGTTGCACATATTGGATATTAACTCCTCCTTGGATACATAGTTTGCAAATATTTCCTTTTAAATAAACAAACACAAACCCTAGTAAAGCCTTGTCTCTCCCCCGTAGGCCACCCTTTGCTGGATATTTACTTTATTGTACAGAAGGTTTTCAGTCTTCTGTGTCTCTTGCTTGTCTTCATTTTGTTCCATGTGCTTTTAATGCCATGCACAAAAGTCACTGCCAAGACCAACGTCACAAAACTTTTCTCTTGTATTACATTTTCTTTTAGTGGCTGCATCTGTGTCTGCCTTCAAGACTTTAGCTCATGTTGAGCTGACTTGAATTCATTTTCATACATTATGGAAAACAAGGGTCAGATTTAATGACATCCTGGTTTTCCAATACTCTTGTTCAAGAGACCTTGGGTGCTCTCAGCATCTATGCTAGAGATCGGTTGATCATATGGATTATTATTATTATTTTTTTTTTTTTTGGTTTTTTCGAGACAGGGTTTCTCTGTGTAGCCCTGGCTGTCCTGGAACTCACTTTGTAGACCAGGCTGGCCTCGAACTCAGAAATCCGCCTGCCTCCGCCTCCCAAGTGCTGGGATTACAGGCGTGCACCACCACGCCCAGCTGATCATATGGATTATTTTAGAGCATTGGTTTCTCTCATTGGCCTAATCCATCTACCTTTATGACAGGAGTATAGTGGAATCCTGCAGCTTCAGGATGTATTGTGAAATAAGGAGGCAAGATGCTTCCAGTTTTGTTCTTTCTCAGTGCCCATGTGGCTGTTTTTCTAGTTTTATTTCTGCTACTGTGACAAAATGACCTGACCAAGTCAATATAAAGAAGGAAAAGTTATTATTTACCTTGCACTTCTAGGTCACAGTCCCCATTATCATGGGGAAGTCAAGGCAGGGACTGAAAGTGTCAGAACACCTCCGTGCTCGAGAGGAAAGAGAGAATAAACACCCCCATGCTTACTCATTAGCTCTTTGTTCTCAGCTGGCTTTCTTCCTTCTTACACAGTTTAGAATTTGGTTCACGAAATGGTGCTGCCCGGATTCAGAGGGGGTCTTCCGGTCTCAACTGACAATCAAGAGAGCCTCCCTCAGGCACGCCCATAGGCCAACCGAATCCAGAGATTTCCTCACTCAGACTTGCTTCCTGGGTGATCCTAGATTGTTGCCAGTTGACAATATAACAACTGCCACAATTCCTTATGGTCTTTTTGGTTCCATATGAATATTAGATTTTTTTCTGTTCATGTAAAAAACCTAAAATTATGATGGAAATTATATTGAATTTATAAATTGCTTTGTGCAGGATGGATATTTTAATATTATACATTTCAATCCATAAACTAGATGCTTTTCGAGTTTTGTCTTGTTGAATTTTTTACATGTATCATAATTTTTAGCATACACATTCACCTTCTGAGTTTTCCCTACTTATTTTTATTCTTTCTAATGATAAATTAGATGGAATTACTTCCCAACCTTCCCTTTGGGGCAGTACATTCCTATGGTATAAAAACTCGTGGGATGGCTCAGTGACTAAGAGAACTTGTTGCTTTTGCAGAGGACCCAGGTTTGGTTCAAAGACTCCATCTACAACTCCAGTTTCAGGGGTCCCATGCCTTTCTCTGACTCCTGTTGGCACAAGGCACACATACGGCTCACACACCTTTCTGTAGGCCAAATAATTATATGCATAAAAATAAAGCCAACCAAATCCAAGAGCATATCAAAACGATCATTCACGATGATCAAGTAGGCTTCATTCCAGGGATGCAGGGATGGTTCAATATACGGAAATCCATCAATGTAATCCACTACATAAACAAACTAAAAGAAAAAAACCACATGGTCATCTCATTAGATGCTGAAAAAGCATTCGACAAAATTCAGCATCCTTTCATGCTAAAAGTCTTGGAAAGAGCAGGAATTCAAGGCCCATACCTAAACATAGTAAAAGCAATCTACAGCAAACCAGTAGCCAACATCAAAATAAATGGAGAGAAACTTGAAGCAATCCCACTAAAATCAGGGACTAGACAAGGCTGCCTTCTCTCTCCATATCTTTTCAATATAGTACTTGAAGTTCTAGCGAGAGCAATTAGACAACATAAGGAAGTCACAGGGATACAAATTGGAAAGGAAGAAGTCAAAGTATCATTATTTGCAGACGATATGATAGTCTACTTAAGCAATCCAAAAAACTCCACCAGAGAACTTCTACAGCTGATAAACAACTTCAGCAAAGTGGCTGGTTATAAAATTAACTCAAGCAAATCAGTAGCCTTCTTGTACTCAAAGGACAAGCAGGCTGAGAAAGAAGTTAGGGAAATAACACCCTTCACAATAGCCACAAACAACATAAAGTACCTTGGCATAACTCTAACCAAACAAGCGAAAGATCTGTATGACAGGAACTTCAAGTCCTTGAAGAAAGAAATCAAAGAAGACCTCAGAATATGGAAAAATATGACTTGCTCCTGGATTGGCAGGATCAATATAGTAAAAATGGCCATCTTGCCAAAAGCAATCTACAGATTCAATGCAATCCCCATCAAAATCCCAAATCAATTCTTCATAGATCTAGAAAGAGCAATTCTCAAATTCATCTGGAGCAACAAAAAACCCAGGATAGCTAAAACTATTCTCAACAATAAAAGGACTTCTGGGGGAATCAATATCCCTGACCTCAAGCAGTACTACAGAGCAATTGTGTTAAAAACTGCATGGTATTGGTACAGCAACAGGCAGGTAAATCAATGGAATAGGATTGAAGACCCAGAAATGAACCCACAGACTTATGGTCACTTGATCTTTGATAAAGGAGCCACAACCATCCAGTGGAAAAAAGATAGCCTTTTCAACAGATGGTGCTGGTTCAACTGGAGGTCAACATGCAGAAGAATGCGAATTGACCCACTCTTATCTCCTTGTACTAAGATCAACTCCAAGTGGATCAAGGACCTCCACATAAAACCAGACACACTGAAACTATTAGAAAAGAAACTTGGTAAGACCCTGGAGGACATGGGCACAGGGGGAAAGTTCCTGAACAGAACACCAATAGCTTATTCTCTAAGATCAAGAATTGACAAATGGGACCTCATAAAATTACAAAGTTTCTGTAAGGCAAAGGACACTGTCAGAAGGACAAAACGGCAACCAACAAAGTGGGAAAAGATCTTCATCAACCCCACATCTGACAGAGGGCTAATATCCAATAAATACAAAGAACTCAAGAAGTTAGACCCCAAAGAACCAAATAACCCTATCAAAAAATGGGGTACAGAGCTAAACAAAGAATTTTCACCAGAAGAAATTCGAATGGCCGAGAAACACCTTAAGAGATGTTCAACATCATTAGTCATCAGGGAAATGCAAATCAAAACAACCCTGAGATTCCACCTCACACCAGTCAGAATGGCTAAGATTAAAAACTCAAGAGACAACAGGTGCTGGCGAGGATGTGGAGAAAGAGGAACACTCCTCCACTGTTGGTGGGATTGCAAAATGGTAAAACTGCTCTGGAAATCAGTGTGGCGGTTCCTCAGAAAATTGGGCATGTCACTTCCAGAGGACCCTGGCATACCACTCCTGGGCATATACCCAGAGGATTCCTCTGCATACAATAAAGACACATGCTCCACTATGTTTATAGCAGCCTTGTTTATAATAGCCAGAAATTGGAAGGAGCCCAGATATCCCTCAAAGGAGGAATGGATACAGAAAATGTGGTATATTTATACAATGGAGTACTATTCAGCAATTAAAAATAATGAACTCATGCAATTTGTAGGTAAATGGTTAGATCTGGAAACTATCATCCTAAGTGAGCTAACCCAATCACAAAAGAATACACATGAAATGCAATCACTGATAAGTGGATATTAATGAGCCCAGAAGCCCTAAATACTCAAGGCACAATTAGCAAGTCAAATGACTCCCAAGAAGAAGAAAGGAGAGGACCCTGGGCCTGTAAAGATTGGATCCAGTATTGTAGACCCAGAACAGAGAAATTGTGGGGGGGGAATGAGTGGGGAATAGCAGGGGGGGGAGAGGAATTATGGGACATATGGTGGGGGGTAACTGGGAAAGGGGAAAGCCTTTGGAATGTAAACATAGAATATAGAAAATAAAAATTAAAAAAATAAATCTAAATTAAAAAAGCTGAATTGAGTCACACACACACACACACACACACACACACACACACACATATATATATATATTCAATTTTTATTCTGACAGTATACTGAATTTGGTTATAGTTTTTATATATTTTACAGAATGTTTACGATCACTTAGGATACAAGATCATGGCATTTAAAAACAATTAGTATTTTACTTTTTCATTTTGGAATGCCTTAGACAGCTTTTATTTCTTTTTCTTATCCCATTGCTCTGGCCATGATTTCTAGCATTATGTTGAATAGGAGCAATGAGAGAAGGAGTAATTTTTATCTTATTCATGATCATGGAGGAATACCTGTTGGTTGATGTTTTAATCATTTGCCGTCCATTATGATTTTCTTACATACTATCTTTATTATGTTGAGATTATATTCTCCCATTTGCACTATGTTGAAAGTTATTTTAAAAGATAGATTCTTATATTATCCCCTACATCGTAGTAAATTTACTATAGTTGTTTTGACCTTCAGGCTCTTCTGATTTGGCCCATGGGTACTTCTTTTTGGCTGGCCTCTATGTTCTTTTGATGACATTCTTTAAGTGTTCTCTTACCCATTCGTGTGTTTCAACTCTTCTTGTGCCTTGCTTGTTTAAAATTATTCTTGCTTACAAGGAACTTGGCTGCCTCTAACTGAAACATCAGTGTTTCAAAGCTAACATCTTGTTTTTGTGTACAGGTATGGCTACTAGGATACCATTGCTTCTAGGCATTCTCAGGGAACACAGCTGGAATATATGCATGTGCTGAGAACACATCCATTGTCCTCTTTACATATATAGGTTTTGTATTCAATAGTGTGTTGGTATTGTTTATGAGACCGCATACCTGACTAAGGTAAAGAACTTAAGAGAGGGTGGGTTTGATTTGCCTCCCAGTCTGGGCAGTTTCAGCCCAAGGACAGCTGGCTCCCTCGCTCCAGTTCCAAGCAAGAGCTTGAACAGGGAGCTCATTCATGGTGTACAGGAAGCACAGAAAAAGTCAGTGCAACCAGGGACAAGATACACCTATGACATCCTGGTCTTGGTGTCCTTCCTGAAACCAGACTCTACCTCCTAAAAGCACATCAGCTGACTAATCAATGAATATCTATTGATGAGAACAAAGTCAAAATCCTCTCTGTTTGGGAGCCCTTTGGTAGGACGATTTGTATTCCAGCCAGCCACAACAGTAAGAAACTTGTTTCTCATTATCATCATTTCTATATCACCTAATGTCTTCAACTTGGATTACACAGAAGGAAGTTTCAGAAATCTCAATCCAGCCTTCCCAGATGAGCAGTCAAATCAACCACAGCTCAGCAACTATCAGTAGTATTGTTTTAAATCTACATAGACAATATAGATGCACAGATTCTAACTTTATTATTTAGTAAAAAAACAATAAATGAGTATGACTAGGTAGCCCATAATTCTGTCTGACTGTCTGTCTGTCTGTCTGTCTGTCTGTCTGTCTGTCTCTCTCTCTCTCTCTCTCTCCATCTCTCTAATCTATTTTACATCCCTATATTATCCAAGAAAATTACCTTATGTTCTTTCATCCACTGAGAAGAAACTATTTTCCTGATTTTATTTCATTACAGATCAGTTTTTCTTCCACTAGTATTTCATATCTGTGGGATGACACAGATACATCCCTGTGTCCTTTTTATCCTGAGCTATTTCCTTTCTTGTATTTTTCTTCTCTACAGGTGTCACCATCCAGGAACCCAAGTTACACCTGAGACTCTTCTCTCATTAATCAACGAGTTCAATTGATTTTATGCCCTAAAACCAGCCTCTAGTTTCTGTTCTTGACTCTCCATCTTCTCTAACCTGTCACCTGGATAGTGACAATATCCTAACTGTGATCCCTGCCCATCTCAAACCCTTCAGAGGCATTTTTCACAATGCTGCCATGGCAACCCTAACCAGAGCACAAATCTTATCAGATGCTTGGAGCTAACACCATGGCTCCTAGTGTTGGACACATGGCCTTTCTTGACTTGACACCTTATTCCCACTCCACTGCCCTCTCAAGCAACTGATAACCAATCATCTTCATTTCCTTTTCAGCCACTTTTGGCTTAGAATGAATTCCTGTCACTGTACAGAAAATAATCTTCCTAATCCAGGGTCAAATGTTACCTCATCTGTGATTCTTGCTAGCATCCTTCTTGGAAGACAGAAGGACTCAAACATTGGTACCACATTTTGCTTACTGACACTTTTCTAAGTCATGCTGTGAGTACTTATTGCTTTTCTTGTGTGTGTGTGTGTGTGTGTGTGTGTGTGTGTGTGTGTGTGTATGTACATGTTCTCTAATTTCCTGAGGGCAGAAATCTTTCTCTTTTCTTCCTCTTATACAGTGTGGGTCTGGGCTATAGAGTATGACTACTTATTGAATAGACTGTTTTATGGTTGTTGAAATATCATCTTAAAAGTACAGTCAAATTCTGCTCTTATGCAATATTTATAAACTGGAAATTCTGGCTTTATAAAATGAAAGTGACTGACTGATAAAGGAGATCTGAAGGATGCTTATGAGCCTTTTATGTGCTTTTTTATTAGCTTTGAGTATCTCCTAATTCATTAATAATGAGGGAAAGCAAGAATGCTGGCAAGTTTTTATCTCAAATCTTTATTAAAAAACAGAGTAGTTTTTCCAAAAATAGTTTCCGTGTAGAGCAGTATTGAAGTTTGTCCATAAAATCAGCACTTAGAGAATGATTTGGGTCTTGACCTAGACAGTGAAAATGTAATGCTGCAGCCGCTGGGCTCTGGGAGCTGTGAAGCATTCCCATGTGTTTTCCTGGTGAGGGGGTTGATTCACACTACAGGTAAAAACAAGTATATCATCATGTCTCAGTGTGTACAACACAGTTCAGCAGATTTCATCTCCATGCAGTGCCCTCTCTGTGCTGCCCATTTTTTGTTCATGAAATCACCATCCTGCCACCAAGCCCAAAGGCTACTTGTTCTCTGGGTCTCTCCCTCCCCATCCCTGCTAATACCCAGTCTGTTGTTCCTTCCTTCTCTCATCTGCCTCCCCCTCGGCTCCCACGGCTCCCATGGCTACTGCCTTAATTCAGGTGCTTATTACCTCTTGCTCAGACTTCAGCAATAACCTCCCAGTCTCCCTTCGCCCAGCTCAAATCAGTCTTCCCCATCAGGTTAACCTACCTGAAGCATAGCTCTCATCATGTCCTAACCCAGCCCGTATCCTTACAGGTCTGCTTTTCCCCATACAACCATGCTCCCACAGCCACTCAAGGTGTGTTTTCTGCAACATTATTTCTCATGACTCTGTTCATGTTCCCGAAGTTTCCACCAAATCAAACCATTTGTTCTTTATTCACTTGTGCACTCATTGTATTTATTGAATGAGTGAGTGAGGCTTTGAGGATATTGAAATAAAAAAAATTAAAAAAAAACATTTCTGATCTCAAGCAGCTCCCAGATCCTCCCCCCTTTCAATTCAGGACTTTTAACTTTTCTGGTCCCACAGCCTAGGATGATTTTCTCCTCATCCCCACTATCATCAACTTCCAAGTCAATACATCCCTGTCTCCCATTAAATTGCCACCTTCTCTGGGAATATTTTTTTCTTCCCTCCCGCTTTCTTCAAGGCTAGAAGAAATCAATTCTTATCCGCAAAGGTTGTGGCACATCACCATCCTTCTAGTATGACTATGTCTCTTCTATTAAGAACTCTGTGTTCCTGAGAGAGCAGTGTGCTGTCTTCACCCATCCATCTCTAACTCATTCCATACAACACCATACAAATCCTAATTATCCAATTAAATTTACTTCTGGTCAAGTCTTCCAGCAATATAAAGACCATATAAAGACTCAGAAGTCAAAAACAACACCCCCAATCCGTGTGTGTGTGTGTGTGTGTGTGTGTGTGTGTGTGTGTGCTGGCTATGATGACCAGTGCCATGCCATGGGCTGGCGAAGTTGGTGCAGAGGGCTGGCTTGAAAGTCTCTTGACTTTCTGGTCCAGTCACCATGGTAGTTTGGTTCCTTAGTGACCTAGATTACACAGAATGTATTCTGCATTCTCCTGGAGGCACACACTTTATCTTCTGGGTCTGTCAGCGCCACTGCTGACTGACAAGGGTAAAGCTACTAATCAGCAATGCTTCATAGATGCTCTAGTCTCACAAGGGAGAGCTAAGGGCAGCTGGCTGGGAAGCCAGAGCCAGAGGCTCTCATGCCTAGGATGTGCCGGGGCCTGATTGACATTCACAGGGTGGGGACCGACTTGTAGGGAATAAGGAGCTGGAACGGGTCTAACCTAAGTCCAGAGCATCCCAGCAAAGGGAAGCTTCACCAGCTCCCTCATCAGCTCTGTCTGGATAGAAAACATTTCCCATCCTTTGCCACTGCTGGACTCATGCAACATCTGTGAACACACCATCTATTTCCTTTACCGAGAATCACAGTAACTCCAACACCCTAGATGTTCGCAGCCCTGCCGTCACTGGCCAAGCCCAACACACTCTCCTTACTGACTATCTCATTGCTGAGTCTGTGGAATCATTTGTCTTCAAAGCCCCCTCATATGTCGCATCTCATCAGGCTCCTTCCTTGGGTACCACACTCACAAATACATCGCTCCTTTCTCCAGCTTTACCGCTCACTTTATTCTGATCCATCTTACAAAGATGTGTCGGTAACAGTGTCTCTTTTGACATCCTATAAGGTTTTCCCAAATGGCCCCATTTTATTTATTTGTGACCCCAAAGTCAGGTCAAGCTCCCAGAGCACAGTCATCATCCTGATGACACCTAATCCATGCTTACCAAATGGATGTCTGCATGAAGCATCATTGCGCTGCTCAGTGGGATCAGGGTGACTCTTGACAGGCCTTCTGATGTTTGAAAGGGGAGTGTGACTCAGAAATATCCTCACAAGCTCATGAGCACTGGCCATTGCACCCCACAAACACAATGTGTGCTCCAAGTCTGAGACCCAATCCTGGGAATTTTTTTTAATTCTCCTAACTCCCTCTTCTCATCCCCCCTCTGACATATTGGGGAGCACTTGTTTCCCATCAATAATTTCTTCAGTCTTGGTAACCGGTCCACACACATGTGACGTGTGCTTTGCTCTGAATGATAGTGAGGGCAGACTCCTAGGATGAACACTAACAAGGCAGGCAGTGTGTCCTTCTTTCTACTTTCCAACCATTGCCTTTGATCTGTACATTTTCCCAAGAGCCCAGACCCCTTGGTATTTTCTATCATGAGTCCTTCAGACTCTAACAGCTGACATGGGTCTAATGTGCAGTTAGCTCATTATCAACAAAACCATGTGTCTTCTCTCATCTTCCTCTCTCCCTTCTCTCTTCTTTCTATCCTTCCCTGTGTGTGTGTGTGTGTGTGTGTGTGTGCGTGCGTGCGTGCGTGCGTGCGTGCGTGCGTGTGTGTGTGTGTGTGTGTGAGAGAGAGAGAGAGAGAGAGAGAGAGAGAGAGAAGGTCTTACTCTTCTTTCTCTTATTGGTAAGACTTCTGTCACACATACTAAATAGCCCAGGATAGCCTTGTACTCACAGAAGTCCCCCTATGTCAGCCCCTGGAGTGCTATAATTATAGGTATGCACCAGTATACTCAGCTTTCAAATTTATCAGGAGAAAGATTGCTTTATGAGATTCTTGTGTCTTTTGCACATGGCTAAACATACAGCGGTTACATAACAAGCCTTGCTGTGTTTGCCCACCAAGCCCCAACTCTGGGCAGCTACGTGAGTCACAAGCATCAGAGTACAGCAGTGTGGTTTATAATTAAGACATCTTCACCGGAATGTTATCTATAATAACCAATAACTAGAAACCATACTCAACAATGAGATATGGTTGAGGAAATGATGAAATACTGCATAATTGTTCAAATGGTAATTATAGTATCCACAGAGCAACGCGGAAATCAGTTTTGGTAGAGTAGAAACTGATAAACAAGAGACAAGAAAAATAGTTGGAAACTGTACCTGTAATTATTTGTACGTGTCCTGATAAGCCAATTAATGATGAAGGTAGAAATTTAAGTGATTTAATTCCGTGTCTTGAAGTTTGCATCTACATCGTCACTTGGAAACAAAGGTTAGACATATGTGAGTATAGTTTGCAAATATGTAACTCAAGGCTGGGGTGTAGCGCAGTGCTAGAGTGCTCACCCTAGCACGCGCATGACCTCAAGTTATAGCCCCAGCATTGCAGAAAACAAGAACAAGAAGCAACTTTTGCATACTTTGAGGGTCTTTAGTAATGAGAAGGCCAGCTGGAAAAAATGGGAGTGTGAGGTGTCTCTCATCGGTGCACATATCCCCTGGGTTTTATACTGCACATCTTTCCAACTTACTTTTGATGACAATGGTCATGTGTTGATAACCAAGGAAACTGAGTCCTGAGAATCAGTATAGAACCCACAAATTACTAACCGTGGGGTCATATAAATAGTGTGCCAGCTACCATGAACCTGGAGATCTCCATGAAGAGGCAGGGCCACCTGGGGAAGTGCCGATTCCTGACTTTGTGGCATGCAAAGGCACAGCGAAAGGAACAGTGGACAGAAATATTGGAAGGCTAGATTCTGCTTCCAGCCTGGCAATAAAGACCCATGGCATTTTAGGAAAACCACTTAAACTAAATAGGTAATTTCCTCCCTCCAGCTGGCCAGCCAACCCTCTTCAGCAAGAACACATTGAGTTCCTGCTGGGTGGCAGCGTGGAGCTGGGCACTGGACCTCCCTGCTGTCTGCCGGGGCTTGCTCACAGGGGCGGTGGGAGGATAAAGTGAAATAATGTATGTCGGAGGCTGTGTGGAAATGCCGCACTAAATAAATATGAGCTATTATTAAGAAGCACAGAAGCATAGCTGGTCTGGAGAGTGCCACAATGCTAACAGCTGATTCAGATTGAACCAAAGTGGAGACAATCAGCCACTAACAAAGCCAGGGGAAGACAAAGACCTCATTGAAGTGGGCTGCAGCTGACTTTTCCAATCTTGCCAGCTGGACACATTGGGGTTTTCACAGGAAGTGGTCTGTACCTCCATCAGCTCATCAGAGTCCTGGTCACTCTGCCTGGGACAGACATTTTTGCCTGTGCACCTGCCTGTTGCAGTCACCTCACCCTCAAGGACTGTTCACTAAAAGCTTATTAAATCTGAAGGCCTTATATATGTTTTAACAGTTTTGATTTTGCATGCTTATATTCATCTCAGAGAGATAATAGAGAAAAATTTCCCTCTTCTAAAGCAACATTTATTTATTTGTGTGTGTACATGTGTCATGTGTGTCCCATGACGTGCATGGAGACATCAGAGGACAACTTGTGGGGGTTGGTTTTCTCCATCTACCATGAAAGTTCCAGAGATCAAACTCAGGCTGTCAAGGCTTGGTGTGATGGTTTGTATATGATGGGCCCAAGAAGTGACCCTATTAGGAGGTGTGGCCTTGTTGGAGTAGGTGTGCCACTGTGGATGTGGGCTTAAGAGCCTCACCCTGGCTGCCTGGAAGTCAGTCTTCCACTAGCAGCCTTCAGATGAAGATGTAGAACTCTCAGCTCCTCCTGCATGCACCATGCCTACCTGGATGCTGCCATGTTTCTGCCTTGATGACAGTGGACTGAACCACTGAGCCTGTAAGCCAACTCCAATTAAATGTTGTCTTTTATAAAACTTGCATTGGTCATGGTGTCTGTTCACAGCAGTAAACCCTAACTAAGACAGAAGTTGGTACCAGGGAGTGGGGTATTGCTGTGATAGGCATGACCATGCTTTTGTTTGGAAGAATGTGGATTTTGGGACTTTGGATTTGGAAAGTCATGAAATGCTTTAAGTGGGGCTTAATGGACCAGCCTAGTAGGAATATGGTGCTGAGGGTGGTTTGAACTGTGTAGGCCTGCTAGCCCAAGAACTTTCAGTGGAGAAGAACTTTAATATGTGTCTGAGATACTGTTTTTGTGATGTTTTGGTGAAAAACAGGGCTACTTTTTGCCATTGTCTGAAGAGACTGCCTAGGGCTAAGGTAAAGAGATTTATATTAATTGCATCTGCAAAGGAAGTCTCAAAAAAGCCCAACAAAGACTTTGTTCTCTGGTTAAGTCTGATGAAGAGAATTTTGAACAAACATAGCAAGCTGAGGAAGGAAAAGTACAAAATATATAGTTTGAGTATTAAAGGGACTCCAGGAAGTGAAATCGAGCTGAATTCAAGGATATTAAATTGAATTAAAGGAGTGGTAACCTTGGGGCAAGATTCACCCAGTTAACTTTAGGTCCAGGCATGGTAGTACAAGCCTTTAATCCCAGGAGGCAAAGATAAGCAGATCTCTGAGTTCAAGGCCAGCCTAGAACAGAGCAAATTCTAGGTGAAGAAAAACTTTAATCCAGGCTTAGAGTTTAATCCAGTACTTAGGAGACAGGCATGCAGATCTCTTGAGTTCAAAGTCAGTCTAAGGAGCAAGATTCAGGACAGCCAACTTAGGCAGTGAAGGAGCTAGGAAAAAGGAAGCTAGTGATAAGGTAATAGAACAAGGGGCCCAATGTTTCAGCTCCTGCAAGCAGCAGAACTCAGCAGCTTCAGCCATGTGTCTCTGGCTTTATACTCAAGAGGAGAAGGAAACTACTGGAACAATTGATGCTGGTTAGCTGGAGCTAAGAAATTAGTGGTGATTAAGAAAAGACCAGCATCACTGAGGTGAAATATGGGAAGTGTTTTCTGAGAGCACAAAGAAGCTGTAGTCCAGAGATAGCCAGGTGTTCCTCATGCTGCAGCTGTACTTGGTAACATGTAAGAATCATCTAGGTTAAGGGATGAAGGCTTCATGAAGAACAGCTGAGGCTTGGTACTGTGAGAGGCCATGGAAGGCCATTGGTGAAAGTGTACCCTCAGTTGTAAGTGACAGCCCAGGACTGAAGGGATCATGCAAAGGAGTTGAGGCTTGGTACCATGAAGAGAGCCTATGAGAGGCTTTGGTGAAGCATAGTTGCAGTGGAAGACCCTAGCATATTGGAGATGCCAGTACCATGGTATGACCACCAAGAACAGCAGTGGCAGTGGAGTGGATCAATCTGAACTTAGAGTGCTACAGAGGGCAGAGCTGGAGAAGTGACATCAGCTCTTTGGAGATGCACAGAGATCATGTGTGGATCTCAGACATTGGAACAAGAAGCTGTGAAGCTGAAGTTGACTTGGGTACCCCAAGATGTTAAAGATGCCAGAGCCACAGGATGCCTGTCAAGGAAAGCTGCTAACAGGGAGTAGAACCAGCCTAGGGGAAAGAACCTTGTTGAAGTCAACAAAGATGAAAAAGGAGTTGGATATCTGAAGACTGCTTTGCCATCAGGCATGGAGATGTAGAGTTTAGACTTTGCCCAGCTTGTTTCCTGTCTTGCTTGGGGGATTACAGTTAAGTGATTGGATGAATCTCAAAAGAGACCTTGAACTTTGGACTTTTAACACTGTTGAGACTGCTATAGACTACAGGGGCTTTTGAAGTTGAACTAAATGTATTTTGCATTATGCTATGTTTAAGTATGGCCCCCATAGACTCATGTTTGAACAAGCCTATGGGGGCCAGGGAGTGGAATGTGATGGTTTGTATATGATTGGCCCAGGAAGTGACCCTATTAGGAGGTGTGGCCTTGTTGGAGTAGGTGTGTCACTGTGGGTGTGGGCTTAAGAGCCTCACCCTGGCTGCCTAGAAGTCAGTCTTCTACTAGCAGCCTTCAGATGAAGATGTAGAACTCTCAGCTCCTCCTGCACCATGCCTGCCTGAATGCTGCCATGTTTCTGCCTTGATGACATAGACTGAACCCCTGAGCATATAAGCCAACCTCAATTAAATGTTGTCTTTTATAAAACTTGCATTGGTCATGGTGTCTGTTCACAGCAGTAAAACCCTAACTAAGACACTTGGTGACAGCTGACCTTACCTGTTTAGCCTTCTGACTGGCCCACAATTTCTGTGTCTTAATGAACATTTTATTATTCAATAGAAATATGGACAAATCTCTTCTTCAAGTTGACTACTAACTTATAAGATACAAAATACATTTTGTTTTGATGTAGAATCTTGCTACGCTGTTCTAACTGGAACTTTCTATGTAGATCAGGCTATCCCTAAGCTTGTAGTGCCCTACTCTCTCTGCACCCAAATGCTGGCACTACAGACATATACAACCACACTTACCCAAATACTCTTTAATACGAGTGATTTTAAATTGTCTTTGCTCTGCTGTTGAATGTGGTGCATTGTCTTATTTGGTCACAAACATGATGCACTAACTTCGAATCTTGTGAATAGACTAGAGAGAAGACAGAGAGACTGGAGAGAAACAAAGAGAAAGGCTACGGGAGAGTCTCTCTGTGCTGTCGAGACTCTGATACCTCTCTACATCTTCTCATCGTGTGACTATGACAAATGGGGCCATGGGAAATGAAGGTGGAACCCAAGTCAAACCCTCAGTTCCTCCTTCCCTAAGACACAGCTAGAAGATCCCTCACAGCTAATGAAGCTGATTTAATGAACCAATACCCACCATTTCAGTTCTTTACTGCTTAGTAACTTAATACAACAGTCATTGGTAAACTTACATCCTCCCTGCAAACACACATCCACATTGTGTGTGTCTCCCATCACTCATGCCATCTCCATAGCTACTGACTCCAATACCAAACAACAAAACTTATGAAGTAGGGGGAAGGATGATGCAACTATAGTTCAAAGGGATAAAATAGACGATGAAGCATCTTTCTGCCCATGGCCCTGTAGCAACTCTCCGAAGTGGTATTAGAGAGAAGATTGTGCTGTGACAAACTCTACTCAGCTCTGGGCAGTTATCAGATGTGGGTCTCCTGGGAACTGTCAATCTAGGGAAGAATGCTGTGTTTGCAGAATGGGAAATGAGTGGTTTGCATAATGTCTTACAAGGAGGAGGTAGTGAAGGTGACCATCTTCCTTTGCAAAAGCCCATCTGCACTGACTTCTCTTATCCTAATGAAAGACTCCTGTCACAAAGGACCTCCAGCCTCAGCAAGCTATGCTTTACATCAGAAGCTGGTGACTGATGTTGCGTATACCAACGAGCCTTGTCATGTCAACTCCAAACTCTCATCCCAGAAACTGGGACATCTTTGGCTAGGGAGAAAGTGCATTAGCATCAATACTGGGAATTAACATATACAAAACAAATTCTGTGTTCATGGATCCACCCTTCCGTTCTGCTAATAGTCATTAAATCCTTTCATAGAGTCAAATGAAGTTAATCGCTCTCTGAAGCACACAGACCGTGCTCCACTGCCTCTGCACCTTAGCTTGTTTCTTATCTATGGTCTGAAATACTGCTCCTTTGAATCTCCAAGTATCCAAATGCAAATGGTTATGGGTTGAATTTTATACCTCCCAATACAGTGTAGCCCTAACTCCCAGTACCTGTGAATGTGACCTCACTTAAAAATTGTGTATTCACAAATTATCACATTAAGTTAAGGATACAAAGTTGTTAAGGTGTGTCCTAATGCAGTATGACCTGTGTCATAATTTTAAAAACAAAAATAAGAAAGAAATACTCAACAAGTGACAAACTGAAGGAGACAGTAGAAAAACACAGGAGAATAGACTTTTAAAAGCCAAGGAAAGCCTAGGGTTAGCAGAGGTTAAGAGTGAAACACAGGAAAAAGTCTTACAGACCTCAAGAGAAACCATTTCAGCTAATGGCTTCATTTCAGACACAGAGCATCCAAACTGTGTAGAACTGTTATATAAACTCCAGGAACCCATACAATAATCAACTCTCAACATTCCACTACTTCCCAGAGAGGACCTTCTCTGAGTGGAGCCTGGAATTTAATAATCATTGAACTATAATTATTCATCCACTGGCTTACTGTTGGATTCCTCCATGATAGGTACTGAAGCCTCCATTAAAATCCCAGTATGAAATGACTTCAACTGTGAACCTCTTCTAACTTTTGTGCATGGCAGTCTATGGGTCTATGCAACCTAAGGCTTCCTAGATAGCTTCAAAAGGACAGGAAAGGTGATATTTCAGGGAGGGCTTCATGAAGTAGGTAGTAAGTTGTAGGCTAGCAGAGTGACTTGCATAGAGGTTTTCTCCTTGACAACATGAAGACCCCTGATAGTAATCTGTATTGTTTCCACTTGTGAAAGCATCTAGGTGGCCTTGGAGATCCCGCCAGAGGCTCACTGTGGAGTCCTTGGATCCTGGGGACAGGCATGAAGACAACAACTGAGGAAGTCACAGGTCCCTTCTCTGCTTTGTGTCCCTTTCTAGACATACTTCTTTAATGCTCGCATGGGATTTGCCAAAACTAAGGCAAAGGATCCAGGCATATGGCAGTGAGAAGCTGGAGTATGTCCCGACCTGTTTTCTGCAGTAAAATCTCTCCTTAGAGTCTGGGCTGGCAGAGGAGGTGATATGGACAGTTGATGGCCATCATTTTAATCTAGCCCTGAATCCCAGTGATGCCTCTCACCAGGATTTGGGAAGCTTCAACAGTGCTTTCTGGTCCCTTTTCTATCTCTTTATGTTGTCATTCTCTTGTCCTCCAAACATTCATAACTTTAATATTCCCTCATATGGCCTGTTGATTACATAAAGAGGAAATGATCTCCTTCCCACAACCTTGGGGGATTTACTTGATGAATACACTGGCCCATTCTCCTACTCCATTTGTCTCCCTCATTTTCTCAGCCATCCAGCCATGCTAGAATTCAGTCAATGCTCACAAGCCAATTACACTTCAAGTCCAAGAGTTCTGCTGGCATCTGATTGGGTCTTGGCAAACATTGCCGATGTTGCACATAGCAATGATCTGATCTTTAGCTCATCTCTAGAGACCCAGGATTCCACAGGCCCATGTACACTTGGGATCCAAGGAGAAAAGTAACAGGCACCAGCAGATGTGCAAGAGGCAGAAACAATTGACTGCTGGAAGGAGGAAACAGGCAGAAAGAAAGAGGAGACCCTCCCCTGTGTGCCTGCTTTTCACTAGGAATGCTGCCCACCACAGAGCAAGTCCTCGTCCTGGACTACAGTATTAATACACCAAGAAGCATAGGTTTAGAATATTAGTGATGTCTCCTCTCGCCCTCATTGCCATGTGCCATGTCATAGTTGGCTTTCAAACAAGCCTGCTGCTTGATCCATGAAGTCATCCTGGTAATCCCAAGAGGAGTCAGTGTCTCCTCCTGACATTTTAATATAGGTAGCACCTATGTTACCACATCTTATGTTTTAGTAATATGTTGGTCACAATCTTTAGATTTAAGAGTCTAAGGATTGGAAACACATCCAGTTCTCTTTTTTTAAGTAGTCTGTCTGTCTGTCTGTCTGTCTGTCGTCTGTCTCTTTGTGTGCTTATCTGTGTGTATTCATGCACACTCATAGGTGTGCATGTGCTCATGGGTGTGTATGTGGGTGGACAGGCTTGCATGGCAGGTGCCCTTACCCGCTGAAGTACCTCACTGATGCCAGTTCTTAGTTCTATCACTATAAACACAAGCAGGGTCAGATTTCTCTAATGGGGTCAGCAAGTCAGCCAGGAGATGTCTGTTGCTTGTGTTCTTAACAAGTGCTGGGCATCGAGCTGTACTTTGATCAATACTTTAAATAGAAGTGTCAACAGCTATAATAAGTTCCACTTGTGTTCTTGACTTCAATTTCTTTCCAGTCTCCAGTTTGCTAATGTGGCTTACTGATCATATCTGTGGGTCTGTGATCATCTCAACAAGGGGTACACAAGATGTCCCCTGGAGGTGGTGGAAGATGCCTCAGTTTATGACTCCTTACATCTGTGGTTAAGGTAATTTACTGAGTCCTGTCTCTTGCTTTCTCAAATCCTTGCTTCCCAATTTCTCACTTAAGCTCTTCCTTCTGCTATGGCTGGATGTCCATGACTTCTGTCTCCATACGTGAGTTTTGACCCTGACTCTATTTTGACTGCCAGTTCCTACATATCCTTGAATCCATCATTCATGCCTACAAAGCTCAATAGCTATGCCTATGATTTCTAGTGCCCATGCCTGGGGCATCAGTCATTTATTACTGTGGGGTGGGGATTGATTTTTACCTCATAGGTCCATGAGTTCCAGCCTACAGTCACTAGATTTGCTGTTGAACACAAGTGCCCACCACATGGCGGCCAGGAAACAAAGCACATCTCTGTGCTGTGGCTTCCTCCTTCTTCGTCTTTTATTTCTATGGATCTTCAAGCTATTGCCCACATTTAGGGTGCATCTGTGACTTTTAGTTAATTCCCTCTGGAAATATCCTCACAGACATTCCCAGGAATGTGTTGAGAGGACAGAGTCAGCCAGAGCCAAGCTGCCTCCATGACAGGCTGCAAACTGCCAGTTTGGGAGACTAGGCCTAAGTTTCTATTTCCCAGAACTGGAAAAGTCCAAAACAAGTCAATTCCAGGGAAAAACACTCCTCATGGACTACCAGTCAGGAGGCTACCCCACCAACTAGCCTGAGCAAACCTCACGAGGACCCCATCAGGAGCTGTAGAAGCTGCTCTACCACCTAGCTTGTGCCAAGTATAGTTAATCAACAAAAGTCTCCCAAATCCCCCAGACCCTTATCCAATCACAAGGGCACCTATACCCTGGAGATAGGACCAACCAATCAAGGGGAAAAAAAAGCAAAAGTCACCCACTTCTACCCTAGCAGGCTTTAAATTGACCCTGCAAAGTCCACATCTCTGTCTTCCATCCTGATGTGTGGTGGACCCCTGCATTCAGGTTCTCTGTAGAATAAACACTCTTTGTTCTTGCATATTATTTGAGTCTGGGGCATCATTCTTTGCAAATCACAGACCTTTAAAGTGTCTTACTTACCACTGTAGGTGTTTCTCAGTCTGATCAAGGTTGCAACCAAGACCAACCACAGACAATAATGTGTCTGCTCTTGAGCCAGAGAAAAAGAAAAACTTGTTAGAATGGATGAGAATTTAAGTGAACTCACTGTTGAAACACTAAGCATAATGTCTTGCCAGAAAAGAATTAAAACACTCAATAAGTAAATTATACATCACAGTAAAGTAGAATATCTTGTTCTAACTTCTTTATACAATTGGCAATGAGAAAAGGGCCACTGAGTGGATTTAACTTACTGAAATAAAGTATATGTGGCTTGGTTTGTATGGATTGAAGGATAGATATTAAGGGAATGCACAGAATGTACAGCTTCATAGCACATAGTGTGGAGGTTTGAATGGGAATGGTCCTTACAGGCTCATGTGCTTGCATGCTTAGTCCCTGGTTAGTGGAAATGTTTGGGAAGGATTACAGTGTGGGTGGAGCCTTGTGGGAAGTGGTCCAGCCTTCTTGGAAGAGGCATGTCACCAAAGACAGGGTTTGAGGTTCCCTCTCAGGCCTGGTGGCTCTCTGCCTGCTGCCTGTTGCCTTTAGATCAGGATATAAAACTTTCAGCTTCTGCTCCAGCACTAAGCTTATCTGTTTTCTGCCATGGTGATCACTGACTAAGCCCCTCAAATTGTAAGGATGCATCCAGTTCAATGCTTTCTAAGCTTCGCCTTGGCATTGGTGTCTCTTAACAGTGATGGAACTGAGACAGATAGAAAACGGGCATAACAAAAAGACATCAATATTTTAAGAAGGTGTTTGAAAGTAAATGATCCAGGGTAGGGGCTGAAGGGATACTTCAGTGGTTAAGAGCACTGGCTTCTCTTCTAGAGGTTCTGGGTTCAAATCCCAGCACCCACACGATAGCTCACGACCATCTTTAACTGTTATTCCATGGTATCTAATGCCCTCTTCTGGTGTGCAAATGTACATACAGGCAAAACACCCATATACACGCAGTGTGTAAATACATAAACCTGTTAAAAAATGGTCTGGGGTAAGTGCAATCATAATCAAGATAGTAAATAAGATTATAACTGATAATTATTACTTACTACACTATTTAAGTGGATTAAAGTTTCCAGAGATAAAACTGGGGAAGAATACCTAGCTGAAAAATGCCTGTTGTGAATCATAAGGACTTAAGTTTGCATTCCTAGGACCCATGTAAAAGCCAGGTGTGGTGGCTTGAGTTTGAATCACTAGCATCAGGGTGAAGTACAGGGAGCAGATTGATTCACTGGACTCACCAGCCGGATATTTTAGCCAACTCTGGAGTAGCAGGTTATCTCAAAAGATAAGCTGCAGAGTTAGCATCAATCCTTGACCTTCACATGTTTGATCATTCACACACACACACACACACACACACACACACACACAGAATACACACACATACTCCAGAAAAAAGCTGTATTAAATATATGTATATGTTCACATATAGTCCATGACATGCGATAATGCATATTATCCTCCACATTTATTCTTCCATCTCAACTATTGCAGACATACAGTCCTATGCATGTTATTTTTACAAGACTTGTATGAAATGTAACGTTGTGAAAAGGAAAAGGTAAAAGGATAGAAAAGGCATAGCAGAAAAAATGTTGATACACACATCTTAGAGGGAAGCATTAATGTCTAACAAAATAGATGAAAACATTCTAAGCATAGTATAGATTTATTAAGGGAAATGCTTCAATTAGTAAAACATCACAATTTGATATGCATACAAATAAAAATCCAAAGTTTTAGGATATATAAAATAAATACTGACAGTTATGAGATAAAATCAAAATGAGACATTTTTTAATGTATCTCTCTTTACCACAGATGTATTTTTAATAAAAATATGATTTTATCATAGGAGACTTAAACCCAATTGTAACTTTGATGTAAAGGGTAGATATAGAGTGTTGTGCCAAATAATGCTAGAAAACTCATTCCTTTGGGGCACATATAAGATTTACAAGATTTAATCATTTCTGGACTTTGAGTTAGTTTCAACCAATTTTAATAGATTGAAATCAAATCAAGAATGTTCTTCAATAAAAATGCAATTAAGTCCAGAAATAAAAAACAAAACATAATTAGAATATACCCATATGATTAGATTTATACACACTTCTTAGTAATCAAAACAGGTGCCTCACCCCCTGTGCCCCGCCCCCAATATTGTGTTGCTTAGTGCATACTTCGAACTAAGCTCTGGTGAAAACCCCATGTGGTCACTGGTGTATGTGAACTGATTCAGATCTACTCTAGGAGAGTCTGTTAACTATTCAGGACAACATCCTCTCCATTGGCAATGGTAGACAGTTCTGTGTTGGGGCCAGCCCTCGTGTCTTAGTCAGGGTTTCTTGCACAAACAAGAAGCAAGTTGTGAAGGAAAGGGTTTATTCAGCTTACACTTCCACACGCTATTCATCACCAAAGGAAGTCAGGACTGGAACTCAAGCACGTCAGGAAGCAGGAGCTGATGCAGAGGCCATGCGGTGGGGCTGGATGCTACTTACTGGCTTGCTTCCCTGGCTTGCTCAGCCTGCTCTCTTATAGAACCCAAGAATACCAGCCCAGAGGTGGTACCACCCACAAGGGGCCCTCCCCCCTTGATTACTAATTGAGAAAATGGCCTACAGCTGGATCTCATGGAGGCTCTTCCCCAACTGAAACTCCTTTCTCTGTGATAATTCTAGCCTATGTCAATTTGACACACAAAACCAGGCAGTACACCTGGAAATGGCTGGATCCCACACAGAAGATAAGAAGGTGGAAAGGAAGGAATGAGTCAGGCACTGGGGTTGGGGAGTGAGAATCTTGCAGCCTGACTGATGGGCAGAGTGCTTCTTTATTCATAGAACTTAGTAGGTAAGAATAGATTCATGTTGCTTCAAAACATAGATCATATCACTTTTGGTCTGGGACCTGTTTTTTAACTTCCTCTTGGTCATAAGTTTAGTTATTATTGATAAACAGTGACAGAACAGACTTATCTTTTACAATCATTTTCCCTCATCAACCCCAGAACCCAACTTTTAAGAACCTAGAGGCATCTTTTCCAAAGCATGACAGGCTCCTGTGGTTTCATGGGTACTAGGCAGAAAGAAGATCTCCAAGCTAGCCTGGACAGATCGTCATGCCCCAAGCAGTGCATTATTAACTTAATGGTCACAGTGTATAGTGAAAAGAGGCTTTTATTCTGATATGCAGCCAACAACTCTAGCCCATTGAATCTTGCTTACCTTTTAAATTTTACTTTGCTTGGATTAGCTTGTTCCTGAGTAAGTACCAGGGCAGATGTCCCAAGAGAATCTCAGAATCAGAGCCACATAAGGAGATCTCTGGTGTCTTTATTTGAATCACAACTTCCAGGGCATAAGGAAGACCTTCAAGTTGGGCCAGATAGGGATAGTTCTCTAAAATTGTGAGGGATAATATTCCCAGAACATTCCTGGGAAGTGTAGAAGCAGTACTCTTGGGAGAAGGCATAAGTGATTCTTAAGGAAAGGTCCATCAATCTGATATTCCAAGTTGTACAGACATTAAAAGCCCCGCCCCCAGCCTGCAACAGTGGAGATCAAGACAAAAAGTAGAAGATGGCATGACAGGGATTGCACGGCTCGGCTCAGCTTTGATGGATCATTGGAAGGCAGCTGCGTTGGCCTGATGACTCGTTCCCATTAGATATGGCTGGACCAGTTCTGGATTCACAGATTCTGTAGCCCGTATGACAAGTACACACCTATCATTTCTGCACAGGGGAGGCTGAGGCAGGAGTATGGAGAATTTCAGTCTAGTCTGGGCCACATGAGGGTCTGTCTCAATTAAATGAGTGAATGAATGAATGAATAGCAACAGAGAGGGAACAGAAATGGTGTAGGTCCTGACTTTCCCCCCTCTTCCTTTATCCCCAACACACATTTCTCCTCTAGCAGTATGGGATGCATTTAGGTACACAGAGGAAAATTTATAACCTCAAAAAGCAAGGACAGGGACAATACAAAGCATTTCTCAACTTTAGGAATTACAGAACGGGAATATGTAGAAGAGAAGACATGATAAGATGAGAAGATCAATTAATGGCACAAAAAGCATGCAAAATAAAAAAGGTGTTTAAACAAAGTAAAAATTGTATCTTTAAAAATACGAATGAAAATTTTGATTCCTTAAAACTGTAAATAAGAGGGTAGAGAGATGATTCAGTGGTTAAGAGCACTGACTGCTCTTCCAGAGGACCTGCGATCAATTCCTAGTACCCACGTGGTGGCTCACAGGTGTCTGTAACTCTAGATCCAGGGATCTCACGCCCTCTTCTGGCCCCCTCAGGCAACCACATGGTGTGTGTATATATATATATATATATATATATATATATATATATATATATGCAAGCAAAACAGTCATACATATAAAATAAAAACAAAGTTAAAATACATGTGAATAATATTTTGCCTCTTAAAATATGAAGAAAGTTGGTGGATTAGTGAGGTAAATAGAAATATACAAGTAACAGCAGGAATGAATAGACATAATAGAAATACTATAAGTATTGAAATATAATAGAACTTATGGAAAGCACAAGACAATATGTTTGCAAACTAATTTGGCTGTATACATTCTTAGGGAAACTAAAACTTACCCAAATTATTTAATACAAAAATAAGACTCATAACTTGTTCTTTCACATTTAAAAAAATATTTCCTATCCAAAACTCTTGTCCCCAGTGGTTTTACAAGTAAATTCTATAAACATTCAAGAGTGAAATAGTTCCAATTTACATCCATCCAACAAGACAATAGCTCAAAAATGTCCATCATCCATTATGCTGTGCAGAATGAATGATGGAACTTATGAAGCTGTGCAGAATCTTGATCCTACCCCTTAACACAGGCAAAATAAGAAAAGGGCATTAAAGACCAGTCTCTTCATGAGCATGACTAATTTGGGTTTTAATTGGAAAAAATATCATGTATGATACAATTACTCCTGAAACTGAACTAGACTGCAGAGTCCCTCCTATGGGAAAGGGAACTCATATGTAATCTTCCTACAAACATCACAGTACATGCTGGATGTTAAAAACTGCAAATTTGGAACCAGACAGAATTCCCACTGCTGCTGCTTCATCCTGGAGTTCCTTGGTAGCTCAATAAAATAAAGAAAAGAGCTAAAGGTGTAAGAATGGAAATGTAGGGAGTGAAACTCTCACTATCACGGAGGACATCATTATGGGAGGAAAACACAGAGGCATCCTTAGAGAAGTTATTATCATTAATGAGTTCGACACAGGTGTGGTACTCACATTCAATACTTAAGCAGTAAGTTTAAATCATATAATTGGGCAGCAGACTGAAAACAAAATAAAAGAACTGTCATTTACACTGCTATATGGCTTGATGACATCATTGGTATCTGGTCTGATAAGATACCTTTGTTCTAGATCTCTGCCATGAACATGAAAAGTCTCAGACACTGAACTAGAAAAGCAAACAACCACCGGGACCAAGATTATGAATGCGGATAGTCCATGCCTCTGCAGAGATGCCGCTTGGCTTATAAATGCCAGGCAAACCCAAATAGAACTTCAGGAAGCTGTACTCTTCTTTAATTCAGCAGGCTGAGCTAAATAATTTAACATTTATTGAGTTTGTTTGTTTGTTTAACCTATGTGTGTGCATGTGCATGTCTGAGCATGGGGGTCACAGAACAACTTGGGGGAGTCAGTTCTGCTCACCGTGAGCATCCTGGGATCCAGCTCATGTTGTCAGGCTTGGCAGCAAACGCCTGTAGTCACTGGGCCATCTCCCTGCCCTCGATTTAAACATTTTTATTAATATATAAAGTACTGAGAATAGCTCACATTGGCTGAGGCCTCAGGCTTAGATATCAAGCATTAAAAAAACAAAAGGACAATCTGTTCAACAAACTCCTAGGGCAATGAGGTGTCCATCTGGAGGAAGTGAAGTTGAGTGCTGATTTCATACCATATGATAAAGGTCTGTTTAATCAGTAGTTTATAGATGATAAGTATGCAGAGATTCTGAAAAGAAAACATGGGTAGTGTATAATCAGCAGGCTGTTATGATGTAACTGAGAGAAGCCCTGCAGGTGGAAAAGACAGCTAACTCCATGGGTAAAATGCTTACACTGATGTTATAAAACATAAATACTTGGGCTAGGGATGTAGTATAGTGATTGAGTCCCTGCTTAGCATGTTCAAGGCATTGAATTCAACCCCTAGCAGTAGAATAAAAAAATACATTCATTTCTTCAAAAGTAAAATGAACAATAAATCAATGAAACATGACCACAGTGGATTCTATACATGCCCAATGGGTGCATGGGTTCCCTTAGTGAATACTCTCTTGGTATATTGGTTGGTAGCCATGTAGGAGTCCTCTTTTGTTTATTTGTCAAATTTCACATTGTGTTTTATGTACATTTCTTTGTGTGTGTGCCCATACATCACACTTTTTCAAAGCGATGGGGAAAGGATCAAGTTATTGTCTCTTTATGAACACTTCCATGACTGAAAGCCAGGGAGACACATGACAGAAGTTGATGACTAGTTCAGCCACTTTTCTTTTGAGAAACACATAGGAAATAATTCCATAGAAGTCCATTTGGCAACCAAGAATAGCCAGTCTGTGTAAGCCATGGAGAGAGGACTTGAACAGCTCAATATTTTAGCTTCCCTAACAAGTATCATTGGCTCAGAAGACCCATTTAACTACATACACAGATATCCATCAACGTACTTCGTATCCTGTAGGGGATCCAGCGTCTCACAAGGACTTCAAGAGTTGACTTCTCAGTAGAGAGGATGAAAGAAGCCATTGACCTCCGTGTGGTACAGGTTAGTCTAAGAGTGTGGTCATCTTGCAGGAAGAAGTGACATTATATGGTATGACTGTCTTTTAGAGGACTATTATCAAACAAAAGCAGAAGACTGCATAGACAGCTCTGAAGGGTTTGGAGTATTCTGCAGTGCACATGTAGGCTTGGGCTTATCAACTTGATTGCACGAGTCTCATCCATCTCTAGCATGTTGCAACTGTGGGTTAGTCAAATAAAATCTAGAAGGGCTTTACAATTCTCAGGGTCCTTGGGCATATTTCTGGGAGACATATGGCTTAGGTATTTAAATGGACACACTTTTATTGAGTGCCTCCTGGAGGTCAATTGGCTATAGGATTCTCAAACAAAGAAGGCCAAATATTATGGAAGTAAGATAAAAAAAATATTTCTGTTGGGGCATGGGAATGTGACTCATTCCCATGAGAGTGTCTAAAATGCATAACATTCTGGGTTCCATGCACAGAACTGAAGGCAATGGTAGTGCCTGCCTATTATCCCCGGCATTAAGAAGGTAGAAGCAGAAGGATCAGAAGTTTAAAGTCATTCTTGCCTAAATTTGTCATTTGGGTCCCCTGTGCCACCCCTACACATGTGACATTTCTCAAAAATAAAGAAACAAAAAGAGTTATTTTGGTAGGCTCCACAGAATGTGAAGGTCACGGCAGGGCTTCGCTTCTCACACACGCCATTAGCAGGACATCTCTGTGGTGGACTGCTCATCTGTGGTCTGAAATGGATTAGAAAGATTGTTGCCTGTTAACTTCACTGTGTGGACTGGATTTAGCTCCCACGGTGTAGTTCCCCGCCCCCCGCCTTTGGTAGACCTACTGACATTCTTGGCTGATGGGTTTTTACAAGGACTCTTTTTCGTAAGGTGGTCACCCATATAGCAATGTCAAAAATAATCCTGCAAGAATCGTCGGAAGGAAAAAGGCCCCTGGGAGACTTTTGGCTTACCTGGGACTGGGAGCAGAGGCGGAAGTTGGATCATCTAACAGGAGGTTGAAACACTTGGATGAATGGCTGCACTGTTTCCATGACAACCGATCTGAGCCAGCTTGGGCAAGCTGTTGGCCCTCTCTGAGCCTCCTCGCTTTTCTCAGCCGTGGCATGAGGAGGGTCCCCCTCTCTGCCTCTGTGATTACAGGATGGGATGATTTGAATGGCTGGGAAAGGTTCAGGATAGAAAAGCTCCTCTCAGACAAAGGAGTAGTCTGTTTTGGTTACAGCTTCACCCTTTTGTGTGATCTATTTGGAAGGTCTATTGTCAGGCAGAGAGATTATTAGAATTTAATTATTTAACATTGTTTTTGGGTCTCTTTGCAAGGTAGCTCCTTATTCTGCCTGCTAAATAGCAAAGTGAAACAACCCGATGTTTCTTTGTTGTTTGACACTTAACTTCTCAACCTAATAGTCTGTTTACTTAAATATTTCAGAGCCTTGCAACATTTCAAAAGAATCTTTTAAAAATTGGATATATATATATATATATATATATATATATATATATATAGTCACAATCACTTGGTTTTCTGGGTTGGTGGTTGTTATCAATTGAATTCTACATGTACAGGAAGAGAGAACAAATAAACACCAGCAGAAAAATAATCATTTAGCATGAGACAAAAGCAGGAATTATTTTCAAAACTGATAATCTGTGCCGGGCCCTGGTGTCTAATTTTACACACATAATTTCACACCCATGTGCAAGTTGGGTATGGACAAGGACTGTCCCCAGTAAGGCTTTTGTCATTCTCAAACTCTGGGCCAGCTGAAGCTCCCTAAACCCTGAAGTCTTGTTATCAGGTCTATGGTTCAGAAACTGGAATCCAGGAGGCTCCCCCTGACTTTGACGACAAGATGTTTCCCATGATGCCTTTTCTTTTGTTCTCCTACAGCCCCTGACTGTGGTTCAAGGGGACATTTGATTAAAATGTTATTTTTAGCAAAACATAATTTCCTACATTAAAATGCAAGAATCCAAAGGGGCATCTTAGGCTTGTAACTGTGACTCTTTGTGGCTCTCTGTTGGCCACTGGTGCCCAACAAAATCTGAGTAAGAAAGAAAGAGAGAGAGAGAGAGAGAGAGAGAGAGAGAGAGAGAGAGAGAGAAAGAAATGCAGGCCACAGAAATGCTTGGCCTAAAGATAAAAGATGCTTGGATAGAAGATGCTGGAAGCCCAGGTTCCGAATCACTGTCTTCCCAGGTGGTTGACAGCAGTCATAGCTATTGCTACTGGAAAATTGTGGCTTAGGTGACATATTTCAGATGGGGACAACTTGAGACAGGCTGTGGTCCAGGTGTTAGGCTCCAGGAAGGCTTTATGCCAGGAGTGACAGTGACATGTCTGCCTGACTAGGCCTGTGTTTTCAGTGCCATGACTCAGCATACTGCCCAGAACACTGGATACCTTCTTTGCTCTGGGAAGGTCTTCCTCCCTCATGGCTTTAGAAGCATGTTGTTGCTGGGTGGTAGACATGGCACCAGTATCTCATTTGCTTCTCCTGACAAACCTCAAGCCACTACTACATGCTTGGCGAGAGAGACATTATCTCATTTGCAGATGCCCAGAAAATGTTTTTGTCTGTTTACTTTTTGAGTAATTGAGAGACCTTTCTGGCTAATTTTGACTAATAAAGGCTCAATCTATATAACAGAGATTGAGTGTAGATAGCATTGGCTCATGTGTGTTAGGATGTTTATGTGAGTGTATAGGTTCATGTGTGAGGGTGCACACATGTTTGTGGGTGTGTGTATGTGTGCAAGCCTGAATGTGCTAGAAGAAAGCAACCTCTAGAATGTTCCACCTCTGAATGAGCCTCTGAGTGGATTTATTGCAATTCCCAGATCTCATGGTGGTAGCAAGAAAACTAATATATATTTCTAAGTCAAATAAAAGTAGTGAGAAGTCCCATAGTTTATAATCTGGGCAGCAATATCACCAGGCATGAGTGCTGCCTGTCTCCAGAGTCATCTCTTGCTCATATGGTAAGTGTAGGCCACACAGGAAATAGCTTGATGGCTCAGGCTGAAAAATGGAACTAATAACAAGTTACCCTAATTCATAAATAAAACTATGCTGGTGCTAAGCTCTGTACACACTGTTTTTAGGATTTCTGACAAAAAAAGGATTAAAACTGTTTTAAAGAAACACTAAGATGTTTACAAATGTTTAGAGGCTGAGAACTGATTTTTAAAAATTCATTGATGCTTTCAGGTTTTTATTTTCTGTTGTCTCCAAATTGGAAGGGACACCAGTGGAACAGGAATTGGAAGAGGACAATCGACCCCAGAAAGCTTGACTTTGAGAGTCAGAAAGACACAGCCTTGAATTCTACTCCAATTATTTACTATCTGCACCATCATTCATTGAAGTGACAGCCATGACCCTGTTATTTGTTCTAATCCATTAAGCTTGTGGTTTCAATTTCCTCACCAGTAAAATACAGATTAAAGGATAAACTCCCAAGGCTAAGATTGTGTTCTATGAACAGCAGATTGCAAGACTACTATTTATTCACCTGATGTAATTGTCTTTGCAGTGTTTACTGCCTCTGTTTGCCAATCTAGGCCTAATCCTAAAAGCTTCTAGCCTCTATATAATTTTATACAGGCCTAGAATGTTTTCAGTTTCTAAGATTTTCTGCTGAATAAGCTCACTCCTTCCAAGTTCTTTCTGATCTCTGGCTGGCTTGTTCAACTTGGCTGTTCTGTCTCAAACTCCTCCCAAGCTGACGGATTCAATCTTACTTCTCTTGGCTTCTGACTGAATTGCTTGTCTTGACTTCAAACAAACTCTGGCAATCTGTTCTAAGCTTCTGGCTCCTTCTTGCTCTCTGTCTCATTCTGTCTTCACCTGTACCTAGCTTGTTGTTACTTTGCAACCTGTTTCTCTATAACTGTTCCAATCAAACTTCCTCTCTTCTTTGTTTGCACTGCTCTTTAAGTAGCTTCCCTTTCCTCTCTCTTCTTCTGAGAGTTGGCCATATCCTATTCTGTCAAATCTTCCTATGATTCTTCTCTTTTGTCTGTCACTCAATTAGACATTACTTTCAAACATGGGTACTTCCATCTACAAATTAATGTTACCTTCATTGTTTGGGATTAAAGGTATGTGCTAAGGGTGTGTGTCTGTATTCCAGCCAGGGGGATTAAAGCTGTATGCTATGGGTGATCCATACAACACAACTAGAAACCGGGTTTATCCAGTGAGCCACATAATCTCCAGCCTCACAGTGTGATCAAATATCCTGAAATAGGAGATGTGCAGTGAGAACAAGCTCTCCTTCTTCAATTAACAGATAAGGAAAATAAACTAGTCGTGGTTGTGGAAAAAGCTTGAGTATATGGTAGGAAGAAAGATAAGACAGTGCCTGTTTATAAGGCAGAGAATCAGCTGGTGTTAGAGACAGGATGTAGCAGAACTAAGATGGCCTAGAATTTCAGGAAAGGGTTTATTAAAATTTGGCAGCATATTGTAGATACTAATATGCTGCTGTGTGAATTGCCCATAAGCAGCCAAGAAGGAAGGCTATAATGCAAGGTATCAAAAGTCAAATTTTATTTTGATCACTTCTTGGCTTTGGACGCTGATTCATCCACTAAGGATATTCTCATTTACCTGTCCCTGATCCATGGCACCTTCTTAGCACTGGAGATAAAATAAAACATTGTAGAATGCTGGAGAAGTACATATGAGGAGAACAGTCTACGTCATAATGATACATAGGAAGATGGTGACTGGATACACATGGGATGCCCTTGGGGAATACATTCTGAATTTGTCACTCAATGGCTATGCATCTTAGAGAAGAGGATAAACCCTATACTCTATGCCCCTCTGGCCTCTTTTTCATTGATTTGAGGTTCAGTTGAAAGAATGCATTAAAGAGTCCGTGGGATCAATTTTATGTGATACAAATATAAATTTCATTTATTTGTCAATTAATCTTTCGTGCTTATACAATCACAGCAGGTCAGATCCTCTTCATAATTCTGTTATAATAACAGTGACACAAATATTTTATTACCAGTCTTCTTCTTTTTCTGTTTTGAAACACAGGAACATTGTGAAGGCCAGGCTGACCCAGTATTCACTACAGAGCTCTGGTTGACTTGAAGTTCACTTTGTAGTTCAGGCTAGCCTCAAACTCACAGAAATCCTCATACCTCAGCCTCTCATGAGCCACTATATCTACTAGTCCTGACTTTCTTGATATAGCTTCTTAGTGATCATTATCATCTAGTTCTTTCTGTCCATGTGTTTTGCTTTTGTAAGCTTCAGAATTCTAGGCTAATAAAGATCAACCCTGACTTTGGGAAGGAGAAGAATGCTCATTAATAAAGGCTTTAGAAGGGAGAGATGAGCTTTATAGAGAGGCCACAGCAAGAACACTGGGTGGGGGTGGGGGCAGAGCAAAGAATGAGAGCAAAGGCAGATGTAAAGCAGAGAAGAGAAGACATTGAAAGCAAGAGAAGGAAAGAAGGACAGATGCACTCAGCCCTCCAGCTTGTGGAAAAAGGAGAAGGGGCCTTACAATTCATACAGCTTATCTCCTTGATCTGCAATATTTTTGTGGATGTCTGAATAGAGAGAAGTGTGTGTGTGTGTGTGTGTGTGTGTGTGTGTGTGTGTGTGCTGTATGTGTGTTAGTAACAGTCATCTATTTATAGGCCCTAAATTATATGCCATGAGAGCCTCTCTTAGACAAGATGTGTTATTTGGCTGCCAGAAGGAGAAGCTAAAAGGAAAAGGAGCTTCTAGATTTCTTGCTTCCCTTTCGTCACCCTCTCATGTCCACCAGGTTCTACGGTTAGTAACAACTGCCTACTCTAGGGTTTAGAATGAAACTCTAATGAAGGAGAAAAGAGAACTGTGCAGTTCTGACCCCGGAAGGTGTGTCTCCACAGTGACCCCAAACCTATCACCTTTCAGCTGCATGGAGAAAGCTAAGATCTTTTCTAGGTCCCATATATTACAAAGAGGAGACTGAAGTCAATGGGATTGTCCCACCTGAGGCTACCCAGGGCAGAATAGTCCTCTTGTACAGTCGAGTTCCCCCTCTGTCTCAGTCAGGGTATGTACCAAGCCATCATTCCTACTTCCAGTTCCAGGTGGTGTTGCTCACCTTGGAAGCCACGGAGATTCATTTCACTTTCCTCCAGATGTCATCGGTGCAAAACGCCAGCTCATCTTCACATGACCTCCACGTGACCTTCAGGGACAGGGCCTTTGGTGCTGTCCTCTAAGCTCAGTTCATAGGAAATAGTGCTTCATGACAAGTGGGCATTGGATCAGACCTCTCTCTGCCTGTGTGACTGAGACTCACACAGAGCTCTCAATCTAAATGCTTCAGTTTCTTTATCTATAAAATGGAGAGAGTCCTCTTACTTTGGTCATTTGAGACAGGATGTCAGGTAACCCAGGCTGGCCTCCAACTCACTTCCTAGCAGAGGATGACCCTGAACACTAGGCTTCACCTGTCCCATCCTATCCTGCTTTGCTTCCAAAGAACTGGGATTATAGGGCTACTTGGTTTAAAATGGAATTAGGAAGAGACTATTCTCTACAAGACTATTAAGAGAGATTGAACGAGGTAATGTCAGTAAAGCACTTAACAAACGTAAGAGTGATAGGCCTTCCAAGGTTTATTATTATCATTACCGCCATCATCATTGTGCTAATGCCTTGGTGGTGAGAAAAGCTGTCAATCCAAGAGCTCTCATTATGAGCATCAAACGAAAAGGCACTGTGCTTCTTTTTTCATTGAACAGATTTTTTTACACAATATATTCTGATTTCTCCTCCCCCAACTCATCACATATCCTTCCTACCTCCCCATCCATCCAAATCCACACCTTTTCCCTTCCCCCTCTCATTAGAAAACAAACAGGGCATCTAAAAATATAGAAAAACCAATAAAAGAATAATACTAATAAAGTAGAAAGCAAACCTGAATAGGACAAAACAAGTGTACAGAAAAACAAAGAACCAAACAACAAACCAAAAGCCCCAGAGACACGTATAAAGGCGGAGAAGCACACAGAAACCCCAGAGACACGAAACTGAAAACCATAATATGTGAGCAAAAGACCTCATAGGGAAGAGGAGGAGGAAAAGGAGGAGAAGGGAGGGAGGGAGGAAAGGAGGGAGGGAGGGAGGGAGGGAGGGAGTAGAGGGAAGAAGGGAGAGGAGTGGGGGAGGAGGGAGAGAAGGAGGAGGGGGAAGGAGGAAGGGGAGAGGGAACCCAGACAAAGCATTATGAGACAAAAACAATAACAAAAAAAAACACAACCCTCCAAAAATACCAGAGTCTCTGAGTTTGCTTGGTGTTGGTCATCTACTGCTTGCTGGGCACGAGACCTGCCTCTAAAGTGTGTTTTATCCGTTGTGTAGTTGCCAGTTAGAGAAAGCATCTAGGTTAGGTGTAGGGGCTTGTGTCTCTGCCCCCTCCCAGCTCTGGGATCCCATCTGACTTAGGCTTGTGCAGGCTCCGTGTATGTGTATGCTGCCACAGGCTCTGTGAGGTCATACATGTGCCAGTCCCACTGTATCTAGAAAACCTTGTTTCTTTCGTGTCTTCCACTCCTATCAGCTCTTAGAAGCCTTCTGCCTCCTCTTCGGCACAGATCTCTGAGTGCTAGGGGGAAGGATTTGATGGAGACGTCCCATTTAGGAGTGAGTATCTCAAGGCCTTTGACTCTATGCACGTTGTTGTTCAGTTCTAGGTCTCTGTATTTGTTCCCATCACTGCAAGAGGACGCGTCTATGGTGATAGCTGGGCAAGACACTGATCTATGAAAATACAGAATGTCCCTAGGAGTCATTTGATTGCTACATTCTTTTAGCAGACAGTAGTATTTTTTTTTTTTAAATTTTAGGCCCATGGCCTATCTAGTCTCATTGGACAAGTGTTGTGTCTCGTGGAATGGAACTTAAATCCGATAATTTGGATACTGGTTTGTTACTCCCACGTGGGACTTCATTGCACCAGTGTATCCTGCAAGGAAACCCTTCTTAACAGACCTTCACGGGCAGCACACGGATGGAGATTACGAACCTATAGATAGTCTAATTGGGGATGTTTGTAACGAGGGAAAATACAAGGTGGGAGGGCTCAGAGGCAAGTGTGAGGGTCAGCCAGAGATGGGTAGGCAGGGCTGGGTCTTCGGTCTATGCAGGAAACATTTTTCTTCGACCTTCTTCCCTACAGGCCCTGGTAGGGGACAGGTGGATGGCTTGCCTCATTCTACAGCCTGGAAGACCGTCCCATCTTCTATTACTGTCCTCTGTCTTCCACTCACAAGAGAGACACAACATTAAAAACCATAATTTGTGAGCAAAGACCTCATAGGGAGGAGGAGGAGGAGGGAGGAGGGAGGAGGGAGGAGGGAGGAGGGAGGATTGTTTCTCCAGCATCTGTGCTAGGCATTGTCTCAGAATATTTGTGCCTACCTTTTTATTTGATCCAATGACTCGAGAGCAGGTTCCAATTGCTATCTCAGAGTTGACAGTGTCCTGTCCAGGAACTGGCATTCAGCTGTCATCCATCTGTGTCCTGAGGAGGGACGACTTTTTGTTCACGTTACAGTAGCTGGGATTTTGTACACTCCCACATTGACACACACACATGGATACTACGTTTGCAAATTGCTGAAGGGCTGTGTATCAAGACTATTTGACTTAGGTTTAAGCTGGACAGTGCATTCTTTCTTGCCTTTATAGGACATCATCAACCCTAAAAATTCTAGTTTAAGTGGGTATGTGAAAATCTGGGCTCTAAGTATAACTGTGCATTCTACACCCTTTGCAAACCACCCTGGGGCAGGGTCATCACACATATTTAATATTACATACTTTAATCTCCTGTTAAGCTTTCGACGGTAGTTAGAACTTAGGAGGTTTCACTAGTTCTAATAAATAAAGTTGATTAAACATGTGGGAGTGAAGGTAGGCGGGGCTCTTGGGAGGCCTCAGCTGTGTTCGTTAGATTAGTATCGGGGCCTCACAAAATTCCACATGGGGCACATTGCGGAGATTTGCTTTATAATTCTCCCAAAGATTCTGAAAAGAAGATGTCCCCTCTCTCTATTTAAGAGGTGTGGACTGAGACTCAGTGGTCATCTCAGTTCAACAAATGGGTACAAGGTCGGGTGAAAGTGTGGTTCTCCCAGTTTTCCGCTCTTGCTCCTTTTTTTTGATATAAGTGCTGCCGTTGCCAAGCCTCCCCCACCTTTCACGGGACTGGATTCAGCGCAGTTTTCTGGAGCCCTGAAATGTGTTACTTTTCATCGGTAGAGTGGGGGCAGTTCCGGACATGCCCACACACATGCGTGGCAGAGGGTGCACAGATGTCGCTTCCCCTGGGAGTCCTTTCGGCAGTCTCAGAGTGGGGTGCTGTTGGCAGGCTGAGAGCTCGTGGGGCCTGCGTGGGAGCTGCTGCTGAGAGCTCGGGCAGTGGGAGGGGGCTTTTCTGTTACTAAGCAAGGCTCTAAAAGCGGTTGTCAAGGAAGAATCCGTCCCTTCCATAAAAAGAAGTCTCTTTCCTCTTCCTGTTGTCCAGAGCTGCCATCAACAGTGAGACTGACAATGTCCCTGACCCACCTGCACTCTGGCAACTTAGAGGTCTTCAAAAAGGAGGGGCGGGATGGTATGTACTCACTGATAAGTGGATATTAGCCAAAGACTTCAGAACACCCATGATACACCCTACAGACCCAGAAAAGTTAAACAAGAAGAAAGGCCCAATGAGGATGCTTAAATCCTGCTTAGAAGGGAGGAAAACAGTCATGGGAGATGGAGGGAGGGAGGGAGGGAGGGACTTGGGTGAGTGAGGAGAGGGTGAGGGGAATATGGGGGCAGGATCAGGCATGGAAAGAGACAGGAGAGAGTCCCAGACAGCCAAGAGACTGAGTGGAAAGATGCAGTTAGATGCAGCTGCTGAAGGTGGGGGGGGGGCAGGATTCTCTAGGAAATCCCAAAGACCCAGGATGAGGGAGGCTCACAGGAGTCAAAGCAAGTAACCTTAGCCAAAAGGGCCAACAGCGGGGATATGGAACCTGAAGATACCCCCTCCAGTAGCCAGACAGGAACCCCAGTGGAGGGATAGGGATATCAACCCATCTACACAACTTGTGACCCAAAATTGGTCCTGTCTGAAAAGAATTGCAGAAACAAAGGTGGAGCAGAGACTGAAGGGAATAGCCAACCAGTGACCAGCTCATTCTGAGAGCCATCCCATGGGCAGGCACCAACCCCTCACACCATTAACGATGCAATGTTGTGCTTGCAGATAGGAGCCTAGCATAGCAGCCCTCAGAGAGGCTCTACCCGGCAGCTGATTGAGACAGAGGCGGATACTTACAGACAACGGAGAGGACCCCTATGGAAGAGTTAGAGCAGGGACTGGAGGTCCTCAAGGAGATGGTAACCCACTGAACGACCAACAGTGTCAACTAACCTGAATCCCTGGGCGCTCCTGGGGACTAAGTCGCCAACCAAAGAGCATACATGGGCTGGTCCAAGGTCCCGGGCATATATGTAGCAGAGGACTGCCTTGTCTGACTTCAGTGGGAGAGGATGAGCTAATCCTGCAGAGACTTGATGCACCAGAGTGGGGGAATACAGGTTAACCGAAGGGGGAAGGACCTCTGCAAGGGGGCCCCGGAAGGGGGTGACAGTTGGGATGTAAATAAATAGATGAATAGATAATTAAATAATTAAAAAAATAAAAAGAGGGGCAGGAAGACCTGAAGGTTCGCTGCATCTGCGGAGACTCTGAGTAGCAGGTAGCACAGAACAGCGTGGCAGAGCCCAATGGACTTCTGTTCCTCCAAACTCTACCTGGGAGTTTCCCCCCAGTTCTGGCAATACTGCCTAAACTGTCTCCTGTGGTCCCTTAACACCTAGTGATAAGGGTGACGTCTACTTGTGCCTGGCAAAAAAGACCCTTTCATGATCTGGCCTTTCTAAGTGCCCCTGGCCATTGCTAAATGTCCCTCCCCTCCTCTACTTCACGTTCTCCAGGGCATATGAACCTTTGTGCACGATGTTTCCTCTGCCTGGTGGACCACTCTCCAGTCTAGCAAAACCATTGTTGACCTGGAAATCATACTCATAGCTTTAGCACAAACTTTGTAGATCAAGGTCCACTGTTCTTCCCCGCCAACTAGCCAGTGATGATGCCGCTTCTTTACCACATCTTGAATCTGGGGTGTGGCCAACTGCAGTTCCTGGGGGAACTAAAACACAGGCATGGGGGTATATCCCAAACTTAAACAGAAATCTGGGTTCAATTGCTACTGCCACCACCACCACCACCACCACCACCACCACCACCACCACCACCACCAATACTACTACTGATGATGATGATGATGACGATGACCCAAGTTTGAGACCTAACTTTCAAGACTAAGTAAATTTGTAGCTAAGAATAATGCTTTCAAGCCAAGCTTTCACTGAGGGAAGAGAATGGGAAGTGGAAATTCATGACAGGGTTGGAATACCCCCAAATTAATTTCTGATTCCAGCTTGCATCCCGATAATCCCCCACCCCTGTTCTCTCTCAGATAGGTGGAGGGGGGTGCCCTTTGGGGGTATATAAGCAGCCACAGGTACAATCACAGACTTTCAGAGCTCATGGCTCATCACGTACTTTCTCTGTGGGTTTCCTGTTAGAATATTCCAAACAGCTATCAGGTACCTGGGGCTGCGTGAAGTGTCTTCATTATTTCATGAAGTCTTTGCAACCGCATGAGGTTTGTTTTATTATGCTCGCTTCTGCAGATGAAGCTGACAGTTATACTATTTGCTCAAAGCCCAAAAGCTTGCTGAGATGATCAGTGGAAGGCCTGCCTGAGTCCTAAACCCATACTGTCAAACGAAGCAGTTAGTATCTGCCCTTTGCGTTTGGGCTCTGTGTTCAGAGCAAGCAAACATGGGGAGGGGGGCTTCCATTTATTGCTTTGGAACAACTTACATTGTGCTGGGGGAGACATATAGGAAATCAGCACCTACTGTAGAGTATCAAGGTGGTGGAATATGTCTGTTATTCCAGCCCTTGATAGATAGAGGCAGGAAGAGCCCAACTTTGAGACCAGTCTGGTCTACAAAGTAAGAGTCTATCTCAAACCAACCAAATATCCCAACGGAAGATCACAGCTACCACAACAGTAATACCAGAGGCCATTCAGTGTGATACTGCCTAACAAGTGCCCCAGCAGCAGAGAGAGCAAAGGGAAAGATGACTAAATTTACCTGAGATAAAAGCCCAACAATAAGTATGCATTTACCACCAAGCTGGGCACAGGCGAGAAGATGCGTCATAGTCAGTGTAATCTGGAGCTGGGGGCAGTCTCTCCACATCAGAGCAGGTCGGGCTGTCTGCGAGAATTTGACCTGTCCACTTTATCCTCTGATGGAATAGCCATTCATATGCTTTCTAGCCACATCCTGTGACAATATTTAATCCTCCCTGGATTTGATCTGTCGGTTGGACCTCAGAGTCAAGAACATGACACATTGCCCAGGAGAAGATCTAGGTGCTACCCAATGGGAGGAGGGCGTGGTTGGGGAGGAGTGTGTCCAGAGGCTAGAGGTCCATTTTCTGAATCTTAGATATAGTATTCCAGGGAGAGATGCCTGCAACTCCTGCTCTCTAGCCGAGCTTCAGATGCTGAGAAAGACAAGAGACCAGAGAATGGAAGTGTGGGAAGCCTGGGCATGAGAGGAAAAGGAAGGTCATGTATCCTCGATAAATCTCTGTAACACTGGACCCTGGATTGGCTCATTGATGTTGAGTTTTATAGCTAACACTTAAAGCTATAAAAAGGTTTTACTTTTGAAACTCCCATGAGACAAATGTATTTTTTTTTTTCTGTTAAGAGGCTGAGTTTTCCAGGCCTCGGCCATTGAAGTTATTGTCCTTTTGAGGCACCATTCAGACACTAAATTGTCTTACACACACACACACACACACACACACACACACACACACACACTCTATAAGTCAAGGATCTTCTTGACAGAGCCCAATCCTTGAAAGATCCTTGGTTGGAGAATTTGTGGATCCAGTTCCCACGGAGTGAGAGGCAACTTTGGTCCCCAGCAGCGGCACACATCTCTACTTTCTTCCTGTCTCCGCTGTTATTATCTGGAAAGTTATTTCTGCATACCTGATCAGGATCCTTCTGCTAAACTGCGTTTAAGAAAACTATGACATACTGTGATGGTTTGTATGTGCTTGGCCCATGGAGTAGCACTATTAGAAGGTTGAAGTAGGTGTAGCTTTGTTGGAGTAGGTGTGTCACTGTGGGTGTGGGCTTTAAGACCCTCATCTTAGCTGCCTGGAAGCCAGTATTCTACTAGCAGCCTTCAGATGAAGAGGTAGAACTCTCAGCTTCTCCTGCACCATGCCTGCCTGGGTGCTGCCACCCTCCCACCTTGATGATAACGGACTGAACCTCTGAACCTGTAAGCCAGCCCCAATTAAATGTTGTCCTTATAAGAGTTGCCTTGGTCATGGTGTTTGTTCACAGCAATAAAATGCTAACTAAGACACATACTATGCCCACTTGGTCAGAGACCAAGGGTAAAACATAACACTATATAGTTCAACAATAAGTATAAATAGAATCATTTCTAATGATATTCCACTGTACTTAAACATCAGCGCCTTTTCCAGTTATCATGAGAGGCTTCCTCCAGCAGCAGATGAGAACAGATATAGAAATCCACAGCCAGACATACAGAGAGTCTAAATGGGAGGTCTCCAACAAATCCCTCCCCATAGCACTCAGGGAATGCCACAAAAGAGGAGAGTGAAAGATTGTAAGAGGCAAAGTAGATAGAGAACACCAGAAATACCTCTGAATCAACAAAGCAAGGCTCAAATGACCTCAGAGGCTGAAACAGTGAGCATAGGGTCTACATTGTTCTGTACCAGATCCTTCTCTCTCTCTCTCTCTCTCTCTCTCTCTCTCTCTCTCTCTCTCTCTCTCTCTTTATTAGCTATTAGCTTAGTATTTTTTTCTTGGGGCTCTGCTCCTCCTCTTGGATTGAATCCTGAGTCCAACTTTGATGTGATAGTTTTTGCTTCATCTTATTATATTTATTCTGTCATATTTGTTTGCTATCTCTTAGAAGCCTGTTCTATTCTCGTAAGGGTCAGGAAGGGAGTGGATATGAAGAGAAGGGGTGATGGTGAGGGGGGTGGGAATGGAGGGAGGATCTCAGAGGAGTAGGGGGAGGAAATATAATCAGGATATATTGTGTGGAAAAATAGAATCTATTTTCAGTAAAAGAATAAAGAAAGGAAACTGTGACATTGCTGGGCACAGACGACTTCAGTATTTTGAATTCCTGGATGAAGTATCTGAGTAAAGAACAAACTGAGACTTAAGCGTAACCAATCAGAATCCACCAGACGTAAATGTAACCAATCAGAATCCACCAGACGTAAATGTAACCAATCAGAAGCCACCAGTTAATATTAACTGGACTTTCAAACAGATCATGCCACCCTGCCTCCTTTTAGCCAATCCTATTATGGTTTTTCTTTCCAGTGTCAGGGATTGAACCTACAGTCCTGCATATGTTAGGCTAAGGCTGTACCATTGGGCTACATCCCCAGCCCATTTTCTCATTTTCATTTAGGTCTCAGTACATTTCCAAGGCTTGTCTTGGACTCACTACATAGCCCATCCATGCCTTGAACTTGTTACCTTCCTGCCACAGTCTCCCAAGGTAGGTAGACTCACAGGCCTTTACTGTCAAGCAGTGGTTCAAGGTTCAGCCCTGAAAAACCACCTGATTCCTCTGCTAAAGTAGAGCTCTGAGAACATCATCCGGCTGGATCACTTGTGGGGACACACTCTTCTTCCTGATCCTCTGCCTAGTTTGTATTTCTTCTCTCTGTGACATAATGCTCCTGTGCCAGCTGCTCAGAGAAATCATACACTGTGCCCTGGCTGAAGCTTTGCATCTCTTTGAGATCATCGGTTGATAGCTTCGCAGAAGCAAAAGGTTTCTGACTATCCCACAGCCCATGATGAACAGATTCTGGGCCCTGCCAAGGACTATGAAATTGATTGATCTTGCATGTATAAAATCCTGACCTGGCTTAATGCCCCAGGAATATCAGGGTATAGGAAGGATTGAGACGAGGGAGGGTACAGGTCTGTCTGGTGTGCATGTGCAATTTTAGATTCGCATCTCTCATCTTTGTCCTTCATTCAGCATCCTGGCTTAAATCTGAATCTAGAAATGGGGGGTTGGTTCAGGCATTTGTGAGCCCAACCAAAGCCAGCTGAATGGCTCATGAGATCTGAATCAGCCGGAAGCAACTGTTCCCAGCCCCAGAACCCATGTCTCAGTTCCACCTGGCATCGCCAATTATCTGTTCCTCTGACATAGGGTGGATTTTTCCCCCTTCTCCTTCATTCCCTAGAAATAGAACTATAATTAAATCCAAAATTATACTGGAGACTCTATCGTCATAGCAAAAGCAGAACACAATGTCTGCAGACAAAAACACTCTTTCAATAAAAATTAATTATGTGCAGCTCATGTCCCAGTCTGATGGTGGTGTGAGGAATGCATATGGAGGCATGAGGAGGAGCTCAGCTGGGGAGCACTGCCCAGAGTGGCTCCCTCCTCTTAAAGCTCCCTCTGCATTGCATAGTCCTCATCTCCATGCAAGCCATACCCCCCATCTTACACACATACATACATATGCACACTTTATAGCAACTGCTGATGGATGCTTTATTCTCATCTTTCATGGCCTGAGAAGTTGCAGTCAGCCACAGACAGAGCGGAACACCAAAGACACAAATCATATATCAAGTGATGTCTCACAAGAAGAAAGGAGTGGACACTGGTGCTAGAATGGACCAAAACATCATTGTGGGAGAGTACAAGAACAGTAAAGTGGGAGGGGGTGGATGCGGGAGCAGGGGGAGGGAAAAGGACATGTGGGACCTTTGGGGGTGGGGAACCAGAAAAAGGGAAATGAATTGTAAATATAGAATATATACAATTAAAAAAAAAGAAAAAAAAAGAGGGAAAGGAGAGAAGCCAGGAAAGAGTGGCTTGTTAATCATTTAATTTTTAATTTTCAGAGGAAATATTCTCACAGTTAGGAACATAAGAATTCAGTTGGCACCATGTGCAGCCTTCTTCCTGCCACAGGGAGTGTTTAGGAGAATTGAACTGGGGGGAGGGTGGAGGGGGATAGGGAGATGATGGAGCCTGAAGCTCCTGTCCATCATAATACCCATGAGACAGAAACTGTCTCTTAGGACCTGGCTCTTCATAAAATTCAGAGTCCAGGCCTGAGTACAATGTAGTCAGCCAATGTTTCTAAAAGTAGATACAACCTCTAGTAAAAGTACACTGAAAAACCAGAGAGACTGAGGAGAAGCAGAGCAAGGGCATCTCACCTTAGAAACCACAAAAGAAAGGGGGGAAGAGGTGCACAAACTTGCTGGGGCCAGCCCTGGCTGTTCTTGTTGGCTCTTCTTGAGGCAATGAAGGGGGAAGGACATTGGAGAGGGTACAATTTGGTCATACTGGATGAGATATTTAGAGTTGCTGGTTAACAATAATACATTTACTTATCTTAAGTCTAAGCCACCTTGCTTCAGTAGCTGGAATTTCTGAGTTCTATTAAAGTGAGCAACTATTTAGCACCTCATCTTAAAACAGCAGGGGACTAAGTAAAGTAGCCTTTGTCTGGATCTCCACAGGAATTGTGAGGCTCTAACCCCCACTCTGCTAGTTGAAGTTGCAGGAAGAAAAGGGGACACTTTGAAAAGTGATTTTAGCCTTTATTTTTATGTTCTAAAAGGTTTTCTATGAAAGTTCTCTGAGAAAAAAGGGGGGGGGGGTAGGGGATTGTCTCTGCTTTCTGTCCTCAGCACTTATACATCTTTCAGAATACATGTTCACATGGTAAAAAGTTCATCACAAGTTTACACATAAATTCAAATCATAAATCGAATAAGAAGTTTACGACAGAGTATGTTTATATGCATATTCATTAGGAATAATTATCTGGCTAAATGTTCATTACCTGTCACTAGTTCTACAAGTTAATGGAGAGTTAAAAATCATAACTTTTGTGACTAAATTATTAGTGAAGTTTGGTACACAGTCAATATCTTATCTTCTGTCCTTGCGCCTATTGTAAATCCTTAGTTCCCAATTATGACCTTTGGTTAATGCTTTTACAATCTCTTGTTGCAGATGACTGTTTTCTATCTTAGAAGCAGTTAACTCATGATACTTGAAGAGCATCAGAGTTCTCATTGCAGTTTTGATTATAAGAGAGGATTTAATAGCAGTCCTATTATAAAAGAGCATAATAATGACTAATATAATTTTAGAAATTCTTATAGGATCATCATTAAGAATTAGGAAATCATCTATTTGTCTATACAGTACCACTACAAGTCCATACTTCTTTGTTGTTCTACAGAATTCTGCTCAAAAGGATGGACTAATACTTAGTGATTGTTATATATATATATATATATATATATATATACACATACATACACACACACACACACACACACACACACACACACAGGAAAAGCATATTAACAGCAAGAATCTTTCCCCAAACTAAAGTCTCCTAGGCCTTGCTTGCAGAAGCAACTTTGTCATTAATTTTACAGTCCTTGGTGGAACCATCTCAGGAAGATCACTTTCTAGTTTTTAAGCATCTTCTTGTTGGCCCCTGCACAAACTGAAGGAATGTGAAATGGAGTAGAAATTGTGTTAGCTTTCCATTGTCTGACACATACCTTAAATACACAATTGAAAAGGTGGATAATTTAGTTGGCCTCATGGACTCAGAGGCCTAAGTCCACAGCTCTTTAGTTCTGCGCTGTGGGCATGTGGTGAAAAAGATAATTTTGTCAGAAAGAGCATACTAGAATAGAAATGTTCATCTATTGAAGGTCAGAGCACCTAGAGAAATAGGGAAGAGCCAGGATAAAATATATTCTTCGGTGCTCTGTTGGTGGTCTGCTTGGATCAAATACAACTCAAACACCAAGTCAATGAAGAAAAGTTTATTGGAATCAAGCTGCTACTGATCTATCAGGGATACATAACAAACTCAGCTGAATTCCAACCCTGAGCCAGAATGTTGTAGAGCTTTTAAGCACAAAAATCATGCAAGGCACACACACCTGTGTATAGTTCCAGTTAGATTTCTCACCAATCAGGATTCAGGGATGGATGGGGGATTTTCCTAGGAACATTTCTTTGTGGTACACTTATTCTGTCCTCATTGGATCTATAGATTACTTAACAGTAGGGTCTGAACTTCAGAAAGTGAAAATGAGTAGGGGCTATGAAAGAGCTTATGGGATAGCCCTGGAGATGTTTTTCATCTTGCTATGTTTTCTACTTATGCTATAGGTAGAAGATTAAATAACAGGACATTAGACATGGCAATTCTATTGAGTCTTCTAATATTCCCCACCTGTGGAGTTTGTAGGGTCTTACTGGATAAGCACTTTGTCATTTCCAATGATGAATCTCTTCACTTTTACTACTGCAGATCTCAACAAATGGTCACAGAAGTAAGAACCACGTGACGGGAAGGCCAATGGTAATGGCAGTGGAATTTCTCTCTTTTCTTCCTCCGTAATTCTGTTGAGGCAAATTCTTTCCCTGAGACCAACTCCTGATACCAAAGATTAACAAAAACCCAAATGGTTTGGGGATGGAAAGATGGCTCAGTGGGTAAGAACACCTCCTGCTTTTGCAGTAGACCTGGTTTCAGTGCTCTGCTCCCATAGGATGGTCCACAGCTTTCTGTTACCTCCAGTTCTAGGAAGTCATCTGCCCACTTCTGGCCTCTGTGGACCCTGCACATATGTGCACCTACATGCCTGCAGGAAACACATGCATACAAATAAAATAAAACAAGCGAATCTTTAAAATGCTTAGGAATCCAGATTTCTGAAGAGAGTTAATTTAGGTAGTTTAAAACTCCGCCAAAGTTTTTCTGACACTGGAAACTAAACCATCAGTACTTGTATTTCAAGTTCTAGTCAGACAAGTAAGATAAAAAAAGCAAGCATAAGAACTAAAAATAAAGAACTATAGCTATTATCAATTACATGTGGCATAACACATTATGCAAGCATCTGTATAATTTTAGGCAATTACATATGGACTGTACAGATTACAATTTGAATTAAAAAGTAAAACTATCAAGAACACTGGATTCATGATCAATAAAAAGTTACTCTTATTTATATACTTTCAGCCATTTTTAACAGAAAACTTTAAAACATTTTAAATATTTTATTGTCTGAATTTTATAATACTAATATTCCTTATTATCATGCTCTAGCTTTCTTTGTCCTTTTAATTTCGGTCTATATGTTTACCTTAAAGTACATTTTTTTCAGAATTTAAGTTGGATTTTGCTTTGTTCTCCTATTTGATAATCTCTGCATTTCATCTATACTATTAACTCATTTAGATTTAATGTAATTCAGCTGCAATTGTTTTTATTATTTCTTTTGTTTCTGAGATTATAATTTCATCACTCAGCCTGAGTTTTTTAAACTTAGAAATGTAAGCTAATTGAAAATGATTGTTTATGTGCGTAGAGTACAATGTGACAGTCTGTGCAAGTATGTGCCAAATCAGCCTAATTAAAATTTTCCTCAGATTGAATATTTATCATTTTTTTGTGCTTGAAGCCTATGTATTCGTCTCTTTTAGCTCTTTTAAAAATTTGTAATTATTTTGTAAACTACAGTCTCTGAGTCTCTGTATCACCCTATAAATCAGTAGAACTTACCCTTATCAAAATGCACATTTTTACTGAAAATTAAATTAATTTATTATTATCATTATTGGTACATGTGAGTGCAAGCACATGTGTTCATGAGTGCATGTGCGCGCGCGCGCGCACACACACACACACACACACACACACACAAGCATACCACAGCACACATGTGGAGGTCAGATGATAGGTTTGTGCAGTAACTTCTCTTCTTTCTCTCTTTCCATCTTTACATGGATTCTGGAGGTTGAGCTCAGTACTCCAGACTTAGATACCCAATCTTACCCAATCAATCCTATTAGTAGCTTTGGAATTTTTTAAAGTTAAAAATTTGCAAACATCAAAACCATAAAACATTTATGAATAAATCTCACCAAATTGTGCAATTCCACTTTTATGTGCCACAAAACAATACCAAAGCGAATACGGATACCCTAAGAATTGAAACTAACACCATGTGAATGTACTGAGTTATTACATACATGCAAACTCCCCTTAAGAAATCTAGAGGTTCAATAAATTTCCAAGCAAAATTCCACCAGGGTTGCGTGTACTCATGTGTACACCAATTGGCTAGCCAGATCTACATCTTATGTGGCTGTAAACACTGACAAAAACAGAACACTCTGGAAACTGAAACCTGGGCTCTAATGTGCCACATCCCACTCTAAGGTAGCAGTATTGAGTCCCTTGTGATGTTGGAATAAACAAGCAGTCATCTACAACAGAATACAGTTCAGAAGAAGGACACATACAGGCTCACTTGAACCTGAAAGGGACAATGCCATATTTTGTTTAAAGTTCAGAAGCAGGGCACATATGGGCTATCACTTGAATCATGGAAGGGACATTGCAGTGTTTTGTTTTTATCTGCTCATTTTTCATTATTGTTATTATTTTGAGATAGGGTCTCACATAGCCTCCCGCTTGGCCTCAAATTCATGTTGGGATACCTTGAGATCCCAACCTTCCATCTTTCACTTCTCAAGGGCTGAGGTGGCCCTGCTGAGAAGCCCCAGGCCGGGTGTGGTGACTTAAATGAGAAATGACCACTCTAGGCTCACATATTTGAGTCCCCAGTTTGTGGCCATGTTTACAGAGGGGGTGCAGCCTTCGTGGAGGAAGTATGTCTGCCAGGGCAGGCTTTAGGGTTTCAACCCTGCCTCACTTTCCCTTCACTCTCTCAGCTTTCTGCCTTGGCTGGAGATGGGACCTCTTGACTTCCTGATTCAGCTGCCATCTCCCAGGCCTCTCCAGCCATTGTGCTCTCTCTCTCTCTCTCTCTCTCTCTCTCTCTCTCTCTCTCTCTCTCAAAGCTAAAAGCAAGCTCATTCTTACTAAGTTGCTTTTGGTCATGGTTTTTTTTTTTATCACAATAGAAAAGCAACTGAGAGTCTCGGTGAAGAAACTGTGCTAAGTGGTGCTGAGTTAATTAGAAATCTGAGGGAAAAAATGCATTTTACTGAAACTTACACCATACACAAGAAGTCAGTTCCAAAGGATTATAGGTCTAAATATGAAAGGCAAGAATAAAAAATATGTGACACAATGCTCTTCATGATACTCTGCTATGCTTGCAGACAGGAATCTAACATAACTGTCTCCTGAGAGGTTTCATCCAGCAGATGGAGGCAGATGCAGAGACCCACTGTCAAACATCAGGTGGAGCTTGGGGAGTCTGTGGAAGAGTCAGGAATAGCAGTAAGCAAGCCAGAAGGGTCAAGGACACTACAAGAAGATTTACAGAGTCAACTAAACTGGAATCATGGAAGCTTACAAAGCCTGGGCCACCAACCAGGGAGCATGAAGGGACTGGACCTAAATCCCCTACATACTGTGGCAAACGTGCAACTTGGTCTTCATGGTGGGTCCCCTACAAGTGGAGTCGGGGTTATCTTGGTCTCTGCTCCCTGCCCTTCCTCCTCCACCCTTTCCCCTTCCCCCTTCTCCTTTTCCCCTGACCCCTTCTCCTTTTCCCCTTCCCCCATCTGGACTTCCTGGTTGGGCCTCAGTGGGAGAGGATGTGCCTAGTTCTGCTGGGACGAGATGTCCAGGGTAGGGTGGTACCTACGGAAGGGATTCCTTTCTCTGAGGAGAAGGGGAGGGAACAGTGGGGGAAGGGACTTGTAAGGGTGGGACTGGGAAGGAAAGGGGTGGGGGGCAGTGATCGGGATGTAATGTGAATATAAATAAATAAATAAATAAATAAAGATGAAATTTTATGAAAAAAAATCTAGAAGCCATTTAGAATCATTTTCAACATCCTGACACTGACACTGAACTGGTGGAAAATGAAATACCTTGACATAAAGGGAAAACATGATAAATTGATATTTAAAAATTAATTACTTATATTCATAAAAAATATGGCTTTATTGGTGTACTCCAAACCCTTTGGAGGCAGAGGCAGGAGGATTTTACAAGTTAAGGTCAGCCTGGTCTACATAATTCTAATCTAGCCCAGGGTACATAGCAAGACCCTGTCTCATAAAAATAAAACAAACAAAAGTATCCAGGGGAAAACAAACTAAGAGAAGGGGAAGGGAACCAGAGAGCAAAAGAACATATTACAATACACTTCCATATCTTTTATAACTCCAGATTACAGAAAAATCACCCAAAATCCTATGGGGTTGCCCTCCTCCTCAGCTCCTTCCAGTCTTACCTTACTCAACCACAGGGGTCCCCAACTTCAGTCCAATGGTTGGGTGTAACTATCTGCTTCTTTCTCAAGTCAGCTGCTTGCTGGGTCTCTCGGAGGGAAGCCATGCTAGGCTCCTGTCTGTAAGCACACCAAAGCATCAGTAATAGTGCCAAGCCTTGGAGCCTCCCCTTGAAATGGGTCCCAATTTGGGCCGGTCACTGGACCTCCTTTCCCTCAGTCTCTTCTCCATTTTTGTCCCTGAAGTTTTTTTTTAGACAGGAACAATACTGGGTCGCAGTTTTTGACTGTGGGATGGCAACTCTATCCCTCCACGTGATGCTCTGTCTTTCTACTGGAGGTAGATTCTTGAGGCTCCAGGGAATGGGAAGGCCTGTCGGGGTGTGCGTGTGTTCAGGGTAGGTGGATATCCTCTTGGAGACAGGGGAGGAAGAATGGGATTAGGAGCTGTCAGAGGGTGGATCAGGAGGGGGACAAAGACTGGACTGTAAAAATGATTAAAGATAATGATAATAATAATAATAATAATATCACCTAAAATTAATTACAATCACAAAGAAGACAGACAACTGGTTACTGGAGTGTTGGGGGAATGAATAAAAGCACTGCATAAGAATTTCACAAGAATGTCAACATGTCTTATGAGCATTTGAAAAGAAAAAGAGCTCAAATGTACCCCCAGAATGATGAGGTTTTGTCTATACATCCAGAATGGCTGAAATTGAAATTCCTGTAGAATCAGGGTTCTGCGCGGAGCGTTCGTTGTACATGAGGCTGGGTTGCTGTCACTCTGGGTAGCATCCACTAATGATGCATCACACAGCCCAGACGTTCACTCCTTGCTAGGTGAGGCACGCCAGTCTGCGGGTACCAGGAGCTTCATGACTTAGAGCCTCATGTGTTTAGAGCATCTAGTCACCTGAAAACATAATCAATCCAAAATAAACCTAAAGCAGACAGGATGCCAGGGCAGAATATTTGCACAGACTTGCTATTCATAGCAAATGGGTGAATATCAAACTTAAGTGTGAGTGCAGAAGCATATACATTGTGCGTATACATTTTATGTATATGCTTCCATCCACGTGACTTCATCCTACATTATGCTGTTAGAAAATAGGAATGGGAATACTCTGAGGCAGAGGTGGGAGGTGTCATTGTTGGAACTGTGTGTGCAGGGAATGGTCTATTTATTCATCTAGGTAATTATCCAAGAGGAGCTTCTAAAATATAATATGCCAAACTTAGCATTTGTAAAGGTTTTATAATTATATAAGACTGTCCATTAAAGTTTGTTTGGGGGGGATGGGCATGAAAATCAAGTCTTACTACATAGCCCCAGCTATCCTGAAACTGTGAAATCTAAACTGATCAGAAACTTATACTGCTCCTCCCGCTGTCTAAGGCTCCTGAATGCTGGGATTATTGGATTATAAATATGTGCTACCACTCCTGTCTTTAATATTTTCAACCCAGAGAGAAGGGTCCTCATGAGACTGTAATCTTCACATTTAAGGAAATGAAAGCCATAAAGAAACTGAGTCTGAAGTTGATAGTGAGTTCTGATGAGCACCATAAGAAAGTCGAGTGGATGGGGAGGTGGCTCAGCCAGCAGATAAGAAACACTTGCTGTATAAGCATTCTCAAGTGTGAGGACCTGAGTTCAAATCCCTACCACCCACATAAAAAGTATGCCTGCATGCCTGTAACCCCAGCACTGTAGTGAACAGAGACAAGAGGATTGATTACAGTCAGCCTAGGTGCAAGCTAAGTGAGAGACACTGTCTCAAAGGAGGGAGCTATGGAGTAAGATGACTAGTGTCCTCTTCTGGTGAATGCACACACATGTGCACATGAGCACAGATGCACACACACACACACAATCACTCACATGCACACACACACACACACACACACACACACACACACACGAAAATAGGAAGCAAGCAAAAAGGCTAGCTAATGGGCAGTGCTTAGCTGGTGTGGTTGAAGATCATATACAAACTGTGATCTTGTTGATTCCAGAAGCTTTAGCACTGTAAATATAGCCTTGCCTTTGTTGTGCTAAGATATTCCAATAAGGCTTGTGCTTTACACACTGTTCTCAACAAACTTGGCAATAGATTGTTGATTGCTGGCTGGGGGTTAGTTCCAGCTCCTGGGCCATAACCTGGTTCCATGACACTTTCTAACACTGAGGAGGATTCTGTGTAAGTGAGAGGTGGGGGGGCTTCTGGGTCAGGTTCTGTCACTCCCTCTTTGGTCCTTTATACTCAGTGAATATTCAGCAGCCAGTGTGGAGAAGCTGTGTGTCAGCAGTGTTGCCAAGGACAACTGTGACACATGCTCTTGGGCTACACAATCTGGTATGTAGGTTTCTACCAGGCAGCGCAGCGGTGTCCTCAGTGAAGCAAGAGGCATGCTGATTTGGGCTTTTAATCCTCCCTGTCCTCTGTTTACCAAGATAGCTTTCAGGGGAACCTTCTAGAACCCTCCTTCCAGCCACCTGTCAAAGAAACAGTCTTGACTTCAGGATTTAACTCAGAGCATCAACGTTTTCCTGTGATATGGTTGAGAGAACATGGGGACATCAGTGTCTAGAAAAGAATTCTAGTCAATGCTATGAAATTTCCATAATCTGACTTTATGTCATAGTTCCATAGCAGCCCTTTATCATCATCGGCCAGAAGAGCTTCTTATTGGTACATCTGTCATTATGAATGTTATGTGCATGATCGTGGGAATTTGTCACCAAGGCAACAGAAGGAGGCATGATGTTTAGGAGAGATGTTACCTATTACATACCCCAGGACTGATTCTGGAAAGGACATGCTTCAGACCCAGAGCCTCAGTGCCTAACCATGGCATTCAAAGCCATATTGAAAACTGAAGAGATAACAATGGGAGAGAGAGAGAGAGAGAGAGAGAGAGAGAGAGAGAGAGAGAGAGAGAGAGAGATTGAAGTATTCATACGAATCACTGATATCTGTGCAGTTTGGTCCATTCTGTATGTTATTCATATTAAGTTTTAGTAAATAAAACTTAATCATTGTTTCAACACACACACATGCACACAAACTCCCATTTCCCTTACAAATGCTCCGGAGTTCTTTGTCTCAACATATCACGCATATCTCCTGGGCCTACTCACAGATGATGGAAGATGCGGAACGGAGTTCACGGTTCATCAGGGATGAGCCACCGCTGACATTTCGTTCTCCAAGCTGACCCACGGTATTACGAAGAAAAGTGTGTCGTGCCTTACTCTCATCTCCGAGATAATACATCCCAGCTACTATAATTCCTCCAGCAAATGTGGGATGATTTGCTACCCTGTGTCAAACAGCACACCTGTCACAGCGCCACCCCAGGGCCCACCCTCTACCGTTCACCGCTGGTAGTGAGACCACACACAATCTCTAACCTATGTCTACCAGCCCAGCTTATGACAATTGAGATACTCATTCTAAATGTTCAAGAGTCCGTGTCCAGCAGTGGAATCTTCTCATTTTACCCGCCCCATTTTCTTATACGTCATGTTGTAGCTTTCTAGAAGGCCATTGTGCTGATAGTCTCTCGATATATATATATTTGACCACCAGTTTTTTTTTTGCTTTTAAACATCTAATATTTTATTATATGCTGATCATGTCATATATATATATATATATGTGTATATATATATATATATATATATATAAGATATATTCTTTATTTACATTTCCATTCCTGGTTCACCACCACTACCACCTCCCACCCTCCGAAAATCCCATAAGCCATCTCCTCTCTCCCTGTTCCCCAATCAACCCTCTCCCTCTCCCATTTCCCTGTCCTGGTAATCCCCTACACTGTGGCATGAAGCCTTTCCAGGACCAAGGGCTTCTCCCTTTGATGTCCAACAAGGCCACTCTCTGCTGCCTATGCATCTGGAGCCATGGGTAACTCCATGCATACTATCTGGTTGATGTTTTTGTCCCTGGGAGCTCTGGGAGTACTGGGTGGCTCATATTGTTGTTCCTCCTATGGCGCTGCAAACCCCTTCAGCTCCTTGGGTCCTTTCTGTAGCTCCCCATTGGGGACCCTGTTCTCAGTTCAATGGCTGGCTGAGAGTGTCCCCCTCTGTATTTGTCATGCCCTAGCAGAGCCTAGAAAACTTTAGTCAAGGAGACTGCCACCAAGACAGCTCATATCTCCATATCAATATGGTGTCTCTTAAGACCCTGTCGGCTTGCCCACAAAGGATCCCCTTATAACTAATGACATTGAGACGAAGCCATGCTGTGGAGGAGCCATGCACACAGACAAAGTCTTAGAACTTTCATATCGTTAGATAAGTACCTGACCAGTCCCACTGCATTCCTGACAGCACACTCAGAAGCAAAGAGAAAGGTGACACAGCCTGTAATCCGAAACTCACAATGAGGCTGTTTCTATTAACACTACCTGGGAGGTTTAATTGTCAAGCCTCAGGAGGTAGCTGGGTCAGAGGAGGTGCTTAGTGTTTCCTAGGGCAACCTGTCTTTCTTCTCCCTGACTGAGTCAGGGGTGGCACAATGAGGTCTGAGACAGGATGGCACCATGTAAGGAAACAAAAGCAGAAATGTCGCACGGAAGCAAAGAAAACCTTCCATGGGTTTCTGAGAAGAGGCCTGACATGTAATATACAGGGCGTCTTAAATGTTAAGGTGGAGTTCCCTGTGCTCAGGGGACCACAGGGGCCTGGCTTCATGACTGTTCCCAGCTTCTATAGACTCATCTGGCGAAATTCAAGAGGAAGCCAAGGCTCAGGCTAATAGGTATTAAATCAGGCTGAGGCTATTAGCACAAATGAAAGGCCATGCAAATTCTAAGACTGAGTGAAAGAAATCCTAAGTAGAATTCCAGGGAGATGGCCAAGGTCATTCAGGATGCTGGAGTCTGAGGCTGTCAACAAGTTTGGAAATACCTGAAATGCTACGGGAGAGTCCAGAGCATATTGCTCTAATCTAAGCTCGCTGAAGAATCAAATGGTCTCCGCAGAGAAAGAAAAAATTTAGTTATACATGCAGAGAAAGATGTTAGTTGAGAATAATGTTGACAAACAATAAGTTCCTGCGAAACCGAGGCCGGCTGCCAGCCTGGAGGAGAGAAGGAAAGGCTTTGGTGCTGGACCAGCCGGGAGAGCATTTGCCCTCAGCTGTCCTCTAAGATTTGGCATGGGCTGGATGCCAGTTGCCTACCCCTGGGAAATCAAGCGAGCATTAAGAGCCCCGAAGAAGTTGCCCCAAAGCAAGCATTTGGAGATAACCAAAAAGAAAGGCATTTGGCTGAGCTGGGAAAACTGGGAACGGAGGGTATGGACACCCTTGGCCTCCAAAAGCGGCTCTCAGCAGAGCCCCGGACAGATTGCCGAGACAGGCAGAGCCCGAGCGCAGGAGAGCTCTGGGCCCCCAGACCCGCAAAGAGGTTGTTGAAACTTAGAATGATGTCTGGGATTACTTTCGGTTTCCATCTTCTGTGTCATCCCGGTGGGTATATATGTGACTCTATACATGAGTTTAGACTGTATATGTTATATACTTCAAACTTTATATATATATAAATATATATATATTGAAATATATATATACACACATATATATAAACTCTGCATATATGCATATATACATACATGCATACACACATACACACCCATACACACACACACACACACACACACACCCATACACACACACACACACACACACACACACATATATATATATATATATATATATATATATTAAAACTTCAATTAGAATTATGGAAAAGCTCACCTGGTGTGGGCCAAATTATTTTATTTGACAGTCAAAATGATCCAGCTTTTAGAGTCCCTCCATGTTCCCCCAGATATGCTCCACTAACCATAAATAAATAAATAAGTTCTAACCCAGGCAACCAGAAGGAGTCCCAGCAGGAAGCCTATTTTCTCCCCAAAAGGTAGTGGTTTAAAATATCTTCTATTCATTATATTAATATTTTTTGTGAGTCATGTTTACTTGCCTCTGAGAGCAACTGGGACTCCACAGGTACTCGCTGGGAAATTTCAGTCGTGGGGTTTGCTGATTCTGTAACATCCTGTGCCAATTGTCTAAAAAGTCTAAGAAAAAAACATGAAGAAGGATACTCAAGGAGGGTCAAACTTGAGCATCGTAACAATTGCAGTGATGACTAATAACATAGTTAGTAAGACGAATAATCAAATTTTTATAAACCTGTAATATCGTTACAAAAAGAACAAGGTGGATTCTTTTATAAAAAGCACACTAATCATCAGCTGTAGCAGAATGGGAGTCTTATAATGCAACCAAATCGTCTAAATGATTTGGGCCAGTGTCCTATGGATGCCCATATAATGAGTGAGTATGATCAAAATATATTCATGTGTATGCCAAGATGTTCACAGATAACTGCCTAGAAGTTATATGTTGATTCCAAAGGAAAACATGTAACACACTACACTAGAGAGTCAAGGAGTCAGCTCCTTAATCAAGCAGACTCACCTAATGTCACTTATAATGAGAATATCCAACATTCTATGTCTCCTGACTTGGCACTGCAAGAGAGTCAAAAGGGGACCTATGGTGATTTCTGTCAAACAAAGTTTAACATGAGTCCAACCACGAGAAAACAATTTAGCAAAATCAAAGAAAGAGGCAATAAGCAGTATGACTGGCTGGAATTCTTTCATCGGTCGGCATTATAAAAGACCTGTTGTTTTTTATTTTATAAAGAGGTGTTTCTCCATGAAAAGAGATTACAAAGATGTCAGTTGGATACAATGCTCGAACTTTGATTGGATTTTAATCAAAGGAATGAAAACAGTAGTGTGAGGTGGAGAACTGAGGAATGAGTCCAAGCTGTGGATTGTTGGTGTTCAGACACTTGACTCACTCCTCTTAGAAGACTCTCACAGGAATGCTGGAGACATATTGTCATCTTAAGGTCTTTATTTTATTTTCACATCATCTGCTGAGGGTGGAGATGGAAGGCAGGGCCTGGAGAAAGCAACTGGCAAACACTGACTGGTGAAATGGAGGAACAGAAATGGCTCTCCATTGGCATCTTCTCTAAATTATTTTGAAACTTTAAAATAAAATAATACTGAGGTTTTTCAGGGGACAAATGTATGTGCTACCCAGCTCGATAATCTGAATTTTATTTTTAGGATCCACACAGTAGGAGGAGAACACTGACTTTTACGAGTTTTTCTCTGACCTACATACCTGCAGGCATACATGAATGAGTGATTGCATGGATAAGTAAATACTTGCAATAAAAGTTCAAAATATCAAGAAAAATTAGGTCATAAGAGTATAGTGGAAATATTAGCACGAGCCATTTGTAGTGGTCCTTTATTGGTTACTGTAATAGAACATCAGAAGCTGGGAAAGTGTATATAGAAAGAGGTTTATTTGGTATTGAGTCTGTGAGTTCAAGAACACAGTACCAGCAGTGACTTTGCTCTGACAGGGCCTAATGGTAAAGGACATTATGGTAGTAGGAGTGTCTTCAAGGGAGCAAACTCATGGTAAAATGTAAAGCCAATGTGAGAAGAGAGATCCTGCTTGTTCAATATTTTACAATGTCTCACATTTAAGGAAGCAACAGGGGTCCTATGAAAACTACACTCACCCCTTCCAGGGATCTGCTAGCATCTCCTGGTCTTGGCTTCCCTGGTGCTGGGATTACAGGCAAACTTGCAGATGGTAGTTCTCTCCTATATGGGTGCTGGGGATCAAACTTAGAACCTCGTGCTTGTGTGGCAAGGACTTTACCTCTCTATAGGTGAGTATCTTTTTCCCCATGCGAGTGCCAGGGATCAAATTTTTGGTAGGAAAAAAAATCAAATATCAATATACAACCATGTGACATAGTTGCATGTGTGTTGCTCATATGTGAATGTGTGTGTGTGTGTGTGTGTGTGTGTGTGTGTGTGTGTGAATACATGAGCAGTTGTGGTGGCCCAACTTGCTGTCAGCCATCTTCACAATTGCTCTTCTTCATTCTCTGAGATGGAGTCTCTCAGTCAAACGCAGAACTCATCTTAGAGCTCGTCTTGCTAGTCAGCTTATTCTGGGGAATCCCTTGTCTCCACATTCTGAGGCTGAAACTTTAGGAGAGCTTCCATGTGCACCTGATGTTTACATGGTCTCTGGGGATCCAAACCCTCATCTTCATGCCTCTGTAGGAAGTGCTTTAACCCCTGAGCCATCTTCCCAGACTTTTCTACCTTATTTTGTGAGATTCGATCACTAAACTTAGAGTTCACTATTTGTCTGGATTAGATAGCCAACAAGTCCTGGGCATCTCCTGGTCTTGGCTTCCCTGGTGCTGGGATTACAGGCAAACTTGCAGATGGTAGTTCTCTCCTATATGGGTGCTGGGGATCAAACTTAGAACCTCGTGCTTGTGTGGCAAGGACTTTACTCACTGAGCCTCCTCCTGCCCCAAATATTCATTCTTAGCATTCCTAAAGTCAGAGCTCATACTTAGATACTTGTGCTAATAAGAACTTTAATTTCATTGAATTGTAGAAGAAACGTTATTAGGTGGACACTAATATTGCAAGATGAGGAGGCTGGGACACAGAAAGGTTAAGTGTCTGGTTAGTATCAAACAGCAAACACAGGAAACCAGAACACAACCATCTGCCTGTCCAAAGTTTGGCTGACAATCCTTCCTCTATTCTGACTCTGTGGCATCATCAGACATCCCGACCCCTGCAGAAAATGAGTCTTACGCGCTTATGTTTATGAATATAAGTGTGTGTCTGTGCATGTCCATATATCTACTCCTGCCTCAAAGTATAAATGGATTTTTTTTATAAATTAGAAAGAAAATACCTTAGTATGGAAATGTGCACTGAACACTATCGACCTAATAGCTAGGAAAATTAACACGTAATTTTAAACCCTCTGTTACTCGGTCTTATCATTTAAATTCATTACTGTAATCCAGTATCTTATTCAACTCATATATATTACATATTGCCAGTTTTGAAATGAAAACGACCATTTTGAAATCATTTATAAAACTGCCGAATATGTCTAGACCCATATTATAACAGTGAACAGAGCATATGAGAGCTTACTGGAGTCCCCCTGTTAGATCTCAGAATGCTTTTAAACTTATTACGGGGTCTCCATTGACCAGGGAAAATAATTAACATGTTGGAGACAGGGGTGGGTGCGCAGGACGGAGCTCGGTCTGAGCTTGTGCTAGCTTCACACTCTGGAATGTTTTCTTTCAAGTGCACGGCTTGATTCCCACCCTGCCTGTGTCATCATGGAGGGCAGAATGTGTGCGTCTCCTTAGTATGCTGGTGAGTGGGAACTTTGGCTTATAGAAACCAGATGAAAATGACTTCCATTGATCAGGAAGCTGAAGTAAAAGAAGGAATGTGAGCAAACCCCACCTAAGAGAAAATAAAACAGAAAATTATCTTAGCAATGCTTCCAGAGTGAGCTGCTGCTGGCACTGACTGCCTGCAGGGAGGCAGGATGGCAAAATGGTTAGAACCATGGACCCAAGTACTACATGTGCGTGAAGATGTCAAGGCGAAGCCTGCTCCTTTTATATATACCAATAATTTAGAAGACTACAATAAAGCACTGTTTTCCATAGGAAAGCTTTATGAATTTAAGTTTAATTCTAAATCATTAATCAATAATAAACTACACTCCCCAGGAAGCTTAATAACAGAATGTAAAAGGATGCAGGATCAGGGATTGGCTCAAATTAAGTTCGGTGGTCTCCGTGTGAACTTGGCAGCTTATCTAACCTCGTTGACTCTCCATTCCCTCATCTGAAGAGTAATACATTTTTGAAAAGATCCCACTTTAATGTCACCTATCTTTGGTATTTGAGGGAAAGAGAGCCCCAGTGATTGATGAAGGTCACATCTCAGGGAAACTCAGAAATATCTTCTTTCTTTCAAAGTTATGAGAAGCCCTGAATCTTCAACTGCACAGTACATCTGGCATTTCACATGACCAAGACCGGTGAGGTCTGTGGTTGGTCATTGGATGGCAGCAGACAAAACATGCTAGAAAAAAAGATGGAATGTTCTGAATAACTTTACCAGAAACAAAGTCAGTTAGTCAGAGCTATTTTTAAAGTTATGATTCTTCATATAGTTCTGCCCAAGCTACCAGGGCCTGATAGATAACCTCAACTGTCAAAGTACAAGAAGAACTAAATGCTGAACCTTTGGCAATTGCTATGTCTCCTTGATAGATCAGATGCCTTCAGGACAGTAAAACAGGCCCACAAGGCACCAAGCAATAGGCAGACAGAAAGACAGCCATAGCAAAGGGTTCCTATCCAGTGTAAATACCAGAGTTCACACTAGATGACTTTGGATGATAGACAGAACTTGTTAGTGTTAATTTCTTTTTCTTTACAACCTGTATTAATGGCTTTGTTTACTTCTCTTACCAAGTATCTGACAAGATACGTATTGAGTTTTGGCTTACAGTTTGAGGGATTGATCCCATCAGGATGGGAAAGGATGGTGGCGGTAGCCTCTCACAGCTGGTCACATTGTGATCACAGACAGGAAGCAGAGAGTGCTGAGGAAGTAGGCCCAGGCTCTCAGACCTGAAAGGCCCACCCCCAACAAGTGACTTCCCGCAACAGGGTTCTACCTCTTAAGGTACTACAACCTTCCAAAGGTGCACTATCAGCTGATGGCATGGCCTGACCCTGTGAGAGATATTTCACATTCAAACACCAACCGAGCCCAACACAAGTGCCCCTGTACTGTGTTGCTATTTTGAATATCTTTAGATAACCTCTGCACAAGACCTGTCTTAGTAAATAGAATCAGCCTACCCCAAAATAAACAAATTTCCTCATAGGTAGCAGAGAAAGAACTAGATTGGGATTCTTGATGAGAGGTTTATGTCATGAGAGGGTTGAATTTAATAATTTGACTTGAGAAAATTTTATAAGAGAGTTCTTTAGAGGAGTTGACCTCTGAGTGCTGCGGTAGGCCTCAAAGTGCATTTATGCATCTCCTCAACATAACAGGTTTAAACATCTCATGTTTACTATTCCTACAATGGTTCATGGGCCACTAAACCAATGCCCAACTATATACCCAACACCTCTATGCAATGACAGTACGTATTGGTATAAATTGTCACAGAGGTGAAATGGTCCAGAACTGGTGAGCTGTGTCTCTTGGCATCTTTCTGTACTTTACGTGGCCAACTGGGAGGCTATGTGGTGTGCAACTGAGATTCTTCGTGGAAAGGTACAGGAATCAGTATACATTGTTCTTGGATGTTCTTCCTTCCCATTACCCAATATTTCATTATTAGCCATACAGTAAACGGGGAAAGGCGGGAGCCTTCTCTGACCGAGCACAATGGCAAAGGAAGCATAAGGTCATAGACTGAGCAGTGGGGAAAGTTCTGGCTGCTTTGTCTTGGTAACAGCTGGAACATTTACAGACTGATGGCCTAGAGCCGCGTCATCTCTTCTGTGTGTGCACTGCACGCACGGGTGTGTGTTAGTGCACAGCTCATGTGTTTGAGTATGAGGGGTGATCGAGTCAGGTAGTGACACATGTGCATGGAAGCCAGAGACCGGTGTTGATATTCAGATTTATCTCTGTTGCCCTATGCCTTGGTTTTTGAGACAAGATCTCTCACTAAGTTGGAGTTTACCTATTTGCCTAGAAAATGTGGTAAGCAAGCCCTGAAATCCTCTGGTCTCTGCCTCCTCACTGCTGGCTTGTGTATGTTCTGCTGTACCCGGCTCTTCACATGGATGCTGGGGGTCTGAACTCAGGCCATAATGTTGACATGACAAACACTTTCCCGACTAAGCTGCCCTCATCCTCAGAGCCTGTCTCTTCCGATGAATGCGTTCTTTACTTTTCTCATCACTGTGACCCACTTACACAAGAAGAAGCAACTGAAGAGAGGAAGGACTTACTTAGATTCATTTCGAGGTATAGTCCATCCCAGGGAGGGAGGCACAGAAGTGGGAAGGGTCCACAGCTATGGCAGAGGAGCTCCAGGAGACTTGCTCCCAGGGATCAGGAAGTGGAAGGCAGACAGGACGTAGATCTGCTCTATAAGCCTCAGTGTCTGCCCTACAACAACTCACTTCCTACAAGTTCTACAAACTGGAGACCATGTGTTCAAACACATGGATCTTTTCACATCTAAATCATTGTGATGCATATTTATTCAGTGTGTAGTGGCTCCTTGGGTTCGTTTCCACCTTACTGCCTGGGCAGGAGGACATCTCTGTTAGGGTAAGCTTTGACAATGAGAGCTGAGGGCACCGTGACAGGATAGCCATCTTTGTTGGTGTTCTGGAAAGCCGGATGGCTGTGTTTGGCATCTTCTCTGCTGTGGCACAGTGTGCTTGGACTTTATTTGGATAGGCCCCTTGTTGAGCATGAAAGCTGGTTTCCTTTTTCCTGCCAGAAGAGCTGGCTCTCGCATTCACCATAGTTTATGGGTCTGCTGGATCCAGCTCAAATACGCCTCAGCAGAGTCTGTCTCTGGGGAGGGAGCAGCCCTTGAGAAAGGACAGTTAAAGATACGGCTTGTCTCAGATCCTTATTGACATCTGGGACCAGGTGAAGAAGGGACAGGGATGAGGCCAAAGCCCACAGCCCATATACAACCCACTTATGCAGCTAAGCAGCTTTCCACAAGGTGTTTCATTGGCAAAAGACAGTCCTTGCAGGAGGCTTTCTTGAGGCAAAAGCTGAGGGCGGAGGATATAGGTTATTTAGCCTACTTGCCAAGGCTAGAAAGGTAGGTGGTAGGATTGGTGCCATCCAATTTTCTAAGGCTACATTTATCTCTTTGGCTCCATTTCATCCCTGTTATCACCCTTAGAAAGGAGCAGGCTGGGATTAAAGCTCAGAAAAAATGTTTTGTAGGAGGTAACTAGTAACTTATTCAGTAGAGTTTTCTTTACTGATGCCAGCATCATGGATATCATTCACTTTTGCATAGTGCGGTGGGCCACCATATATGACACTCTCCCAGTTATATCTTGGGGGGGGGGATTTGCCCCAGAATAGCTACTGTCACCTGGCAAGGGTACAAAAAGAAGGTGCCATATAAGGCTAGAGAGATGGCTGGGTTTATAAGAGCACTGGCTGCTCTTCCTGAGCTCCTGGGCTTGATTCCCAGTATCCACACGGCAGCTCATAATCACCTATCACTCCAGTCCTGGAGATCTTTTGCTCTCTGCTGGCCTCCACGGGTACTAGGCACACATGAAGTACACAGACATATATTCAGGCAAAACACCCATATGCAATAAAAAATAAATAAATAAACAAACTTTTAAAGAAAGTGCTGTCCATGAGAACTGGATTTCCACTATACATTGAACCTGTACCTTTCCCTTCCATCTCCTTTTACTTTAAGACATCAATGTGTCTCATCCCTCAGCCACAGGGTTTATGGTATTTGTGTTAAAGAGCCATGAGTGGATAAAGACATGAACCTAGGGATTTAGACATAGTTCGGAAATCCCAAGAAGCAGAAGGAGAAGGAAGTAAATGTCTAATGCTGTTAGTGTCTGAATATTACTGATTACAGAGGTGTTGTCACAGAATGTCTCTTGGTGGGGTTTGCTTTATTTTTGTGGCCATGAAGGTTGAATCAAAGATCTGACCTTGTAAGTCAAGTGTTCTGCCATTGAAACACATCCCAGTCCTTAGATGGGTTACTAGCAGATGTTTTTATTACTTTAGAATTTGACAGTTTCACACATGTATGTAATATATCTGGCACTCCTCACCCATCCACTCCCCTTTATCCCTTTTCCATTCTCACAAATCGCTTCTTCTCCCAATAAGTCTCCATCCAAGTTTCATGTCTTGTTGTTATGAGTGTGGTTTCAAACCCATTTGGTTTAATCACAGACACAAGGGGCCTGACTTGAAGCTAACCACTGGACCACAAGAAACTTGCCAGTAGCTACACCATGGAAGATGATGATTTCCTCTTCTTTCAGAACCCCTGGCTGTCAAAAGTTCTCCTGGGAGGAGCCTTCCCCATCTATGACTGTTGTTGATGGGCTAAATCACACCATAATGTCTGTGAGTTCATGGTTGCCACAACCACATCATGCCCATAAGGCACTTTCATAGCCCCTCACCTGCAACATGATCTCTTGTATTCTTTTGCCCTACTTTCCCATAATGTTCCTTGATTCTTAGAGAGGATTATATGGATGCACCATATAAGGTGCAACATTCAATAGTCATGTGTTCTCTGCACCTTGGCTGCCCATATGTTCATATTAACTGACCCTTGGTGCAAAGAAAGCTTTTCTAACCAAGTCTGAAAGCAATACTACTTCATGGTATGTTTATATGTACACACACACCACCACCACCACCACCACCACCATACCACACAAATCTGACAATGCAGTCACTTAGCAAAACTAATATGTTCGCCTTTGAGTCTGAGATCCCTAGACATTAGCCTTTGACCTGGTCCACTGAATCAGTTATGAACTCTTTCCTACAGAAAGGACCTGAGAGATGATCAGAAGGCAGTTGGTTACTCCTATAACAGTTGCACCAGTGGTACATCTTGTATTGTAGCATGCAGAGTTCACGGCTATAAAAAGTAATTGCTAGTTTTTCTCTCCTAGCTGACTGCATGGCAGCTTTGGCACAATGGAAGTGGCCAGCAGGAAGGATGCTTCCAGGCCAGTTCCAGGCTGATTACTGTATTCTGTAACCGAGGTATGTGGTGTCTCCAGCAAGAGGGTTTTATCATGTGGCTTTTCAGGGAAACTAAGAGAAATGGTAATAATTTATATTGTTTGGGGAGACTTTAGAATGCTCTGAATAACAACTTACCGATGCAGTATTCCACCCCTGCCAATGAGATTCTTGTTTACTAATCAATAGATTCTAAACATAATATTCTGTGGCATCTCTTCATTGTTGTTGTTTACTGGAATCTAAGTAAGTGGTTCTTGGAATCATTTAGGTTTCATATTCAATTTAGAAATGATATGAGGAATCCCTATACAGAAAAGTATTTGAGCCCCTTTTCCTGGGAGAAGGCCAAGCATCAGTTGGAAGAATGATATAACCTCTAACATAAAATGTAAAGCTAAAGAAAAGTAGCAACGAGCTTTTTTAGCATTTTCTGACTTGTGTCACTGTGTAGAAAATATTATCCTGTTATTAAACATCTTTGTTAATTCATTTAATTGATAATTAATGAGCTTCAGAAAACCAGGTAGGCTGCCTGCAGATCTCTTCTTTCTGTTTCCATACATAGCTCCAGCTCCCCAGTCTTATCTCCAGCCCTGCAGTAAAACACCTGTGGCTGCCTTCCCTGCTCCTATCTCCCATGCACCCCACAGATCTTTCTCTTCTAAACTTCCTCTAACTGTTGATTTGTTCCAGAGAACCCCAGGTGGCACTCTTGTTAACCCAAGGGCCTCTATTCCCAAAGCAACAAGTAGTCTGGAAACAGAGCCACATCTCTCATAGTGCTTCTGAGATTTATATCTCTAGTTTCATACCTGGCTCCATGGCAGAAAATCTGATCTGGTCTCCCTTTCCCCTTTGACTTTGACACCAAGGGAATAACAAAGACCTTCTCTTCCAACCTTCCTTTCCCAGTTAATTCTAGTACTCCAGCCTTTAACACCAGGAGGCTTTCCCTGTGAAAATACCAGCTGAGCAGGCTAGGAAAACAGACAACACATAACTAGTGCATTCAGCAAATATCTAGAGAGAAAACAGAATGTAAGAAACAAACACTCACCCAACAAAGACAAATTAAGAAACCAACACCTAGGCCTATAATTATCCCAAACCCAGATGCTTAGACACCATTATAAAAACACAATCAATATCATCCAGGGTAATATGTCTCCACTAGAGCCCAGATATCCTAGCACAGCAGTGGTAGATGAAGCACTAGAAAAATACTTAAAACCAACTAAATAAATATGATATAGGTCCTTAAAGAGGATATTAATAAATCCCTTAAAGAAATCCAGAAAAACACAAACAAACAGTGTGAGGAAATAAACAAATCCTTTAAAGAAAGCCAGGAAAATACAAAGAAAAAATGGAGGAATCTATTTTTTTTAAAAAAAAAATCCAAAAATTATAAATGGTTAACTTACTTGACATAAATGGATAAACTGTTCAAGACCTGAAAATGGAAATAGAATCAATAAAGAAAGCACAAAAGGAGAGAATTCTGGAAATGGAAATTTTAGTAATTCAAACAGGATCTCTAGAGGAAAGCTTCACCAATAAAATATAAGAAGTAGAAGTAAGAAAAAAAATCAGTCAAAGAAAATATCAAATCTAAAAAACTGCTGACACAAAACATCAAGGACATCTGGGACACTGTGAAAGGAATAAATCTAAGAATAATAGGAACAGAGAAAGGAGAAGAATACCAACTTAAAGGCCCAGAAAATGCCGGGCATGGTGGCGCACGCCTGTAATCCCAGCACTTGGGAGGCAGAGGCAGGCGGATTTCTGAGTTCGAGGCCAGCCTGGTCTACAAAGTGAGTTCCAGGACAGCCAGGGCTACACAGAGAAACCCTGTCTCGAAAAAACAAAAAAAAAAAAAAAAAGAAAAAAAAGAAAAAAAAAAGGCCCAGAAAATATTTTCAACAAAAACATAAAAGTAAATATTTCTAACCTAAAGAAGGAAATGCCTGTACAAGAAGCATACAAAACACTATATTTGACCAGAAAAGAAAAGTTCCCTCACCACATAATAATCAAAACACTAAACATAGAACAAAGAAAATATTAAAAGAGCTGGGCCTTGGTGGCGCAGTCCTGTAATCCCAGCACTTGGGAGGCAGAGGCAGGCAAATTTCTGAGTTCGAGGCCAGCCTGGTCTACAGAGTGAGTTCCAGGACAGCCAGGGCTACACAGAGAAACCCTGTCTCAAAAAACCAAAAAAAAAAAAAAAAAAAAAGAATTACATTTCTTGGGCCTGGAAAAAAAATCAAAATATAAAAAATCAAAAAAAATAAATAAAAAGGAAAATATTAAAAGCCACAAAGGGGAAAGACCAAGTAACATGTACAGGTAGAATTACTCTTGACTACTCCATAGAGACTCTAAAAGCCAAAAAAGCCTGGATAGATGTGCTGCAGGCTCTAAGAATCCACAGATGTCAGCCCGGACTTCTATACCCAGCACTACTTTCAATTACCATAGGTATTCTATGATAAAGTCAAGTTTAAACAATACCAATCTACAAATTCAGAAGGTAATTCTTAGGAAAACAACAACAAAAATCCTCCAGCCTAAGGAGATTAACTATACCCATGAATACAAGGGAAATAAAAAATCCTCATACCAGGAACATTAAGATAATAAATAAACACACACACACACACACACACACACACACACACAAGGCCATCAACAACAACAAAAACAACAAAATAACAGGAATGAACAATCATTGGTCATTGACATCTCTCACTATCAGTGGTCTCAATTATCCAATAAAAAACACAGACATACAGAATAGAAGTGAAAACAAGATTCATCCTTCTTTAGTTTTCAAGAAATATACCTCAGTGTCTTAGTCAGGGTTCCTATTCCTGCACAAAACATCATGACCAAAAAGTAAGTTGGGGAGGAAAGGATTTATCTAGATTATATTTCCACATTGCTGTTCATTACTAAAGGAAGTCAGGACTGGATAGAAACCGATGCAGAAGTCATGGAAGGATACTGCTTAGCTTACTGGATTGTTTCCCCTGGCTTGCTCAGCTTGCTTTCTTATAGAACCCAGGACTACCAGCCCAGAGACAGTATCACCCACAATAGGCCCTCCAACCCTTGATCAATAATTGAGAAAATGCCTTACAGCTGGATCTCCTTTAGGCATTTCCTCAAGGGAGGCTCCTTTTTCTGTGGTAACTCCAGCTTGTGTCAGGTTGGCACACAAAGCCACCCAGTACACTCAGCATCAAGGATAATCATTACCTCAATGTTGCAGGCATTAATTTATACATAAAAATCTTATCTGTTTCCATTCTATCTCCTAATTAATTACAACAGAAACCTATTAGGTTTATTAACAAGCTGTAAGCCTAGGCTGGACAGGTTCTGAGCTATTCTAACCTCTAAGACTGTTAATACAAGGCAAAAGCCCCATTACTTGCCAGTCTGGTCTTGCTCTGGCTCTCCCTGGTTCATATGTGCCTTCATGTCTCATCTCTCATCATGACTTCATGGTGAATTCTCCTGCTCTTTCCATGTGGTTTCTCTACTTCTTCTCCTTGTGTTTGTTCTACTTTTCTCTCCCTAGAACCCTTAGCTGGGATTGGAAGTCCAGACTTCCTATTTCCTCAGCCCAACTTCTTGGCTGATCGGCTCTTTATCAACCAATCAGAATGTTTACAAAACACTGAGACAGGTGATGCTTCATAAAAATAGCAACACCAAAGTCTAGCCTGTAATCAACTCTCTGCAGGTATATAAATTATCTTTAAAATAATACAAGGATAATCTTTACACAGTACACAAAACATCACTCTAACACAGGGTAAAGGTTTGAAAAGATATTCCAAGCAACTGGACCTAAGAAGCAAGCTAGTGTAGTCATTTTAATATCAAAAAAAGCTTCAAACCAATCAAAACTAATCAAAAGAGATAGGAAAGAATCCTATATACTCATCAAAGGAAAAATCCACTAAGATGCTGTTTCAGTTCTTACCATCTATATCCCAAACATAAGGCCACCCAAGTTTGCAAAAGAAACACTATTACAGCTTAAATCATATGTTGACCCACACACACTGACAGTGGGCAACTTCATTACCCTACTCTTACCAATGAACAGGTCATTCAAAACAAAGCCAAAAAAATACAAAAACAGAAACAAACAAACAAACAAAAATCTAAACAGAGAAATACTAGAGCTAGCACATATTATAAAGCAAATAGACCTAATAGATATTTACAGATATTACATTTCACCCAAACACAAAGAATGCACCTTCTTCTCTGCATCTCATGGAGTTTATTACAAATTGAACACATATTCAAGACACAAAGCCAGTCTCAACAGATACAAGAAAATTGAAATAACTACCTGTGCTCTATCAGATCAGTATGAATTAAAACTAGATAACAACAACAACAACAACAACAACAACAACAGAAACAACAATCTTATAGACAGAACAACTCCTACTGAATGAAAATGGTTCAAGAGAGAAATAAAGAAAAAAAATACTTTGTAGAATTCAGTGAAAAGGAATACACATGTCAAAACTTATGGACCACAATGAAAACAGTGTTAAGATGGAAGTTTATAGCACTAAGGTTTACAATAAAAAAATTAGAGCTTATAACAGCAACTTAACAACACATCTGAAAGTTCTAGAATAAAAGAAGTCAAACTCAAGAGGTAAATAATCAAACTGAGGGCTGAAACCAAAACAATAGGAGCACATAGAACAATACAAAGAATTGGTAGGATAAGGCGTTGGTTCTTAGCGAAGGTCACCACAGTAGACAAATCCTTACTCAAACTAACCAAAAGGCAGTAAAAGAATATCCAAATTAACAACATCAGAAATGAAGAGAGGGACATAACAGATGCACGGGTCATCCAGAGAATAGTAAGGACATACTTTTAGAACTCTAGCTCCACCAGATTGGAAAATCTAAAAGAAATATATACTTTTTTTTTAATAGGTACCACTTACCAAAGTTAAGTCAAGATCTGGTAAACAATTTACATAAACCTATAACCCCTAGGGAAATAGAAATGGTCATTAAAAGACTCCCAACAACAACTAAAAGCCCAGGATCAGATGGTTTTTAGTGCAGAATTCTACCAGACTTTCAAAGAGTTAATGCCTTAAATTACTACACAAAATAGAAACAGATGAAATGCTGCCCAATTCACTTTATGAGATCATAGTTACCCAGATACCTAAACCACACAAAGACTCAACCAAAAAAATAAAATTTCAGACCAATCTCCCTTATAAACATTGATATAAAAATACTAAATAAAATAATCACAAACTGAATCCAAGAATACATCAAAAACACCATCCACTATAATCAAGTAGGCTTCATTCCAGGGATGCAAGGATGGTTCAATATTTGAAAATCCATTGATGAAATCTATCATATAAACAAACTTAAAGAAAAAAAAACATACATGTTCATCTCAGTAGATGAAGAAGTGACCTTTCACAAAAATTCAATACCCCTTCAGAATAAAAGTCTTCTAGCTATTAGGGGTACAAGGCATATACTAAGTATAATAAAGGAATTATATATCAAGCTCATAATGAACATCAAATTAAATGGAAAAAAGCACAATGCAATTCCACAAGACAAGGTTGTCCACTCTCTCCATATCTATTCAATATAGTGCTTGAAGTTAGGTAGATTAATAAAACAATTGAAAGAAATCAAGAGGATATAGACTGGAAAGAAAAAAAAACTCAAGTATTATTACTTCATGACAGTATGCTAGTATACATAAATGACCATGAAAAATTCCACCAGGGAACTTCACCTGATAAACACTTTCAGCAAATATCTGGATACAAGATAATCTAAAAAAAATCAGTAGCCTTCCTGGATACAAATAACCAACAGAATGATAAAGAAGTCAGGAAAATAAAGCCTGTCACAATAGCCTTAAATAATCTAAAAAACATTGGGGTAACTCTAACCAGGCAAGTGAAAATTTGAAGATGGGAAAATATCAGAAGATGGGAAGATCTCGCATAGTAAAAATGGCCATCCTACCAAAAGCAAGCTATAGATTCTATTCAATCCCCATAAAATTCCAACACATTTTTTACAGACTTCGAAAGAACCATTTTCACCTTCATATGGGAAAAACCAAACACCCAATAGAGCTAAAACATCCCTGAACAATAAAACAACTGTTGGAAGTCTTACCATTCCTGATTTTTAAGTTGTGCTATAGAACTATGCTAAGAAAACCACATGGTATTGGCATAAAAATGGACACATTAATCATTGGAATTTAAATGGAGACCTAGACATAATCCCACACACAAATAGATGCCTGATTTTTGATAAAAGAGTTTAGAAATACGTGCTGAAGAAAAGACAGCATCTTCAACAAATGGTGCTGGTTAAACTGAGTGTCTGCATGTAGAAGGATGCAAAGAGATTTATATTCCTCACCTTACACAAAACTCAGGTCAAAGTGGTTTAAAGACCTCAGCATAAAACCAGATACACTGACCCTGATAAGAGAGAAAATGGGAAATAATTTTGAATGCATTGGCACAGTAGAAGACTTCTTGAACAGAACCCTAGTAGCACAGGCACTGAGACCAACAGTTAATAAATGAGACCTCGTGAAAAGCAAAAGCTTCTGTCAGGCAAAGGATACTGTCGATTGGATTTTAAGTTCCCTCACCCCTACCCTGGAAAATGTTTAGTTGTGCTGATAATTCTTATTGACAAGATTTAGATTAGATTTAGAACCACCTAGGAGTCACACCTTTTGGTGCATCTGTGTTTCTAGAGAGTTTAACTGAGAAGGGAAATCTTATTCGGCTTGTAAGGGAGCCTCATCGCCTAGGCTGGGCTGACTTTAAAAAGGGAAAGGAACAAAGCAATCTCAAGTATTGATCCCCTGGCCAGTTTCTTCACACTCCTGACACCATGCCTTCCCCCACCATGAGAGACAGAATCCCTCAAAACATGAGCCAAAATAAATCCTTCCATAACTTGCCCTTTTAAAGGCATTTTGTGTCAGCCATGAGAAATAGAACTAATAGAACTAATGCAGTACTCGAGTGAATTGCTGAATGTCTTTTGGTGACTGTATGAGGAACATATCTTTCCAGTAAGGTGTGGGGGGCAGGTGACTACCTATTCTGTTTGGTGTCAGAAATTTTTTTTCACCAATAAGCCAGCCAACTTGAATAGATATTACTCTGTATTTAAAGTGCTTTCTTCATGAGCCTTAAATGGTTCAGACACGGTCTCTCAATCCCCACGGCAACCCTGTGCGGTAGGTGTCACTGCCATCTTACAAAAGAGGGAGCTCCAAGCACAATGATCAGATGTGTTCTGTCGTCTGGGAATCTGCAGCCAGTGGCGGCTCCAGCCCTTGTTCTCTCTGGCCTTAGTTTTCTCCATCCAAACCCTGCCACCTTCCCTGTCAGCTCTTAAGTCTTTCCCTTCCCTTTTGTATACTTGAGCTTCTACCCAGGCCTCGCTGCTTCTGCTCTCCGCAGTACCACCTGCCTCCTGACTTACCTCGCAAGCATCATCTCTCCTGCACTCTTGCCTTCACACCTTGCTGCCTGGGCCCTGGACTACTTGCAGGTGGACCCTACCTGCCCTTGGAGGTTGGGGGTGAGGAAGGGAGGAGTTAAGCCGCAGACTCCAGGAGAAGGTCAGAAACGCTGCAGCAAGCTCATCTGAACGCTGCTACAAGCTCCTTTGATACCCTCTACCCTTGCCCCATTGGTCCCAAGAAAAGGCAGTTCCCGACTGGCTGGCATTGTCTGCGCCAGCAATCCTTGGTCTCTTAGGGAGTCCTCAATTAGGAAATGCCGTGGCCCTTCCATTCCTGCTACAACACCTGGCTCTGGCCAATGGGATATGAGGAGAAATGAGCTGGGTCCTTTTCTCTCTAACTCCTCTGCTAAAGATGTACAGTCTCCCAGAGAGTAGAGCGTGCACCAGTGGGATCCCTGATGAGCTGTCAGGGCCCCTGCCAATGTGATATGGACATCTATGGGTTTGAGGAGTAGACCATGTATGTTTAAGGCTCTGATATTTGGAGTTTGTCTTGTTATTTAGGCGAATCTGACTACTCCCGCACAGTCTTTTAGTCCTCTGGTTCTTTCAGTAAAACTTTCCAGGCAAATCTGAACTCATACATCAGGTTATTCTGTGATAAAATGCCACCAAGACATCACCATTGCCCACAAATGTAGCTGTGAATTGGCTTTCAACGAAATGCAAACTCTGTCAACTTCCCCTCTCCAGTTTCTCACCATACTTGCGGGCTGGCCAAATAGGGAAATGTCACCGCTGCCTTCAAGTGATCATGATTTGACTTAGAACGTTACCTTGTTATTCTGATCCGATCAAGTTGAAAGCCAATGATAAAACCTTCCCAGCTAGACAAGTGGGTAGTGCTTCTGGCCCTCTGGGATTGCTTTACAAGTTGTAGTTTATCTTCAGTGTTGCTACCTATCCTATAATGTAGTCATTCGTGTCTACAGTTTGCTTCTAGTAGACCAATCTATCTTACGGCAGATACCGTTTCTATTTACCATGGAATCCTCTACAGTATCAAGCGATGAGGTTGATAAATAAATGATTCATGAATTAAATATAACTCTTCAGGGGAGGACCATGGACTACTCTTTTAAATTCCAAGTGATCACGGTTCACTAAGTGGCCTGAAATGCCACCCGTGAAATGGGCAGGCATCCTCTGGTGAGCCCTCTTCTTTGTTGGGAGATTTTTGCAAAATAGCCAGAGTAAGGCATCACAGCGAGCCTGGCTCCCAGGAAGGTGAACTTAGACTTTATGCCTATGGTATGTTAGGCATCCCTACTCCCAAGAATAAACTAAAACAAGAGGAAAGTTTAATGCAGTAACAGTAACGAAACTTCAGAGCTTTGAATGAAGGAGGAATAGCCGTGGGCTTCAGAGGGCCCTGGTGCATTGAAAAAAAAATGTTTCTCAAAAGGATGGGCACTGAAGCCTTGTAGCTGCATGGACAGGAAAGGGAAAGTAAGATTTAGAGGATGCTAAATGGAAAAGATACCTTCGATTGTAATGAAAGGAAACAACGTAAGGGACCAGGCAGGAAAGCCTTCTGCCTACTGACAGACCATTCCACCTATCAAACTCCAGCATGAGAGATATAGGTGGGGATTGGTGGAGGGAGCGAGGGAGAGACAGAGGAAAGGAGGGATGGAGACAGAGAAAGAAGGGGGTTGTACTTGTACTTGGGGTCGAATCTTTGTGGTTAAGAACTAATTCATTCATATAGTCACAAGTGCTTTGAAAAAGACTCCACACCAGATGTTGGAAAAAGATGCTGAGAACGCCAGGTGCCTCCCTTCCGGAAAGTCAGCATCCAAAGATTGATATTTACAGTGTGATGAGTCAAGACAGCCATGCACAAATACATGGGCCCATCTGGGAGAGGTTGGAGGTAGCGACCTCTGTGCTTGCTAGAGCACACTGTGAAGGAATAAAACCCCCACTTGTTGCTGCTTTGCTTTTTTATATGTTCCAGTCAGAGGCCTAAAACCAAGATCCATGCTGTCACAGGACAGATCTCATTACACTGCTTTCTAGCAACAATTCTATTCCCTAGAAGCCAAAAATACTTCCCAGAGGATGGCAGGAACTTCACAAGGCTGTTTAAGATGATCTGTCAAACATTCCATGAGTAGAAGGCATGTTTAGGGACTCTTAAAACATTTTTATGTATATGCATGTGAGTGCAGGTACCTCTGGAGACTACAAGAGGGCATCAGATCCCCTGGAACTGGAGTTACAGGCACTTGTGAGTCATGTGACATGGATGCTGGGAGCTTAGTTTCCGTCCTGTGGGCAAACAAAACATGTACTTAGCCATATAACAAGTCTTTTCTCAAACAATGCTACCCGGGAGAAAGTTCTGCAGTAATGGATATGTTCTATAGTTTGTATCCAGAAAGATAGCCAGCAGCTGCAGATGGTACCAGCATTTGAGAAAAGTCTAGTTTGTCTGAAGAATTAGGTTTTCTTCCCTGTAGGCATGCATTAATTGTGACTCCCATATTAAGCAGTACTGGCCTTAACCACTGTGACTGCTTTTAGTTATGTCACTAGGCATGTGACTCTTTCTGTCTATCTAGCCTGTCTAACATCCTTTGGGATCAATGTTCCAAGTGCCTGAGCCTTTGAGAACCAAGCTAAGCACAAGATAAGGTCAGACTATGTGGGTCTACTAGTTGCATCTGTAGTGTATAAATGGGTTTGCTGGTGTGAATCTGAGAGGTGAGTGGGTCTACCAGTGTGAATCTGTGGTATGAACCTGTGGTGTGTAGATGGCTCTGCTAGTGTGAATCTGTAGTGTGTAGGTAGTCTACCAGTGGGAATCTGTCGTGTGAAGGTGGGTCTGCTGGTGTGTATCTGTGGAGTGAAGGTGTGAATCTAGGAGTGTAGGCATGAATCTGTGGTGTGAAGATATGAATCTGTGGTGTGTAGGTGGGTCTGCTGGTGGGAATTTGTCATGTGTATAGACTAAGCTCCTCTTGTTCAACCTCCCCTCCCAACACTATTACAGTTGGGTGTGTTTCTGGTGCATGAACCTGGGTGAACACATCTCAGCTGTCACAGAATTCTGACCAGCTGAAGCCATCCTTTCTGGCTTTCAGTGTGAGGCAGTACTGTGTCCTAAGACAGCTTGAGTTTTCCCATTCAAATGAATGGGAAATATATTCTATCCACTCAAGATAAAAAAAAAAAATCTTAAGATTTCATTATGAACTCTACAGAAAAGGCCATTTCACAGCCATTGAAATGCCCCAAGTTAGTCCTGGGTTAACTATTACCAGCTCTAGCTCTGGTTTCCCAGAATGTTCACGCTGCTTATGAAATTAAAATCCAGAAATGGCAGTGAGCATTTCTTGTTTTGTCTTAGCATTTTTATTTGTCTTTCTTTGTAATAAGTTTCACTTCTGTGTTTATCAGAGAGAGAGAGAGAGAAAGAGGAGAGAGAGAGAGAGAAAGAGAGAGAGAGAGAGAGAGAGAGAGAGAGATTACATAAAGGTGGGTAGAGAAATGGAAAGGATCTTGGAGGAGTTGGGGAGGGGAAATGATCAAAATATATGAAAAAACTAATAAACAAACAAAAATAATCAAAACATTTTATTGAGTAAATAAATGGGATAAAATAGAAGTAATAAAAATAAAAGATACTTGAAGAGAGCCTTATTGGAGTGCCATGCCACCTGGCAGGAACTTGACATTGACCAAGGTGAAGTTCCTCTCCCAGCCTTTAAGAGAGAACTCCTGTGTCAGCCATAATCCCCTCCATCTAGGGTGGAGTGCTCAGACCAAGATGAAGCCCATTGTTCTTCAAGGACCTGCAGTTTCCTGAGAGATACTAGCCACCTGCTGAGCAACCAAACTGGTTCTGTGGAGAGTTTACAGCCTTTGGGGGAAGGGTTTTCCCCTGCCTATATATTTGGAGTCCTCACTAAACTTTGAGACCTTGAGCAGCAGGTGTTTTGGTCTCCATCTCTTTTCACCACCTTCCCATTCATACCCAGCTTCCCTTCCAGGTAACCCATTCGATGTAACTGCAAGCAGTTACAGATAGTTGGGCTGGAGAGATGGCTCACCAGTTAAGAGCACTTGCTCTTGCAGAGAACTTGGGTTTGATTCCCAGCATCCACACAACGGCTGGCAGCCATCCATAACTCAAATTCTAGGGGATCTGTTGTCCTTTTCTGATCTCCTCAGACACCAGGCATAAGCATAGTACACAGACATACATTCAGGCAGAACAAACACTTATAAAGTAGTAAGTATATATTTGAAAATAAAGACTATAACATATACACAATACATCATGTCCCATCAAATCTAGCATGTCATAAATTATGCATCAGGAAAAATACTGATAATTACATAATGATGGCATAATGTACTATGAAATTAATGTAAACATTTTTATTACATTGACTTTGTGTGTGTGTGTGTGTGTGTGTGTGTGTGTGTGTGTGTGTGACTGCGTATGTATGGTGTTCAAGGGCAAACTACTGGAAATAGTTCTTTTCTTCCACCATGTTGGATCCAGAGGTTGAAGTTAGGTCATTGGGCTTAGCAGCAAGCACCTTTACCTGTTGAACTATCTCACTGGCACATACTAAATTTTTATTCAAAGCCTTAAAAAAGACACTTTGAGTTTATTTAAACATAATATTTTATGGTATCCATCTGCCTTTGTCAACAAGCAGAATGCCTAAATCTGCTACTGAGGAAGAGTTTTAATTTTTTAAGTTGTTTTTAACTCAGAGTTATCAACATCTATGTTTTTTGTACATAATGTCAACTTCTGTGCCACTGGGAAGATCAAAATGTGAAATTTCTGGAATAATTTTCTTCTGGGATCTTCTCTTAAACTGTTGACATCTTCCTGTAAGTTTTGAAGATGGTGTTTTCTTGCCATGTGAGATTTGTCCATTGATCTGTGACACAGCAAAGCTGGTTTATCAGGGACCTTCCCACATTATGCCCCTTAAACCATCTGCTTACTGCCTTTCAGGAAAGAAAAGACATATAGTCACCACATATCAAACATGTGCTTCGACATTATCAATTTTCACTAGTGCTGTTGAGTCTCTGTGTCTTGTGTAAACACAAGGGATTTTTGTTTCAAAGCCAAGTCAAAGCCTATTCTTTGCAAAAATATTTCACATGGCATTTAGATTCAACAGTGTAGCCCAAAGAATAACAAGTGTCAAACTGGACTGGAGGAGGAACTTGGCATAAAAGAGTGATAACAAGTCAATGGTTCTGGGTCAAGAAGATGTCAGTGGGGGAGACGCCATCTTCAAACTAATGAACTAAAGCTCTTTGGATTCCTGTGATGGCTCTTGACCAAGCTTCTCTATCTTGTTTAATATAGACAGAAAATTCCTCCGTCACGAATTCTTTAAAACAAAGACAGTAATAGCAAATCCCCCTTGTTTCTTGAAGTAATGTTCTGTGATCTGGAATGATTTGTCAAGTTTAGGGGATAAAGTAGCTGAATTTAGCTTAGACAAATCAAAGTATAATCTGGTCTTCTTCCTTTCCTCTTTTAAAAACAGCTTCTTTCCTTTGTCATCAAATGCCTATGATTTTCCAGAAGAGGTATGTGATGGTTTGTATATGATTGTCCCAGGAAGTGACCTCATTAGGAGGTGTGGCCTTGTTGGAGTAGGTGTGTCACTGTGGGTGTGGGCCTAAAACCCTCACCCTGGCTGCCTGGAAGTTAGTCTTCCACTAGCAGCCTTCAGATGAAGATGTAGAACTCTCAGCTCCTCCTGTACCATGCCTGCCTGGATGCTGCCATGTTTCTGCCTTGATGACAATGGACTGAACCTCTGAGCCTGTAAGCCAACCCCAATTAAATGTTGTCTTTTATAAAACTTGCATTGGTCATGGTGTCTGTTCACAGCAGTAAAACCCTAACTAAGACAAGGTAGAAAGGCTACAGTTCTAACTTGTGTTATGCTCATTGTCAGGGGAGGGGGGAGTATTAGTTGCTTTTCTTATTGTTGTGACCCTGGATCCATAAGAGGAAGTAACAAGGAAGGAAGGCTGCGGAAGGCCTGGTGGTGAGAAGCATTGGAGCTGTGGCAGCAGGACCAGGGTGTAGCTCCTTACAGTGAGTCCAGACTTGTGCTCAGCTCACTTTTGCTTCTTATTCATTCAGGGGTAGTTCCAGCCCATGTATGCTCTTTGGTTGGTGGTTCAGTCCCTGGGAGCCCACAAGGGTCCAGGTTACATGGCTCTATTGGTCTTCTTGTAAAGTCTATCTCCTATGTTTCCCTTAACTATCCCCCCCAATTCTTCTACAAGACTCCCAAGCTCTACTTAATGTTTGGCTGTGGGTCTCTGCATCTGTTTGGTCAGTTGCCCAGTGCAGGCTCTCAGAGGACAGTTTTGCTAGGCTCTTGTGTACCAGCATAACAGAGCATCAATAATAGTGTCAGGGATTGGTGCTTGCCCTTGGGATGGGTCTCAAGTTGGGCCAGTCATTAGTTGGCCATTCCCTCGATCTCTGCTCCATCTTTGTCCCTGTACTTCTTGTAGGCAGGAATAGTTCTACCTCAAGACCCAGCTATATCACTCTTTGGCGTATACCCAAAAGATGCTTCACCATACCATAAAGACTCTTGCTCCACTATGATCGGAGCAGCTTTATTTGTAATAGCCAGAAACTAGAAACAACCCAGATGTCCCCTGAACCGAATAATGGATTCAGAAAATGTGGTTCATTTACACAATGGAATACTTCTCAGCTATTAAAAATAAAGACATCATGAAACTTGAAGGCAGATGAATGGAACTAGAAAATATCATCCTGAGTGAGGTAACCCAGTCCAGGAAAGACATGCATGGGATGTACTCACTGATAAGTGACTATTAGATGTAAAGTAGAGGATACCCATGCTACAATCCATAGACCCAAAGAAGCTAAATAACAAGGAGGGCCCAAGGAAAGATGCTTGAATCTCAGCCAGTAGGGGAAATAAATAGCCCTTTAGTTTCAAGACAGGGTCTTACTCTTTAGCCTGCTCTAGCCTTGTATGTATGGCAATCCTCCTGCCTCAGCTTCCCAAAAGGCTGGGATGACAAGCATGAGCCATTACACCCTGATGTTTGTTGGGACTTGTTGAGTCTTGTTGAGATTCACCTCTCACTCAGGTAAAACAATCTCTTCATATTTAACTTGTTCTTTTCCTCTGTCTCCATTTCCCCAAAACAAAGCCCTCTCCTCCTGATCTCTTGGAAAGGATACCCTGGCATTTCAAGCCTGGAATGAGTGGACCCATGAGAGTGAAAACTATAGCAATGACCTTCATGCTGGCCTCTTCCTGCAGGCCTTTGATGGCCAGAGATGCTGCTTCCAGGAGGAGGTGAAGGGGAGCAATGTCGCCCACGGGCTAACATCCTACCCAGACGTGCCTGCCCTCCCAAGAGCAGACAGTAGCTTCCTCTCTTCTCTGAGGTTCCTGGTCTGGACTTAAGCTAGGGTCCATTCGGTTCTAATTGCAGCCCATTGTCAGCCGCTTCTCATGCAGGTCGGCTTGCTGAGCCAAAGCTGGGTAAAGGCATTGGCCTTGAGAGATGGGCAATGAGATATTGTAGATCCAGGAAGGGGGAAGCTAAAGGAAGCAGAGGGGCTGGGAGATCGGTGTCTTTCAAAGGGAAAGAAAAGCAAATCCCCCCCCAAAGAAAACAAACAAACAATAAACCTAAAAATACATCTTTTGTCACTACGGGGAAAATATCCGAGGAGTCCCAGTCAGAGACCGCAGAGAAGGTTGCCCGTGGGCATTTATTCTGTAGAATCCACAATAGCTAGGAAATGGAACCTGCCCAGATGCCCATCAAAAGAAGGATGAATAAAGAAAATGGATTTTATTCAGCTGTAAAGAAAAATGAAATTGGGCCAAGGAGATGGCTCAGAGGGTAAAAGTGACCACTACATGAGCCAGACCACCTGAGTCTGGATCCTTGGAACCCATGCAGAAAGGTGGATGCAGTTGTAATCTCAGTGTGCCTATGGCCAGAAGGATGGCAGAGACAGAAGAATCTCCCAGGGCCACCAGGCCAGCTATCCTGGAGTAAAAACAAAGTGGCAGGAAGATCAGGAGATCGCCTACCTCAAAACAAGGTAGTGTAAGAAATGGCTCGTGGCATCTCTCCTCTGATTTCTACATGAACATTGCACACCTACACATATTGCATGTGCTCTCTCTCACACACACATATGCATGCATACACATGTGCACTCACATATACACATGCATGCACACATTGCACATACATATATACATGCGCACACATGCATGCACACACTGGAGCGCGCGCGCACACACACACACACACACACACACACACACACACACAGGGTAAGACAACAGAAAAGGGTATTTAAGAGCAAGGAGACCCAAACCATGGGGGAAAGATGGGGAAGACAATAGGGAGGAGCAAAGGGCAATGACATCATGGCATTAAAGCACATCTCACACCTAGACCCTTTTTGGTCTTCCTGCTTCCTGTGTGCCACCAAGAGGGTAATGTTCCCAGCCACACACTCCTGCCACCATGAAGCTCTCTCTGCCTTACCTCAGGCCCATAGTCATGGTGAGAGCTGACCATGGATTAAAATTCCCCAAATCATGAGCCACAATAGACTTTTCATTTATTAAGATGCTTTCTAGGGTGGTTTGTCACCGTTATAAAATACCCACAGACACGTTCTGCTCGGAGCTTCTGGGATGAGCAGAGCATACAGGAAGTAGCTGAGCTGGAAGAAAGCCCGCTGCATCCTGACAGGGATTAGTTCTGTTAACTTGGCTGGATCTAGAGTCACCGAGGAGATTACCGAAGTGCTGACAACTAATACGGTCTCTCTTCACCTTGATATTACCTCTGCAATACCAAAGAACTAGCTATCGCAGAGAGTCAGCACCTGAAATCATTACTGATGATCTCATACTGGCCCTGGGAGTGAGGACTCTAGGGGCGGTTAGCCAGTGCCGGGCTGCAGTCGCTTCAGAGCTGGACTTGGGCTGGGAATCTGCTTACAGGCTGGTTCTGCCTGTTGGTTTGCCTCAGTCCCTCACCAACTGGTAGATGCAGGCTTCTGTTCCTCACCAAGATGGCGACTCTACAGCCAGTCCCAGTGCTCTCATGCCATGGCATCTGGCTTGCCACAGACCTTATGATTGAGTATGTGTGTATACATATATGTATATATACATATATATCATAAAGCCACATATACACACACCTATATATATATGTATATATATACATATACATATATATATACATATATATATATATATATATATATATATATATATGAGAGAGAGAGAGAGAGAGATATCAAGGTAAAAGCCATAGTCCTTTACAATCTACCTGAGCAGTAACAACACTTCTGTTATTTGTTTTTCTTTACAGAGTCCAGCCCTAGTATAAAAAGGCAGCAACTCCATAAATGTGTGGATACTAGAACGTAAGGCTCTTCAGAAGCCATGGAGAATGCCACACCCTAATGGGATATTTCCTACGTGTTGTGAGCCGTGATTAGAAGAGCAATCACCAGTGGCCCAGAGGCTGCAGAAATAGCCAGGTTCCCTGCTTGTCCATACCGGAAGGATCCAAATTCCTGCATTTCCCCGAGAGCCACAGTGGGTAACTGCACGGGGCTAGGAAAACAGTGTTCATTTCTATTTGGTCAGACTACCTGGAATCAGACAGTTCTTATTCTATGAAGTATGCAATCTGGAGCAAGTTACTCAACTGTTCTCTTTCTTGGGTATGGAAGTTTTTTTTTTTTTTTTTTTCAAGTAAAGTGGAACTAAAGTGTACTTCCTCAGGATTATTGTATAATTTTAGTAAGATTAATGCATATAAAATGAGTATCCCAGTATGAGTGCTCCGCAAATTACAGCTATTATGATCATTGTTGACGTATATTATGTTTTAGGACTCAGAACGGACAGAAGGGGAGTTGTAGGCAGTAGTAACCGTAAACAATCAAATTCTTCCTTGTCTTAGGTGAGTTTTTTTTTTTTTTTTTTCCTTGCTGTGATAAATGCTTGAGAAAAACAGCCTAAAGCAGGTGATTTCGGTGGCCGTTTCGGAGGGCTAAGTTTGTGACAGCTTGTGTGGTGAAGTAAAGCTGTTCCCTTTATGGCTGCTGTGGTTTGAATGGGAAATGTCCTGCACAGGGTCACGTGTTCAAACCCTTGGCCCACAGCTGGTGGTGGCGAGTTGGAAGCCTGTGCAATCTTTGAGGAGATGGAGTCTCATTAGAGCCAGTGGGTGACCACCCCTAGTCAGGTTTGACGGTCTAGAACCTCCTCCCGCATCCTGTCCCGTCTGCCCACTGCTCCTGATTGTGGACACCGTGTGAACAGATATCGCACACGCGTATGGGACTGCACACCAAAACTTCTCAAACTGCAAACCAAAAGCAAGCCCTTAGTTCCTTAAGTCACTTCTTTTCAGGCCTATTGTCACAGTTGAGAGACAAGTAACTGACACGGTGACCAATCAGGAAGCAGAGAGAGGAGTCGTGCTCACAGTGACCAATCAGGAAGCAGAGAGAGAGAGGTGTTGTGCTCACAGTGACCAATCAGGAAGCAGAGAGAGGAGTCGGGGCGGTGCTTAGCTGGGTCTTTCTCCAGTACCTATCCCATCCCCCCCCCAGCTTATACTGTCAGCATGCAGCATGGGTCCCCCCTCTAAATTAATTTTCTCTAGAATCCCATCATGGGTACGCCCAGAAGCGTGGCTCGCCCATCTCCTAGTTGACCCTAAATTGACCCAAGGGAACAAACTGGAGAACTTTGTTTCTCCAATGTCTTTGAGTTCTGGAAGGCCGCATATCTTTTAGGTAATGGTCATCCAACCATCCAACCGTGCATTCTCATCTCCTTCTCCCATGTATATAATAACATTAATATACACTTTGGGGGGTCTTTTCTAATTAGTCTTTTTTTTTTTTGTCCAGTTGACACTCAAGAGTCATGGAGGAAGAGGCAATCAAACTTGAGATAACTCCCCCACCAGATTTGCCTATAGACAAGTCTGTGAGGTATATTTATTAATGATGTGGGTGGGCCTATCCTTGGAGGCCAGCGATCTCTCTAGACTGGTGGTCCTGAGTTCTATAAAAAAGTCCATGTAGGGGAAGCCAGTGAGCAGTGTTCCGCCATGGCCTCTGCTTTGGTTCCTGCTTTTGCCCTGACTTCCCTCAGTCGCAGCATGGGACCTGAGGGCGAAGCCAACCCTTTTCCCCTCAGAGTGCTGTTGGATACAATGTTTCTTCACAGCAGTAGAAACCCTAAAGTAAGACACCGTCAAAGCAAGATAGCCTGCAGACACACCTGTGCGTGTGCTGTTGTGAGGCTCAGGTATCTCACTGCACAGAAAACAGGAATTAGGGTCTTTCAACTCTATAGCATTAGTAGCGGAGGAAAGATGAGATAAACTTTAAAGCTAATGAAGTTAATAAAAATTTTGAATTAACAAAGTAAAACTTTCTAATTGGAGTCATTATTTTTTAATATCCCTTTGCTGCCTTTGGAGCGGTCACATCTGCCAAATTCCAACTAGGTCAGCCCGAATGTTTGAGTCGCCCTCTTTGAGTTGGTATCAGGCTTGTTTCTCAGCATTCAGACGCCCCTAGGAATGCGCTGGATGCTGCTGGTTCAGGCTCCCTGATTGGTGTTCTAAACCAGATGTACCAAATACTGGCCTGGAGATGTTATCTTTCCTATTGGCACACTTAGAACTTGAACGTGGAAAGACCACAGACAAAGAAGAGAACCTGGTCTCCAGGTGTGACACGAAGAAATGAAAGTTCTGGAAGTGTAGCTCAACTCAGAGCACGTGATTAGTGTCCTAAAAGCACCAGTGTCAAAAGCAAACTTACATGGGCACAGGGGGAAAGTTCCTGAACAGAACACCAATAGCTTATGCTCTAAGATCAAGAATTGACAAATGGGACCTCATAAAATTACAAAGTTTCTGTAAGGCAAAAGACACTGTCAGAAGGACAAAACTGCAACCAACAAATTGGGAAAAGATCTTCACCAACCCCACATCCGACAGAGGCCTAATATCCAATGTATACAAAGAACTCAAGAAGTTAGACCCCAAAGAACCAAATAACCCTATTAAAAATGGGGTACAGAGCTAAATAAAGAATTTTCACCAGAAGAACTTCGGATGGCTGAGAAGCACCTTAAGAGATGTTTAACATCATTAGTCATCAGGGAAATGCAAATCAAAACAACCCTGAGATTCCACCTCACACCAGTCAGAATGGCTAAGATTAAAAACTCAAGAGACAACAGGTGCTGGCGAGGATGTGGAGAAAGAGGAACACTCCTCCATAGTTGGTAGGATTGCAAGATGGTACAACTGCTCTGGAAATCAGTATGGCAGTTCCTCAGAAAATTGGGCATGACACTTCCAGAGGACCCTGTCATACCACTCCTGGGCATATACCCAGAGGATTCCCCTGTATGCTATAAAGACACATGCTCCACTATGTTCATAGCAGCCATATTTATAATAGCCAGAAGCTGGAAAGAACCCAGGTGTCCCTCAATGGAGGAATGGATATAGAAAATGTGGTATATTTATACAATGGAATACTACTCAACAATTAAAAATAATGAATTCATGCAATTTGTAGGCAAATGGTTGGATCTGGAAAATATCATCCTAAATGAGTTAACCCAATCACAAAAGAATACACATGAATTGCAATCACTGATAAGTGGATATTAATGAGCCCAGAAGCTGTGAATACTCACGGCAGAATTAGCTAAGCAAAAGATTCCCAAGAAAAAGGAAGGAGAGGACCCTGGTTCAGAAAAAACTAAATCCAGTTTTGTAGGAGAGTACCAAAACAGAGAAATGGTGGTGGTGGTGGGTGATTGGGGAATGGGCGGGGGAAGAGGACTTATGGGACATATGGTAAGGGGGGAACTGGGAAAGGGGAAAGCCTTTGCAATGCAAACAAAGAATATAGAAAAAAAACAAAGGTAACTTGACAGGGTCTCAAATAGCAGTGGTCACGAACAGTAGTTCATTTTACTCTCTCTCTGTTGGTTGATTGTCCTACATGGGAAGAGCCAGAGAAAGGTTTTGTTGTAGTTAGAAAGTAGTCCCTTCTGTCACACATCAGTTGAGGATCTGTCAACATCTCAGGGCCAGCAAGCACTCAGTCACTTCTTGCTAAACTGTGAGAACAGAGAACCGGAGGACCACGATGCCTGATGTGTACAGATCAAGGCGGTGCCTGGCGGCGACAGCTTGTCATCCTCCCAACACCTCCTAACTCCTCAGAGAAAACAGCAGCTACCTTTCAGAACCAGGAGGTGCAGGAGAGGTGGCCCAGGCAATTAATGGCCAAAAGATTCAACATTCAGCCTAAGGAATTCTGAAAATAAACAGAATTCTTTCCTGACCAGTCGTCCGCATGACTTTTCCTTCTCCCAGCTGTGGTCCCTGCTGCCTGACATGGAGACGTTCATAATGCTGGTGGAAAATTGCCTAGCTCAGCACACTTCTTCAAACAAATAGTGAAAATCCAGGAAAGACGGCTCGAGTTTGCGGGGACAGTAATGAAGACGATAATATTTTGTATACCTAACGTGCTCCTTCTCCCCATTGATGATTTAATATGCAAACTTTATACATTTGCATGTGCCTATAGAAGAATAGTCACAGTGTATATTAAGGACATAAAATAACTCCATGAATCAGGGGTGGCTGTTTAATTTTCAAACAAATGCTCTTCTCCTATTTAAAAACTTTAATTTCAGTTATCACAATTGCTTCCACTCAATCTTATCAATTTTTCCCATTAGCATTTTACCAGAAAAAAATATTCATCTATTAATACCTTGCATGCAACTAAGGAGCCATGAGCCTCTTCCTCTGAGGGTACAATTTCCCACCCAGAAAGCTAAAGTATGAAAAAAAAAACTGGAGCCTTAAAGGGGAATTAAAAACAATACTTTGTCATTAAGGATCGGGCCTGATTTCTCTCTTCAATTTCTCTGAGGTCAGGAGCTCATGAACTAGAGCACTCAAGCCGGGGTTTATTTGAAACAGTAGAAATAGAAAATTTGGTGGCACTAAGATCCCTGCAGCCAGAGTGAGTCAGGAACATAGCACAGGAGATAACATTGGATTTGGGCTCTGGTCTTGAGCTGTGCCATCTCAATTTCTTTCAGTCTCTTTGACACCAAGTGCTTCCCACCTGATATATCACAGCCTCAGAGGACCATTTCCCTGTCCTCCTGGAGGAGGAGGATTGCTCCTGTGCAAAGTGGAGCCCTTGCTTTGTTAAGGATGCATAAGAAAATGAAACCAGGTTCCTACAGTGACTGAGAGATGTCACTTGACTGGTTGTCTCTGTCACAATGGGCTCATTGGATGGCTTTGATTTCTTTCTAAGAAAGTCAAGAGGGCTGTGGGTATGGGGGCAGCGGGAGTGAAGAAAAATGGCTTTTGTGGAGGAGATTCACTGAGGCAGGTGCTAGAGTGGAAATCCAGAGATGTCCCTGCTGCGTGAAGTCGCGAGGCAGACAATTTCACCAGGTTGTGCTCACAAGTGATGCTGAGCTGTGGGAGTCGATGTACCTAGGGAGAGCACCGTGGGGCTCCTATCACCATGGAGACTTCAGAGAGGAGTTCCTGCTGATGGGCGGTTGAACTCTTCTTGGTTAGCATGTTCAAGGCTTTGGGTTTGTTTCTTAGCATTGCAAAAAAAAATTATTTTAAGTAAAAAAAAAAAAAAAAAGAAAGAGTAGTTTTTTAAATTAATAAAATTCTAAAAGATGTATATAGAGAAAAAGACATCTAGAAAACACCACCACAATTGTGAACTAGTGCAGGGATAAGAATAGTGTGTAAGTATCTCGGAGGTAGTACTTAGGAGACCTTTCGGCGTATACCAGGACCTATCTGGTTCATATGGAAGATCTATTTTACACTGTTGTCCATGGAGGCTGTGCCAGTTTATACCCTCAGCAGCAAGATATAATGGTTCCTATTTCCCCACATGCTCACAGCACCCGTCACTTCTTTTCTTGATGGGAACATGTTTGATCGGAGTGAGATGCACTGTCAGTGCAGCTTAGATTTGCATTTCCCTGGTGGCTGAGGATGCTGAAGACAGGGTAGACTGAGGAAGTGTATAGTAGAACTCAAGTAACACGAAAGAAGAAGGTGGTACTCGGGTTAAGGGACGGGACAAGGGTGGAGTTTGGGAAGAGGATCAACAAGAACTATGTATGAACATGTCATCATGAAATGTCATGCTATTTTTTTTAACCAATGAAAAATAAAAGAAAATGACAGAATTCAAGGGAAGAAACTACAGGCATGTGGTGGGCTGTGCTGGCTCCTAATTGTGATAAGAAATGTTGGGAAAGGAGAATGGGGGGTTAGGGAGTGCACTCAGGCTTCTTCATGTTGAAATGGGCATTGCCTAATATGTTAAAGTGGCTAAGTTTTGTTCGCTGGTAGTGTTGGGGCCACTGCTGTGTTTTAGGCAAGAGCAAAGGGGGTCTGCCTTGCATTTCAGACAGGTGATTTCACTTGCAGTGAACAGGAAATGGACAGGAGAAGTAGAAGGGAAAGAACTAGGATAGTGCTAGTTGGAAGACCACCAAGCATTCTGGAGATGTATCAATGGGGTTTGCGTAGTAGTTAGTTGCTGCATGGGAGGTTGGGCCTCTATAAGGGATCCCTGGTCCTTGATGATGATGCCACTGTGTTGGAAATCATCTTGGATCTGACATAAAGAAAGCCATCCAGGCCTCCAACATCAGAAGATCCCAGGCTGGAATCCACCAATCAGCTAATGAGCTCTGTAAATTATTCCAATGGGCCTCCAACCTAGAAAACCACAGGCATAGAACATACTGCAGGGGGTTGCCTCAGAGCCCTGCTAAGTATAGCCGATGTCTTTATCCTTGGCTGAGTTAGGGAACTCTCCCAAAGGATGTTGGTGGAAAAGGGAATACAAGGGAACCGTGCAGATGAAGAGAGGCTCACTGTGTTGGCTGAGGGAAAGTTTCAAAAGCTGACTTGCTTTTCCTGGGGTAATGGTGGGAGAGAGGTTCCAGTCTAGATTGTGATTTAGAAATTTGTTTCTGAATCGTTACAATTTCTGGGTCTTCTCAACAGGCCCCCTGTGTCATTTCCTGTACTTGATATCAATGCTGAGCAGAGACAATGTGAGAAGATCTGGATCTTTCCCACCCTGGCGTGGCCAGGAAGAACAGTGGAAACACAGAGCCCAGATTCACACATTCCAGGGCCCGTGTCCTTTTTTGCTGTAAGATTAGCAATTTTCTCAGGCAGGAGTGGGGAGGTACTTTGGAGCTCACACCAAGACACAACCAAGAGACCAGAAAAGTTGCTTCCACAAAGATAAGACTTGCAGTTATTCGCCCCCAAGATTGTTGTGGTGCCAGGCGCATAGCACAATGTTTCCCTAGTGAGTTCTTAGGCTGGTGTAGGGGGGACTTAGGGAATAATGAAGACCAAGGGACAAGGTCAAAGGGTATGTTTTGTGGTGGTTTGATTAGGAATAATCCCTATAGACTTATCTGGTTGAATGCTTTGTCCACAGTTGGTGGAACTGTTTGGGAAGGACTGGGAGGTGTGAACAGTTGATGGGGCCAGGGCTGAGGTTTCAAGGGCTGTTGATTCCCAAGGTGCTCTCTGCCTCCTACTGGGGTTTCAAAGTGTGACCTCTCAGCTGTGGCTCCATGTATGTGCCATTTGCTACCTCTACTCCTCAAACACAGACTCTAACCCCTGGAGACTATAGGCCTTAAACAGCTTCTTCTACAAGATGCCATGGTCGTGGTGTTTTAGCCCAGCAACAGAAAAGTAACAGGCACATTACTTCCACTATTTGCTATGGTACCATGGACGGAATGAGCAAAGAGAGTGCAAGCAGTGGGGATAGGGGTGGGCACATGGGGACAGTGGTTAAAGGATTCTACTGTAAAAAAAAAAATCTGCCTGGCTCTACTGCTACATGCCAGAAGAAGATATAAACCAGCCCAGCTATTCCTATGAAATGGAGTTGCTTGCCCAAGATGTTCACATCAAAATCAGAAGATTTAGAGCACCAAGAGGGAAGGCCACTTGCTTGGGAATGACAGATGCAGGGAAGCTTCCTCTTAATAATGGTGTCTAAAGACAAAATCAGCTCAGGGTAGACACGCATTTTGAGTGCTGTCCCCTACTGCAGATCCATCATCGCTTAGATGTGCTCCTTGACCAGCCATTCAGCAGTGAGAATGGGGCTGGCTGACGAAGCCACATGTTCCCTGCCAGCACTTCCAAGACCTTGGCTTCAAGGCACTGCATACCAACCAACTGTTCCTCTCTCAGTTCCAAGTCCTTCTATAGATCACTGCCAGATTGATTTCCTAAGTAGGTCCCCTGGTAGTCTTCTGCTTTGAATCCACAATGGCTCCCTGTTGCCTGTACAACTGAAAACCAACTTTTCAACTTGGCCCAGGTATCCGGGATCCTCGACATTTATGCCTGTCTCCCGCTCAAAGCTATAATGGGGGCATTGTGACACCTGGGAAGAATAGCACATTCTCTCATTAGCATCCATTGAAAATTTAGCAGTGGGTACATTTGACAGATGGATGGAAAAGAGGCTCCTGTGGACAGGGGAGGAACATTTTTTTAAATTAAACCTTCATTCATCTGAGCTGTTTTATGATAGGAATTTAAATCTGGCTCATATTAATGGACAGGAGGGTGTGGGAAGTGAGGGGCCCTCGTGAGGTCGATGAGTAGCTGTTCTTTAACACAAGGACTCTGCACTTAGAGAAACACATGGCGAGCCTTGGAAAGGGCCCAATGTCCCCTGAAGCAAATCATGTGGAGCTCAGCGGCTCCTTGTAGGAAGACGAGCCAGAAAGTCTCTGTTAGAGCAATGTCTCTGTGAAGGGGTGAAGGAGATACAACCCCTCTCAATTTCAGCTACACTCCTGCTTAATTGGCTTTCTTCTGGGGGCTCCCATTGCACACAGGCTTCAAGTTCTTTTTCTTTTTCTTCTTCTTCTTAAATAATAAATTGATAATGCCAAGAAGTTGTCAACTGTTTTCTTGGGAATCATCAAACTCGAACACATAGCCTCCTGTTCCCTGGGGAAGAACAGGCGAAGCCAGCACTCTGAGTAGCAGAGTGTGTTCTGGTTTTCCATTCCTAGCAGGGTGCTCTGTGATCTTGGCAGTCACTTCGGCTCCCCATGCTTCAGTGTCACCACGTGTAAGCTGGAGATGAATCATGGTAGTCCGCATCTCGTAAGAGTCCTGTAAACGCTGAGATAATATGTGAAAGGTACCTGGCATGGTGCCATGGACCTTGCAGAGGGTCTACATCGGGGCTAAAGACTCTGGGATACGACCTCAGGTTCACTTTGTGACCCCGGCCAGTGCACTGACTTTCTTCCTATGCTTCTGATCCTTCAAGTGGAAAGTGGAAACAGGTAGTGAATCCTTTTCCTGAAGACTGAAGAGGAGGGAGTGCATCCACTTCGTTAGCACCATAGCACACGGACTCTCGGTCACTAACTATTGTTTACTTACTTCAGTCTCTACCTATCTCTACCGCCTGACTCTACCCTACTCCAACCCAAGGGAGTCTTTCCATGTTAATAGTATTTTTTAAAAGGTCAGGAATCCTCAGGTCTTCCTTCCTGAAAGTTAATTCTGTTTCATAACTTGCCAGCGGATTGTAAGTTTGTAAACCCCGGTTGCTTATTTCCCATTAATGATACTCTGACTCAGTTCCACCGTTCTGGGTCTCCAGTCTGTGATGGTCAACCTTGACTGGTGGGATTCAGAATTACCATGGAAGCACACCCCATGGAGAATAGGCCGAGTCTGAGTTTTGGCTATAGTTTGGAAATAAGTGAGAATGTGGTGTGAACATCAGGATCTCTCTCTTCATGGCTTCCCGAGTATGGATAAAAGGACCGGGCACTAGGTACACGTGTACCCAATGCTCCTACTGCAGTGCCTTCCCTGACCATCCCTGACCAATCGGCTGATTGGTCCTTTGAACTGAGTCAAAATAGGCTCCTCCTTCTGGAAGTCACTTTGTCAGACATTTCATCAGTGCAGCAAAGAAAGTGACAGAGGAACTGAGCCTCTCATTCTCATCTTAGTGATGAGTATTTTAGTTAGAGAACCAATGGACCAGACTAATGTGACTCAAAAGGCGAGAACTCTAGGAAGTGAGTTAGGACTGCTGAGAACTGGCGGAATAACCTTTCCAGGGAAGAGAGCCCCGAGTGGCCATTCAGTACCACATGGTCAACCTTGAAAACATGCACACAAGTTACGTCATACAGACTGGGCAGGCTGTTATTAGAAATATAGATGCATATACATGTAACAACAATTAATGGACAGAGGTTATAAGTTTGAAAGAGAGTGTGCTGGGATGTTATAGGAAGGAGAGAGGAATGATATAATTATACTATAATCTCAAATTTTTTTAAAAGATGAAAAAAATAAAGGACAAATTGGAGGCTAGAAAATTCCTCAGTGGTTAAAAGCACTAGATTTTCTTGCAGCAGACCTGGGTTCACTTCTGAGAACTCAGCTGTTATTCCAGCTCTCTGAGATCCAATGCATTTCTGGTTTCTACAGGCATCCTAGGCATACATATACATACACATATACATACACATACACATACACATACACATACACATACACATACACAGATACATATACTTATGCATATGCATATACATACACATACACATACACAGATACAGATACAGATACACACACATACGCATACACATATACATATACACATACACCATACCATATACACATACATATACATCATATATACATACACATACATATACACGTGCATATACACATATATATATACATATAAACATACAATACACACATATATATACATATGGATATATATATATATCCAAAATACATGTGCAAAATAAAAGTAAACATGCACAAAATAAAAATAAGCAACTTTTAAAGGGTTAGCAAACAGAAGAGCCAGTGAGAGCAGAGCAGACATGCTAGGCCGCACATCAATTTCCCCAAAGTCTCCTTTCTGCTGAGGAAGTAATCGGAGAGCCTTGATAAACACTCCAGGCTGATTCTGGAAGAAGCTTGTATTTATGGAATCCTCAAAACCATTCTGAAGTGTGCTTGGCTTCAACTCAGTTGCCTGCCGTGACGTCGGCTGTGGAGCCCCACTCAGGGGTTCTCGCGTTGGGGAACAGAGAGTACGACTTGGGAAGCATCAGGCTCCGAGTCCTCAGCTGTGATCTTTAAGGCTACTCAGGTTGCAGAGGGCAGGGAGAAATGGCTGGATGAAGAGAGTGCCAGTCGCTGGAGCAGAGACATTCAGATCTTAAAAAAAAAATCATCTAGTGGCAGATTTCAGAGTCACTGTGCTTCGGGCTAAGGACTGTGAACATTATTCTGCAAGCTGTGGGGAATATATGGAGATCTGGTGCAGGGGAGCAGTAGCAATGGCAGAATTTCAAGAGGAAAGATGATGGTGTGTAGGATGGATGACATCAGGGAGATAAAGAAGGCAGAGACTGTCACTAGAAGGCAGCGAACACAGGGGCTAGGAAATGGCACTGTCAGTTAAGTACTTGCTACGCAGGCCTGAAGACCCACGTTCTACCCCCAGAGTCCACATAAAAAGGCCGGGTGTTGTGGAGTGTGCTCTTAATCCACAAGCTGGGGGTGCAGAGACAAGGCAGTTCCCTGTGGCTCAATGGCCAGCCAGGCTAGCCTAACTGGCAAGACCCAGATCGCAGTGGAGAAGCCTTGCCTCAAACACCCAAAATAAAGGAGAGCCGAGGTGGATGGATCCCGAGGAATAACATGCAGTGTTGACTTCTGACTTCCACACTGGGTACACACACACATGTCCCCTATAACACATAAATGCCACTGGCACACTCCTGACAAGGAGACTCAGACCTGAAGGGAGGTTATGTGATAAGATAGAGAGTCAGGAGTAGAGAGCTTATCAACAAAGTTCACAGTTGGAGAGATACTACCCAGTGCCCAGATATAACCCCAGTCATGTAGCCCCCACGCCCATTAGTCCTCCTTTCCTTCAGCCAAACTTACACAAACCACAGAATACATCTGATATGGGTACCAGTTACTGTGAGCAGTGGAGGATCAGGAAGGATTAGATAGCATCCATTCGCCCCTGATGATAAACGCAAAACATAAATACATCAGCCTTAAGTCCTACACAGAGGATCAAAACGCAATGGTAGCAGTTGACTGCCTCACAGACCGCACAGCAATTAAGGGGAGAGTTGAAGACAAGAAAGAGTCTACTTGTGCTGATGGCTGGAAAATCACCCTGTGCAGAGGAGCAGCAAGAGCAAAGGTGGCCATGGGCTGATAAAACCGCAGAAAGAGATGGGAAGCAGGTACAACCCGAGCATGCAAGCTGGGTAGAGAGAGGTCAGGGGTGAGACTCTGGGGAGATCTGGAACCAGATCAGCAAGGAACTTGAAAGTCAGGCGAAGGGTAGAGCACATGAGTTACTCCAAACGAGAGAAGGGTGGGGTACATTTGGAAATATAGACTGCTTTATGCAGACTAGATTGTAGGCAAGACACAAGAGGGAAGGCTAGCCTGGCTGAAGGTATGGGGTATATAGCTTATAGACACTGGGGGGGGGTGTGTGTGTTGATGACCTGGTATGCATTTGATGATAGAAATGGCAGGACTGGATACCTTAATGGTGAACAGTAAAGAGAGATGAGTGATCCTTATTCCTTCTTAGCTTGAGGAAATAGACACAATATATTAAAATGGAGGCATTACCAGACTAGGAAGGTCATTGGGGTAAAGTCACTGAAGTTCAATTCCTATCATGCTTAATGTACATAATTATTAAACTTCTAATAGAGAAGTATGGGCTAGTCAGAGGGCTCCACATTAGGAATACATACTCCTCTTGCAGAGGACCCAAGACTGTTTCCCAGCACCCATGCCAGATGGTACCCAACGTCTAAGGAATCTGGTGCCGTCTTTTGACCTTTGTAGACATCGCACTCATGTGCATGTGCATATGAGTGCATGCACACACGTGCTCTCTTTCTCACATGCACACACACACACACACACACACACACACACACACTATCTACCTATCTATCTATCTATCTATCTATCTATCTATCATAGATAGATAGATCTATATAGATCTATGTAGATATAATTTTGAAATAAAACAAATCTTTAAGAATCAGAAGTTTATGGTGGAGGAGTGGTTTAAGAGAGAGATTTCCCTGGGAGAGCATCTGAGGACTTATAAGGTAAGTGCAAAGGAGTCCCCTAGTACAGAGAAAGGTGTGTTCTGGATGCAGCTGGGAGCAGAGACAGTGTATGAACAGAGCACTAACTTCAAAAGGAGGGAGGACAGTACAGGGAAACTGGAGTTGCTGTCTGAGTGCTTTATTACTCATTTTTATTGTGATATAATGTATTTAATATAAAATTTACCATTTTGAAAGTACATTTCAGTGACAAAGCATGCACTCATATTATGTCAACCATTCCTACAGTTACATTCATTTTGTTACACTGAAGCTGTGCATCAAAAACAACCCCCTAACTTCCCGCCTCCCCACACCCTACAGGCCTGCTACTGATACTCCTGCCTTCATACTTTCTGTCCTTTGACCTTTTGGCTGCTCTGAGAGTTTCAAATAAGCAGAATCAACAGTGTTCATCTTTCTGTGACTGACTTATTTTCCTTAGCACAATGCCTTCCAGGTCCACCTGTGTTCTAACATATTGTACAATTTCCTTCCTTTAAAAATTGAATAATTTTGCACTGTGTGCACATGCACCTGTCAAGCAGGTTGAACGTTCTTTACTTCAGCTGTCATGAATAATGATGCTATAACCAGGGATACAAACAACACCTTTAGACTGTGCTTTCGGTTCTCATAGCTATATACACTCACTGACTCTCTATTTACTATTTTAATGCCGTGCAGCAGTATTGTCCACAGTGGCAACTGTATGCTCCACTTCAACCATAGTGTACAAAGGTCCCCAAATCCATTTTTATCCACACTTCTTATTTACTGGCAGTCATCTTGATGGGTTCGAGGTGCTATTTCCCCAGTGACTAGTAATGCTGAATACTTTTTCATGTTCTCTTTGGTCACTTTTAAATCTTCTTAAGAGACATATCTATTCAAGGCTTTTAGCCAGTTTTGATTTTTTTTCCTGCTGTTGCTGCTGCTGTATTTAAGAGTTCCCAGTATACTCTGAGTATTGGTCTTATTTTTTTGGATATGTGATTTTTCAAATATTTTCTACCATTCTTTGCCTTTTTACTCACCAATACAATTACCTTATGTTTTTCTGTAATGATTTTTATTCAATGAGTTTTTAATTAATTTAATTTAATTTTTAGTAAAAATAAAGTTATTTTTTTAATTTTTATTTTCTATATTCTTTGTTTACATTCCAAAGGCTTTCCCCTTTCCCAGTTCCCCCCCCACCATACATCCCATAATTCCTCTCCCCCCCAACTATTCCCCAATCATCCTCCCCTTCCCCCACGATTTCTCTGTTCTGGGTCTACAAAACTGGATCCAATCTTTTCAGGCCCAGGGTCCTCTCCTTTCTTCTTCTTGGGAATCATTTGACTTGCTAATTGTGGCTTGAGTATTTAGGGCTTCTGGGCTCATTAATATCCACTTATCAGTGATTGCATTTCTTGTGTATTCTTTTGTGATTGGGTTAACTCACTTAGGATATTTTCCAGATCTAACCATTTACCTACAAATTGCATGAATTCATTATTTTTAATTGCTGAGTAGTATTCCATTGTATAAATATACCACATTTTCTGTATCCATTCCTCCTTTGAGGGATATCTGGGCTCCTTCCAATTTCTGGCTATTATAAACAAGGCTGCTATAAACATAGTAGAACATGTGTTTTTATTGTATGCAGGGGAATCCTCTGGGTATATGCCCAGGAGTGGTATGCCAGGGTCCTCTGGAAGTGACATGCCCAATTTTCTAAGGAACTGCCAAACTGATTTCCAGAGCGGTTTTACCATTTTGCAATCCCACCAACAGTGGAGGAGTGTTCCTCTTTCTCCACATCCTCGCCAACACTTGTTGTCTCTTGAGTTTTTAATCTTTGCCATTCTGACTGGTATGAGGTGGAATCTCAGGGTTGTTTTGATTTGCATTTCCCTGATGACTAATGATGTTGAACATCTCTTAAGGTGTTTCTCGGCCATCTGAATTTCTTCTGGTGAAAATTCTTTGTTTAGCTCTGTACCCCATTTTTTGATAGGGTTATTTGGTTCTTTGGGGTCTAACTTCTTGAGTTCTTTGTATATATTGGATATTAGGCCTCTGTTGGATGTGGGGTTGGTGAAGATCTTTTCCCACTTTCTTGGTTGCCATTTTATCCTTCTGACAGTGTCTTTTGCCTTACAGAAACTTTGTAATTTTATGAGGTCCCATTTGTCAATTCATGATCTTAGAGCATAAGCTATTGGTGTTCTGTTCAGAAACTTTCCCCCTGTGCCCATGTCCTCCAGGGTCTTCCCAAGTTTCTTTTTTATTAGTTTCAGTGTGTCTGGTTTTATGTGGATGTCCTTGATCCACTTGGAGTTGATCTTAGTATAAGAAGATAAGAGTGGGTCGATTCGCATTCTTCTGCATGTTGACCTCCAGTTGAACCAGCACCATTTGTTGAAAAGGCTGTCTTTTTTCTACTGGATGGTTGTGGCTCCTTTATCAAAGATCAAGTGACCATAAGTCTGTGGGTTAATTTCTGGGTCTTCAATCCTATTCCATTGATCTACTTGCCTGTTGCTGTACTAATACCATGCAGTTTTTAACACAATTGCTCTGTAGTACTGCTTGAGGTCAGGGATATTGATTCCCCCAGAAGTCCTTTTATTGTTGAGAATAGTTTTAGCTATCCTGGGTTTTTTTGTTGCTCCAGATGAATTTGAGAATTGCTCTTTCTAGATCTATGAAGAATTGAGTTGGGATTTTGATGGGGATTGCATTGAATCTGTAGATTGCTTTTGGCAAGATGGCCATTTTTACTATATTGATCCTGCCAATCCAGGAGCAAGAAATATTTTTCCATCTTCTGAGGTCTTCTTCGATTTCTTTTTTCAAGGACTTGAAGTTCCTGTCATACAGATCTTTCGCTTGTTTGGTTAGAGTTACGCCAAGGTACTTTATGTTGTTTGTAGCTATTGTGAAGGGTGTTACTTCCCTAACTTCTTTCTCAGCCTGCTTGTCCTTTGAGTACAAGTAGGCTATTGATTTGCTTGAGTTAATTTTATAACCAGCCACTTTGCTGAAGTTGTTTATCAGCTGTAGAAGTTCTCTGGTGGAGTTTTTTGGGTCGCTTAAGTAAACTATCATATCGTCTGAAAATAATGATACTTTGACTTCTTCCTTTCCAATTTGTATCCCTTTGACTTCCTTATGTTGTCTAATTGCTCTCGCTAGAACTTCAAGTACTATATTGAAAAGATATGGAGAGAGAGAGCGAGCAGCCTTGTCTAGTCCCTGATTTTAGTGGGATTGCTTCAAGTTTCTCTCCATTTATTTTGATGTTGGCTACTGGTTTGCTGTATATTGCTTTTACTATGTTTAGGTATGGGCCTTGAATTCCTGCTCTTTCCAAGACTTTTAGCATGAAAGGATGCTGAATTTTGTCAAATGCCTTTTCAGCATCTAATAAGATGACCATGTGGTTTTTTTCTTTTAGTTTGTTTATGTAATGGATTACGTTGATGGATTTCTGTATTTTGAACCATCCCTGCATCCCTGGGATGAAGCCTACTTGATCATGGTGAATGATCGTTTTGATGTGCTCTTGGATTCGGTTGGCAAAAATTTTATTTAGTATTTTTGCATCGATATTCATAAGGGAAATTGGCCTGTAGTTCTCTTTCTTTGTTGGATCTTTTTGTGGTTTAGGTATCAGCATAATTGTGGCTTCGAAGAATGAATTGGGCAGTGTCCCTTCTGTCTCTATTTTGTGGAATAGTTTGAAGAGTATTGGTGTTAAGTCTTCTTTCAAGGTCTGATAGAATTCTGCACTAAAACCATCTGGTCCCGTACTTTTTTTGGTTGGGAGGCTTTCTATAACCCCTTCTATTTCTTTAGGGGTTATGGGACTATTTAGCTGATCTAATTGATGCTGATTTAATTTTGGTATTTGGTATCTGTCTTAGTTAGGGTTTTACTGCTGTGAACAGACACCATGACCAATGCAAGTTTTATAAAAGACAACATTTAATTGGGGTTGGCTTACAGGCTCAGAGGTCCTCCATTGTCATCAAGGCAGAAACATGGCAGCATCCAGGCAGGTATGGTGCAGGAGGAGCTGAGAGTTCTACATCTTCATCTGAAGGCTGCTAGTGGAAGACTGACTTCCAGGGAGCCAGGGGGAGGGCCTTAAGCCCACACCCACAGTGACACACCTACTTCAACAAGGCCACACCTCCTAAAAGTGCCACTCCCTGGGAAAAGAATATACAAACCATAACATTCCACTCCCTGGCCCCCATAGGCTTGTTCAAACATGAGTCTATGGGGGCCATACTTAAACATAGCATAATGCAAAATACATTTAGTCCAACTTCAAAAGTCCCTGTAGTCTATAGCAGTCTCAACAGTGTTAAAAGTCCAAAGTTCAAGGTCTCTTTTGAGATTCTTCCAATCACTTAAATGTGATCCTCCAAGCAAGACAGGAAATCAGCTGGGCAAAGTCAAAACTCTTCATCTCCACTTCTGATGGCAAAGCAGTCTTCAGATATCCAACTCCTTTTTCATCTTTGTTGGATTCAACAAGTCTCTTTCTCCTGGGCTTGTTCCACTCCCTGTTAGCAGCTTTCCTTGTCAGGCATCCTGTGGCTCTGGCATCTTTAACATGTTGGGTACCCCAAGTCAATTTCAGCTTCACAGCTTCTTGTTCCAGTGTCTGAGATCCACACATGATCTTCTGTGAATCTCCAAAGAGCTGGTGTCACTTCTCCAGCTCTGCCCTTTGTAGCACTCTAAGTTCAGATTGATCCACTCCACTGCCACTGCTGTTCTTGGTGGTCATACCATGGTACTGACATCTCCAATATGCTAGGGTCTTCCACTGCAACTATAATTCACCAAAGCCTCTCATAGACTCTCTTCATAGTACCAAGCATCAACTCCTTGCATGACCCCTTCAGTCCTGGGCTGGCAATTACAACTGAGGGTACACTTTCACCAATGGCCTTCCATGGCTTCTCATAGTACCAAGCCTCAGCTGTTCTTCATGATGCCTTCATGCCTTCAAAACCAGTACCACCTGGATGATTCTTACAACTTACCAAGTACAGCTGCAGCATGAGGAACACTTGGCTATTTCTGGAATACAGCTTCTTTGTGCTCGCAGAAAACACTTCCTATATTTCACCTCAGTGATGCTGGTCTTTTCTTAATCATCACTAATTTCTTAGCTCCAGCTAACCAGCATCAATTGTCCCAGTAGTCTCCTTCCTTTTAATATAAAGCCAGAGACACATGGCCGAAGCTGCTGAGTTCTGCTGCTTGCAGGAGCTGGAACATTGGCCACCTTGTTCTATTACATTATCACTAGCTTCCTTTTTCCCAGCTCCTTCACTGCCTAAGTTGGCTGTCCTGAATCTTGCTCCTTAGACTGACCTTGAACTCAAGAGATCTGCATGCCTGTCTCCTAAGCACTGGGATTAAAGGTGTGGTCCACCAAGCCTGGATTAAAGTTTTTCTTCACCTAGAATTTACTCTGTTCTAGGCTGGCCTTGAACTCAGAGATCTGCTTATCTTTGCCTCCTGGGATTAAAGGCTTGTACTACCAAGCCTGGACCTAAAGTTACCTGGGTGGAATCTTGCCCCAAGGTCGCCACTCCTTTAATTCAATATCCTTGAATTCAGCTCCATTTCACTTCCTGGAGTCCCTTTAATACTCAAACTATATATTTTGTACTTTTCCTTTCTTGGCTTGCTATGTTTGTTCAAAATTCTCTTCATCAGACTTAACCAGAGAACAAAGTCTTTGTTAGGCTTCTTTGAGACTTCCTTTGCAGATGCAATTAATATAAATCTTTTTACCTTAGTCCTAGGCAGTCTCTTCAGACAATGGCAAAAGACAGCCATGTTCTTCACCAAAACATCACAAAGACAGTTTCTCACCCACATATTAAAGTTCTTCTCCATTGAAACCTCTTGGGCCATCAGGCCTACACAGTTAAAATGACCCTCAGCACCACTGTCTTCCATATTCCTACTAGTCTGGCCCATTAAGCCCCACGTAAAGCATTCCATGGCTTTCCAAATCCAAAGTCCCAAAATCCACATTCTTCCAAACAAAAGCATGGTCGTGCCTATCACAGCAATACCCCAGTCCCTGGTACCAACTTCTGTCTTAGTTAGGGTTTTACTGCTGTGAACAGACACCATGACCAATGCAAGTTTTATAAAAGACAACATTTAATTGGGGTTGGCTTACAGGCTCAGAGGTTCAGTCCATTGTCATCAAGGCAGAAACATGGCAGCATCCAGGCAGGTATGGTGCAGGAGGAGCTGAGAGTTCTACATCTTCATCTGAAGGCTGCTAGTGGAAGACTGACTTCCAGGCAGCCAGGGGGAGGGTCTTAAGCCCATACCCACAGTGACACACCTACTTCAACAAGGCCACACCTCCTAAAAGTGCCACTCCCTGGGAAAAGCATATACAAACCATAACAGTATCTGTCTAGGAAATTGTCCATTTCCTCCAGATTCTCCAGTTGTGTTGAGTATATACCTTTGTAGTAGGATCTGATGATCTTTTGAATTTCCTCAGTTTCTGTTGTTATGCCCCCCTTTTCATTTTTAATTTTGTTAATTTGGATACTGTCTCTGCGTCCTTTGGTTAGACTGGCTAAGGGTTTATTTATCTTGTTGATTTTCTCAAAGAACCAGCTCCTGGTTTTGTTGATTCTTTGTGTGGTCCGCTTTGTTTCTACTTGATTGATTTCAGCCCTGCATTTGATGATTTCCTGTCTTCTACTCCTCCTAGGTGAATTAACTTCTTTTTCTTCCAGGGCTTTAAGGTGTGCCTTTAAGCTGCTAGTGTATGCTCTCTCCAGTTTCTTTTTGGATGCACTTAGAGCTATGAGTTTTCCTCTTAGCACTGCTTTCATTGTGTCCCATAGATTTGGGTAGGTTGTACCTTCATTTTCATTGAATTCTAAAAAGTCTTTGATTTCTTTTTTTATTTCTTCCTTGACCAAGTTGTCATTGAGTATTGTTCAGTTTCCATGTGTATGTGGGCTTTCTGTTGTTTTTGTTGCTATTGAAGACCACTCTTACTCCATGGTGATCTGATAGGAGGCATGGGATTAGCTCGATCTTCTTGTATTTGTTGACATCTGTCTTGTGACCAATTATATGATGAATTTTGGAGAAGGTACCATGCAGTGCTGAGAAAAAGGTATATTCTTTAGCTTTAGGATGAAATGTTCTATATATATCTGTTAAATCCAATTGGTCCAGAGTTTCAATTAGTTTCACTGTGTCCCTGTTTAGTTTCTGCTTTCCTGATCAGTACATTGAGGAGAGTGGAGTGTTGAAGTAACCCACAATTATTGTGTTAGGTATAATGTGTGCTTTAAGCTTTAGTAAGGTTTCTTTGACGAATGAGGGCGCCCTTGCATTTGGAGCATAGATGTTCAGAATTGAGAGCTCTTCTTGGTGGATTTTCCCTTTGACCAGCAAGAAGTGACCTTCTGAGTCTCTTTTGATGACTTTAGGTTGGAAGTCAATTTTATCTGATATTAGAATGGCTACTCCAGCTTGTTTCCTGAGACCATTTGCTTGTAAAATTGTCTTCCAGCCTTTTACTCTAAGGCAGTGTTTGTCTTTAACACTGAGATGTGTTTCCTGTATGCAGCAAAATGTAGGGTCCTGTTTCCATATCCAGTCTGTTAATCTGTGTCTTTTTATTGGGGAATTGAGTCCATTTATGTTAAGAGATATTAAGGAATAGTAAATATTACCTCCTGACATTTTTGAAATTATCTTTTTATGTTTGAGAGGTTATCTTCTTTTGGGTTTGATGAGAGGGGGTTTCTATCTTGCTTCTTCCGGGGTGTAGTTTCCTTCCTTGTGTTGGTGTTTTCCCCCTATTATCCTTTGTAGGGCTGGATTTGTGGAAAGATAACATACAAATTTGGTTTTGTCATAGAATACCTTGATGTCTCCATCTATGGAAATTGAGAGTTTTGCTGGATAAAGTAGTTTGGGCTGAAATTTGTGTTCTCTTAGAGTTTGCATGATATCTGCCCAGGATCTTCTAGCTTTCATGGACTCAGGTGAGAAGTCTGGTGTTATTCTGATAGGTCTTCCTTTACATGTTATTTGGCCTTTTTCTCTTGCTGCCTTTAATATTCTTTCTTTGTTTAGTACATTTGGGGTTTTAATTATTGTGTGACGGGATATATTTCTGTTCTAGTCCAGTCTGTTTGGAGTTCTATAGGCTTCTTGTATGTTCATGGGCATCTCTCTCCTTAGGTTGGGGAAGTTTTCTTCCATAATTTTGTAGAAGATATTCGCTGGCCCTTTAACTTGTAAATCTTCACTCTCATCTATACCTATAATGCTTAGGTTTGGTCTTCTCATTGTGTCCTGGATTTCCTGGATGTTTTGGGTTACAACCTTTTTGCATTTAGTATTTTCTTTGACTGTTGAATCAATTGTTCCTATGGTATCTTTGGCATCTGAGATTCTGTCTTCTATCTCTTGTATTCTATTGTTGATATTTGCATCTATGGCCCCTGATTTCTTCCCAAGGTTTTCTATCTCCAATGTTGTGTCCCTCTGTGATTTCTTAGTTGTTTCTACTTCTGTTTTTAGAACCTAGATGGATATGCTCAGATCTTTCGCTTGCTTGATTGTGTTTTCATGTATTTCTTTAAGAGATTTTTGTGTTTCCTCTTTCATAGCTTCTACTTGTTGACCCACGTTCTTCTGTATTTCTTTAAGTGATTTTTGTCTTTCCTTTTTATTGGCTTCTGCTTTTTGATCCATATTCTCCTGAATTTCTTTAAGTGATTTTTGTGTTTGCCTTGTAAAGGCTTCTAACTTTTGATCCATTTTCTCCTATTTCTTTAAGAGATTTATCTATGTATTCTGCTACCAGCATCCTGACCAGTGATTTTAGATCTAAGTCTTGTTTTTCTGGTGTGTTGGGGTATCCAGAGCTTCCTGTTGTCAGTGAACTGGGTTCAGATGCTGTCATGCTGCCTTGATTTCTGTTAGTAACGTTCCTTCATTTTCCTTTTGCCATCTGGTTATTTCTGGTGTTAGTTGGCCTTGTTGTCACTGGCTGGTGTTTGAACCTCCAGTGAGGCTGGGCTCACCTGTTGTTTCTCTACTGGTGACTATGCTGCAAGATAGAGACTGCCTCTGCAAGTGCTGAGGGGACCTCAGGGAGGGCGGTTCCCAACAGAGTTGGTGCAAGGCCGGAGGGCATGGAGAAGTCCCGCAGAGCCTTGGCCCTGGCCCTGCCTGGTGGTGAGAGCCTGGTGGATCCACCCGCGCAATGGTAGCTGGGCCTGGCTGGTGGCGAGAGCCTGGCAGATCCACCCGCGCGATGGTAGCCCCGGCTGGAATCTGTCTACCTGGGCCTCTCTAGCTGTGTCCTGGTAGCAATATGAAGGCCTACCTCAACCGCTAATAAAGTTATTTTTATATAACATATTCTGATCACAGTTTTATTTCCTCATCTTACAGATCTTCCTCGCCCCTCTCCCCGGCCACCCCCCCCACTCTTCTAACTTCACACTACTTTGTCTGTCTCTTTACCATACAAACAGGCTAATAAACAATCAAGCAAGGATAAAACCGTAGAGGAATTTTAATCCAGAAACAGGGCTGCTTGGCTGGAATACAGACACACCCTTAGCATACAGCTTTAATTCCAAACAATGTTGGTAAGTTCAGTTTGTAGAAGGAAGAAGCATGTTTGAAAGTGACATCTAATTGAGGGGCAGACAAAGTAATGACTCAGAGAAAGATTTGACAGAATGAGTCAGAGATAGATATGCCCAAACTCTCACAAGAACAGACAGGAGAAAGAAAGCAGCAGAGAAGGGGGGAAAGGAAAGGGAGAGGGAGAGACAGAGACAGAGACAGAGGGGGAAGGCAGTTTTACTGAGACCGTCTTAAAGAAACACATTGAAGAAAGAACAAGTTAGACAAGTTGAAGACTGAATGAGCCAGAGAATGAGAAGGAGCCAGAAGATTAGAACAAATTGTCTGAGTTAGTTTGATGCCAAGCAGAACAATTCAGTGAGCAGCTGAGAGAAGCCAGTTTGAATCAGTCAGCTTAGACAGGAGTTTTGAACCAGAACAGCTGAGTTGAACCAGCCAGTCAGAGTTCAGAAAGAACTAGAAAGTATGAGCATATACAACAGTAAACCTCCAAGATGACAATTACATCAGGTGAATAAATTGCTTTTACATAAAACAAAACAACAATTAAAAAAGAGAAAAACAAGAAAGAGTGCAAGAAATGCATATACAGATACGCTCATACATGTACACAAACATAAACAGACCTTGTAAAAGATTCAAAATTGGAAGCCATAGTATACAAGCAAACAATAAGTAGGGTTTGAAAAGTGCCCATGTAAAACAATATAGACAAAAATATTAAAATTATTCATTTTAAATATTAAAAGTATTCATTTTGATATTTATCAAAAACTCAGGAGACAGTAGGTATTGACAAGGATGTGGAGAAAGAGGGATACTCCTCCACTGCTGGTGGGATTGCAAACTGATACAACCACTCTGGAAATCAGTCTGGCGGTTCCTCAGAAAACTGGGCATGTCACCTCTGGAGGACCTGCTATACCACTCCTGGGCATATACCCAGAGGATTCCCCAGCATGCAATAAGGACACATGCTCCACTACGTTCATAGCAGCCTTATTTATAATAGCTTGAAGCTGGAAAGAACCCAGATGTCCCTCAATGGAGGAATGGATACAGAAAATGTGGTATATTTACACAATGGAATACTACTCAGCAATTAAAAACAATGAATTCATGAAATTTTTAGGCAAATGGTTGGAACTGGAAAATATCATCCTAAGTGAGGTAACCCAATCACAAGAGAATACACATGGAATGCAGTCACTGACAAGTGGATATTAATTAGCCCAGAAGCTCTGAATACTCAAGACACAATTAATGTATCAAATGATTCCCAAGAAGAAGGAAGAAAAGGGTCCTGGCCCTGGAAAGGCTTGATCCATCATCCAAGGGATTGCCAGGACAGAGAAGTGGGAGGGGTGATTGGGGAATAGGCAGAGGGAAGAGGGCTTATGGGACTTATGGAAAGGGGGAAACCAGGAAAGGGGAAGGCATTTGGAAAATAAACAAAGAATATAGAAAGTAAAAAAATAAATAAAGTGAAAATAAATAAAGATAAAAATCTTCAAAAATACTTTGTCTTCATTTTTTTGAAAATTTTTATTAGATATTTTCTTTATTTATATTTCAAATGTTTTCCCCTTTCCTGGTTTGTGTTGGGCATTGACTGCTGATTGTGGAGCTTGCCTTTAAACGTGGTTTGCATACACAGTGAGACTCCATTGGGGAAACTATTTTTTTTCTTTGTAAGCAGTTATTAATTGGCCTTAGTTTCTTGTTTGGGGATGAGAGCTCAGGTCTACTTCCCCTCTAAGTACTGGACCCTGTTCAGTTTGAACCTTTGTAGACCCGCTGCATGCTGCCACAGTCTTTGTGGGTTCATCTGTGCATCACTTCTGTTACATCTGGATATTTTCTTGGGGTCCTCCATCCCTTATAGCTCTTACAACCTTTCCAAATTGTCTTCTTCAGGGTTCCCTCAACTCCAAGGGATGGGATTTGGTGCGACATCCCATTTAGGACTGAGTGTTACAAGGTCTCAATGCATTTTTAGAAGAGTAATTTCAGGTTCACAGCAAAAGTAAGTTACAAAGATTTCCTTGTACCTTCACTGTTCCCACAAACACACATCTTCTTCAAGCACTGTTCTTGACACATTTGAAAATCATTTTCATGAAGCTCAGTTTGTCTATTTTTCATTTTGATGCCCATGCCTTTATCTTCCAGAAACCACTGACAAATTCCATGTTATGAGCTTCTCTCTCTCTCTCTCTCTCTCTCTCTCTCTCTCTCTCTCTCTCTCTCTCACACACACACACACACACACACACACACACACACACAACCAGCCCATCACCTTCTGGTCTCCAAAGTATCTGATGATGATCTGGTGATTAACTTATTAAGCATCCTTTGTGTGTGACATGCTGCTTCCCCGATGATGGTTTTAATGCTTTCTCTTTGGTTTTGGCTTTTCGCATTATGCTTCATTGTGTTCTCTCAATGTTCACTGAGTCCGGAGTTTGGTAAGCTTCTTAGGTGTTTACATTCCTGCACTTTATCCGACGTGGGGTAAAGCCAACTTTTTCCTTCAGATACTCTCTTTATCCCTGTTGTCCTCACATCTTTGTTTGGAATGTATGTGTAATGTGTGCACACCAACTAGTTCATTCAGTGGTGCCCCATAGCTCCTTGTGATATTCTGAATTCTTTCAATGTTTCTTTCTGCTCCTCTCAAAACAAACAAACAAACAAACAAACAAACATCTTCTCATCTTCAGTCTTACTGTTTTCTTTCTTATGCACACTAAACCCCACTTTCTGATTCCTCTAATGATTCTATGAGTTTTCTTGGGGTGCCCTTGACCCTACTGGTTCCTATAATCCTCACTTCTCTTATTCATCAAGATTTGCCTCATTTTGCTTAATGTTTGGCTATGGGTCTCTGCATCTGTTCTCATCAGTTGCTGAATAGAACATCTCTGAATCTCTGATGGTGATCGTACCAGGCTCCTCTCTACAAATATAGAAGAATTCCATTTACTTTTTCTCCCTCGGTGTGTTTGGTTTCATCCTAAGTCTCTGAGCTATCTGGCCTCTGATTTATGGTCCTCCAGGCAGTGTCAGAGATGGGCTCCCTCTCATGTCACAGGCCACTCTCATAATTTCTATATCACCTTTATCCCAGCACATGTTATAAGCAGTGTTGTGATCCTATAAAGAGAAAGAGGTTTAGAGAATATGGTATACGGGGGTGTGGGGAAAGGGGGTGTCCCAGCAGGTTCATGCCAAGGCACCCCTTCCCCCGAGGGACCAGACACACACCAACATAGTATAGAATAGAGTGTATTCAGGGCATGGGATGGGAGTTAAGGGGAGTAGTGGTGGCAGAGAAAGTCCGAGAGGAGAGAGGAGAGAAGTGGAGGCCGGCCATGACCATGTGTTGAGAGGGAGGGGGAGGGGAGGAGAGCCCAAGAGGGCAAGAGAGTAGCTCAGAGTGAGTGCGGTAAGAAAGAGTAAGAGAGAGAGGAGGGGCTGAGCAGCCCTTTTTATAGTGGGCCAGGCCTACCTGGCTGTTGCCAGGCAACTGTGGGGTAGAGCTTCAACAGAACCCTAACAAGCAGGACAAATTTTAGGTGGAAGGTTTTGTGGCTGGGCTGGTGCCCCGATTTCCCCACTGGAAGTCTTGCCTGGTTATAGGAAATGATTAGTTCATATTCCCCATTTCTGGGGACCACATGGCTAGGGTCACCTTCATTGATTCCTAGAAGTTTCCATTGTACTAGGTTTCTACCTTGTCCCTAAATTGCACCCCCCACTCCAATTTCAGGAGTCTCAACCAATACTCTTTCCTTCCATCTCGCACCCAACAGGCCCTCCTGTTTCCATCTCCACCTGCCCCAGTTCACCAGCAATATCTATTTTATTTATCCTTCCCGGGTAGATTCATGCATTCCCCTGCTTAAGCCCTTCTTGCTATGTAGCCTTTCTGGGTTTGTAGAATGATTATCTTTACTTTACAGCTGCTATCCACCAATAAGTGAGCACATACCATGTTTCTTTTTCTGGGTCTAGGTTATCTCACTTAAGATGATTTTTCTAGTTCCATCCATTTACCTGAAAAATTCATACTTTTTTTTAACAGCTGAGTAATATTCCATTGTGTAAATGTGCCACATTTTCTTTATCCATTCTTCTGTTGAAGGACATCTAGGTTGCTTCCAGATTCTGGTTATTGTGAATCAGGAGCTCACTGAGACTAAACAGACCATCAGTGAGTCTACATGGGTCTAACCTAGACCTTCTGTATACACATTGTAGTTGTGTAGCTAGCTGGGAGTTTTGGGATTCCTAACAGGAAACATGGCTGTTTCTGATGCTTTTGCCTGCTTTTGGGACTTTTTCTCTTATAATAGGTTACCTCATCAAGCCTTAGTATGAGGGGAGGTGCCTAAATTTATTGCAACTTGATGTGCAACCAAAAAGGTCAATATCACTGGGAGATCTGCCCTTTTCTGAAGGGAAACAGAGGAGGACTAGATCTGAGGAGAGGTGGGAGGGATTTGGAGGAGAAGAGGGAGGAAAAACTGCAGATGGGATGTAATATGTGAGAGAAAGAATTAATAAAAAACTAAAAAATAAATATTGGAATATTAATATTAATTTAACATAAACTTATTTGTAAATAAGCAATATGTGATAGAAAATTTCCTCTAGTGAATTTATGTGTTATTGTCTTTTTTAGTTGAATAACTTATTTATCTATCTTGTTGTTGGTATTTTTATCCTATTGTGAATCATTTTCTTTGCTGCCTCTGCTTTCTTTTTGTTCTCTGAACGTGTTTCACACAGCTGTTCTGATATTATCTAATACATCCGCAGTCAGAGTTTTTGGTTTGGGGGATGGTTTCTGTTGATGTATTTTCGCATTTTCCCCCCTTTGGGCCATATTTTCCAGTGTATTTGTGTGCCATTGTGAGTTTACTTCTAGTTGTTAAAATCCATCATTTGAATCTAATAATGCCTGAGCTCCAGAAATCAGTTCTTTCCCTCCCAGCGGATTCTGGGTTTTATTTTCTTGTTATTATAAGCTGCCTCTACAACGACCAGTGTGAGGTGTGACCACCTAAAGAGATCGAGTCTGAGCCTGTACTTTTCCTTGGTCCTGAGTGTTCACATTCTGAACCTTGCCCCATCCCCTCCACCCTGCTCTATACTTGAATGCCATAGTCTTTAATGACTGAATCTGGGCCATAAAATGGGAGAAAGGAACCAAGAACAGTTCCTTAAATCTCCAGAAAGCTACCTCAGTCAGATGGGGAGAGACTTGCAACAATGAGAGTGGCCCCAGCAAAATGGTCAAAGATCTCACAGATCACTGTGAAGAACAGGGTCAATTAAAAATTATTGGTACCCAGCAAGGTCAGAAGAAGGCATCGGACCCCTGGTTCTGGAGTTACAGGTGGTTGCAAGCTGTTCTCTATGCTGAAAAGCAACCCCAGGTGCTAGGAAAGAAAGCTAGTGTCCTTAACCTCTGAGACACCTAAGACAGAGCAGGAGTGAATTTTGCTCACCCTTTTCCCTTCAACCCATGTGTAGGTACTTTTGGAAAATGTATGTAGCCATTTGGGGTGAAAACGAGTGGGTGGGTAGTCTCTGCTTCATTCATATTTTTAAAAATGTAATTAAAACGAAGGCAAGTCAACAGCAAGGAACCGTCTAAGCCTTTCCTTGGATGTTGTGCCCAAGGATGGCACATTCCACAAGAGTTTTATTGGAAAAATTCTGCAAGGACAATTGTTGTCCAGGTCATAAACAGTGTCTTCATGCAGTGGTTCTTAGTCATTTTCCGCTAACTGGTTTTATTTCTAAATATAGTATGATACAAAGTAAAGAAAGAAGAAATAGCCACAGAAAACGAATTTGTGGAAAAGAAGTAGCTCTCATTAGTTGTGAAGCAAAGGGCATAAAACGCTGTTCTCATTCTTACCTCTTAGAGTCATCATGGAAGGCTATGCTTCTGGGACGACCTCTGTGGACGTCCATGGCTCCCTCCTCTCATTACCCATAATCCTCATGTCTTCTCTCATGTATCCAATACTTTCCTAAAGGTATTTCACAGAGGGACCTCCTCTCTTTCTCTTCTTCACACATTTTGATGTCTTTATTCAGAAGTTATTTTCTGGACTCCCTCATGACCATATTTATATCCTCCCTATGAAATATGTTATAGTTTGCCCTTTCGTGAGACGTTCCTTCTTGTGTCTTAGCCACTTAGCTAAATTTTAAGTGCTCAAGGGCAGAGGCATAGCCTGACAACTCTCTTGGGATAGTCTTTCCGACAACAGGAGCAGGAAAAATAAAGAATCTAATCTCTTAAGTACAGGAACTGTGTAGCAAAAGCTCAATAAATGTCTACTGGATACATATGACTGAATCTATTGGGATATCAATCTAGAGCTCTCATCAGCCTCAGGCTCATATATCTATGACCCAGTGTTCAAGTATTCCAGAAAATCTGTGTTCTTTCCTTATTATGAGATTAAAGTTCAACAACAGTGCTGATCTTTAGATATTTATCTGATAGTGAAACATAAATTAGGTATTATACATCATCATTAATATAGAGATATAGCATTAAAGTATAAGAATAGTATAAACTCTATGTAATACTCGCTCTATGAAGACACTGTTGTAGGTTCTTCTCAAGTTTTAATGCATTAAACCACTGCAGGCCTTTTGTGTTTATTAGAAGAGTTATTAATGCCATGGGCAGACAGATAGATAGACCATTCATTACATGGCAGAGACTCTTTGGAGTTTAGTCCCAATGTCACAAGCAAGTATGGTGGGGTAGAGGGTGGGCAGGGATTTCTGAAGGGAACTGAAGACCCACCCACCAGACAAGCTAGAAATTGCTTCTCACAGGGTCTCACAAAAGCCTGCAGCCAAGCTGTCTGTCTCTGGGTCACCAGCAGGCCTCAGGGAAGGAGCTGTCGTAGGGGGATGTAGTCACTGGTGGCTTATCTGGAGTCTCTTAGTTGGGGTGGACAGTAGCTGTAGTTCTAGGAAAGGGCAAACTTACTGAGGGTATCGTTGCAGGGGCAGCGGTCTGGACTGCATCCTAGCAGACCCTTGGCAAGTGTTAATATTATTTCCACTTTGGAGAACAGAAAACTAAATAGAGAGGTTAGACAATGGCCCCAAATCACATAGTCAATTCATAGTCAACAATCTCAAAATGTAATAAATTCTCTTAAATCAGTATTCCCTAAAATTTCCCGTGACATATAATAAGAAATCCTCCACAGACAGACATGTGCGTATGCATCTGAATTGGACCTTTCGCAAGCACTTACCCTGCGCTATTTCCTATTTGATGTGACTTTGATTTCAGCACCACAGTCCATTGGATCCCCCAACACTGACTGCACAGCTTCCCGGTGAGAGTCACAGGGCTGCTAAGTGTTGCCCTGGCCAAGAAATGCATGATCTACGCTTCTCCTGCTCTCCCAAGCCACCAGTTCAGGTAACAGTCATTTAAAAAAGAAGTATCCTAATAATAGGCCTTGGAGCCGGTGTTTAATTACACAGTGTTGAACTTAAGTTAAATGACATATTCCCTCATGAGTTACAAGTAACCTAACTACAGAATCGCTGAAGGATTAGTTAAGACAGTTGTAATTGGAAAAGAAATATAATTAAGCTCAGAGAAGTCAACTGTCTCTGGGGCAAATCCCTCTTGTAGCAAAAGATTTCCTCTCGTGTATGCCCCACTGGCTAAGCATCTTTCTGACAGGTGGAAACTGAAGTTAGCGTATGCCATTCAGGCCCTCACAAGGCTACTACTACTTCACCAGCAGAGTTACTTAGACAGAACTGATTGGGCGTGAAAACCGAGCAGCATTCTTAGATCCCATGATGGGCCCTGTCTTCAGTGTGAAATCAGGGTCATTTTTGCCCTAAAGGAAAATTGTCCCAGCTATACAGGGGGACGAAGAGGGAAGCTGTTCACAGCGACTAAGGGAAGTGGGTGAGGAGGAAGGCAGATGTATGCTGAGGGTTTTCTAGGGGGAAAGGGGCCGGAAATGGCAGGCGTGGAAGGAAGGAAGGGAGAAAAGAAAGCAGAAGGATTTACTCAAGGTGTGGCAGGGCTCATGCTGGTGACGTAGGGACAAAGGCTCCTGAGCAGAGCAATAGGACAGAGGCTGATGATGCGCTCAGTGCTCAGGTGGCAAGGAACCACGAAGCCGTTCTTTCACCCCTCGGATGGCACAGGAAGTGTTTCAGAAGGCACGCCCCTGCTTAGGAGGCGTGGTGGTGAAGTGCAACAGTAGGGGGTCCAATAGGAGATGAGAGGTGTGTGGGCAGAAGAAAGACTAGGGCCTAGTGATGGCCATGGGGACAGTGGTACCCTGCACTGAGATAGGATCCGGGCGGATGCCAGTCTGTTTGCCAAGATGAACTCAAAGAAAGCGAGGAGAGAGGGAAGACAAACTAGTGCGTTGTTTACATCACTAGTTGTTGGCATTTAGTCTAGGCTCCGCCCCCACAGGTACTGGCAATAGCCAGGTGTGCCGGACTCACTATAAAAGGGGCTGCTTGCCCCTCCTCTCACTCCCCTTGCTTCTGCTCTCCCTTTCTCCCCATTCCCTTCCCCCCTCTTTCTCCAAGTGCTCATGGCCAGCCTTCTCTCCTCTCCTCCTTTCTTCTTCTTCTTCTTCTTCTTCTTCCTCTTCTTCTTCTTCTTCTTCTTCTTCTTCTTCTTCTTCTTCTTCTTCTTCTTCTTCTTCTTCTTCTTCTCCTCCTCCTCCTCCTCCTCCTCCTCCTCCTCCTCCTCCTCCTTCCTCTTCTTCTTCATCTCTTCTCTGCCCCCTCTCCAATCCCCTCAACTCCCCTCCCCGTGCCCTGAGTAAACTCTATTCTATACTATACTGTCCTGTGGCTGGTCCCTCAGGGGGAAAGGGCTGCCTCAGCATGGGCCAGCAGAGGCACCCCCTTCCCCCACACCAGACTGCACATCCACCAAACATATTCCTTCTCTCCCTTATATTTTTATAAAACACAGCACTAGTAACTAGTTGGTTATCACCAAGAGATGTCTGGGTATGGCAGCGATGAATCTGGAGTGACAGCTCAGGCCTGGTTACTGGTGTAGATCCGCAATCATAAGTTCCAGTGACAGGTCAATCAATGTAAACAAAGGGCTTAAGGGCTCAGAGCGCCTTTTAGAGATTACCAATTCCCAACAGTCCCTAAAAGTGACATGGCGTGGTCATTTGCTTAGGGCTTCCTCATCTCTAGCATGGATTAGCAATGCTGCTCTCTGCCCCAAATGGGAGGAGGGCTGTCTGAAATAAGAGTGTGGTGTCACGCCTTTGTGTTTATTTGACCGCTGGTATTATGAAGACAAGTAGGAAAAGGAGGAGGAACAGAAACTGAAGCAAAAGGGGTAGAACTTATAGCAGACTGGAACCGGAAATGCAGCAGAAGAGGCAGGAAATACATAAGAGGTGACTGGCCCATACAGCAGGAGGCCACTGCCAACTCAGGGCAGCAGGACAGACCAGCGACTGCAGAAAGGAAGCAGCGGAAAGGAGGGCTGACAGAGGCAGCTCAGCATGTGACTGAGGGAAAACCCTCGTGACAGTCTCACTTACTCAGCTAACACTGATGGAACATCCACTCTGTCTTGAACATTTGTCTAAATCCCAGGGGATAAGTCGGTGAAAAACAAAACAAGATAAATGTTCCCCACTCAGAAGACGGAACGTCACAGACGGCAAGGGACCGAGTTCTGTGTCTGCCACATCTTTCTCGTGTGGCCTGGAGACGTCATTTAATCAAAGCAACTTTTAGTTTGCCAGTCCATCGACTGTTGTGATGACGGTCTGTGTGCCACTGTGTAGCTGGAAGCCACAGAAGCATAATGTGAATCGCTTAGCTCAGTGGACGGCACCCGATTATCCTCAATAAACGTTAACTACACTAAGTAGGCTGTGGGCTACTTTTTTCCAGAGACGTGCATATGATGGTGATTAAAAGTGATCTGATTACAATTAAAACTGGGTCTGTGATTGGGGGTGTGTGTGCATTTCTCAGGATGGGAGAGGCCTGGAGTGTGTGTGTGTGTGTGTGTGTGTGTGTGTGAATGTGTGTGTGAACATGTGTGTGCACACACACACATGTGTAAAAAATAAGAAAAAAACAGGCAGAGTATGTGGCCCTGGGGCAGAGCAGAGTATCTATGGGTTGGCATAGGGTAGAGTTGCTGGCCAGACTCATCTCTCCCAGAGAGCCAGTCAGGGGAAGCAGTAGCCTGACCTTAACCTCCATACACTTTTATTATATTTTCTACACAATCTGTTTCTGGATCACACTGATCACCCACTCAGGGAAGAAGTCAGGAGTGGGCAACTCCACTACAAGGGCAACCGTTATCCTTCAAGGCAAAAAAGGATTTATATCACTGAGGTAAAAGGCTCTAAAGAGAAGGTGACTCTTAAGTTGACATTTGGTGGGGTAATGGAGTCTTGGCAACACCAAGGATGCTTTGAAAGCGTTCACATCCATTCACAGGTACCAAGTAGACACAGGTGGCCTAATATATCAACAGCCGGAATTCTACTGTATGATAAGGTCACCTTGCACACTTGGAGAATAGGTGGGCATGGAACTCTGAGGGGAAGAAGACCCCTCAGGACAGCATTCATTGCTACTGCGTTGCTCCTGACTGAGGAGAGGAGGCCCTGACCTGGACTGGAGGGACATTTTAGGCATGTTTCTGAGACCAATTTGGCTGAGCTTTGCAGCTGTCCCATTCTTGAGATGGGAAATGGGGGAAGTCACACCTGATCCAGCCTCGTGTTAACCAACCTCCTGTCGCTGTGATGGGATACCAGAGAAAACCAGCTCACGGGGAGGGAAGGTCTCTTCTGGAACTCTGTCTCAGAGGCCTCAGAGTCCGCGTTTGGTTGGTCTCATTGCTTCGGGCCTGCAGCAAGGGAGCAGACTGGAGTCTAGAAAAACCACTCCACTCATGGTGGCTTAGAAACAGAGAATAGACAGGAAAGGAGCTCCCATCATGCCCTGCAGAGAAACATTCCCAATGACCTACTTCCTTCAATTATGCCTTATTTAAAAAAAAAAATCCCTCACTTCCTACCTGTGTGTTATCAGCAGGGGACGGCATCTTTATTGCTGGAACTTTTGGAAGAAATTTCTTATCCAAGCCACAAGCCCAAGTGCCCACGAAAAGGGTAGTGGCATTATATGAAAAGAGAATTTACAGGGGTAAAGGAGGGTACCTCCTGATTCCCCTGCATTTTGAGGAGAGGCTCTTTAAGTGAGATACTGCAGAAACCATCTGCCTCTATCTTACCCATCCCTTCTGGGGTCTTGTTGAACACGGGGGCATTGATCCACCCCAAATGTGAGGCTTGGGCACATCAGAGTGTGAGGTAGAAAGGTTGAGATTCTTATCTTGGACAGACATTTGGGTCCTGGACCTATGGGTGCCTCAGTTTCCCCTTTCTGTTAAAATTAGGTAACACTGCACTCAGCTGTGGGCAAGTCCAATGTCAGCTTGTCCTGCATGAACCGGCCAGAAAGAGACTGTCATGAAAACGGGACAGGCTTGTCCACATCAAGTTCTTCTTATGCTGGCAGAATGATAAAGAATCGCCTGTGCTATTCCTAGCGTGAGGGAGGTGGGGTTATCTCGGGATCACACCAGATTCCAGCTAATAGACTCACACTTGCTGTGAGCCCTGTCCCCTGCTTTCCTGCTCTTTGTTCACACCCTCTTTTCTCTCAGCTGGTCCTCTTCAACTTCATTGTGTTTCTGTGTAGATGGCTCACCCCTGCCAGACTCCACCTGGGAAAGAGCTGCTTTGGGGAGAGGAGGAAAATGAGCCCTAAATGGTTTTGAGAGACAAGGGCTGTGACGCCCCAGGGCACTGGGACACTGCAGGGGCCCGAGCGAGGCAAGGATATTAATTTTCCCTTCTCTGCCTTCCAAACAAGAAGCTACCTGTGGCATCTAAATTACAAAGGCTCTGTGCTGGGTCCCTTGACTTGGGATTACAGGGAAAAGAAGAAAGAATTATTATGGTCTGCCTGACAGCCATGGCGACAGGCTGCGTGTGAATGTGGTTCTCAGTGGGAGAGGAAGGTCCTGGTGGAGAGTGCCTGTGGTGTCTCCTTATGAGGCAAGGCCAGAAAGCTTTTTGCTCTGGACATGGGCCAAGAGCTGCACACATTTCATGACTCTGACCCTGGAAAGCAGGGCTCTAATCTAACCAGGAGGGTGCTGGAAAAAATTAGTTCAGACAGGAATATGGTCCCCGCCTCCCTGGCATAAAAAGTGCAGGACGGAGCACCCTGTGGTTGGTTCTGAAACACCAGCTTGTTCAGACTCAAATTACAGGACATGCAGGGCTCTCCGCAGCCAGGATCCTACACCCCGAGGATTATGAGTTCAAGGGAGAGAGCCGAGTTGGCCCACCCCCACCCCCGGAAGATTGCCACTGGTGGCAGGCTGCACTGCTAGACAGCATGGGCTCCAGGCCCTGCATCTGCCGAGCTCTGGCACTTAGGAGAGCTCCTGTCATCTTCTGTTCTGGTCTGCGGCTTCTTATCCCAAAGTGGGTGACGTTCAGCCTAAAGCAGGTTCCAGAGGAAAACCAAGAGAGAAAAGAAAGGTTTGAACTAAAAGCGGAGGCTGGATCTGTGCGTGACATTGAGCTTCAAGTGGGAGAGAAGAGAAAGATTTGAGTTTCTATTTTTGCCCTATTTTGTTTTGTTACTGTGAAAGCGGACAGTACTTAGCCCTAGGAAGGATCTGTCTGTGTGTCTATTCAGCTTAATCCTGCCTTTCCTTCTGTTTGTTCTCCTAAGATTCTGTATTGATGCATCCCATCCCTTTTGTAAACTCCCAAGAAGGAATCTCCTTCCCCTGACCACCACCTCCTCCACCACCACCTCCACCATCACCTCCACCATCACCTCCACCACCACTTCCACCATCACCACCTCCTCCTCCTCCACCACCACCACCACCACCACCACCACCTCCACCACCTCCACCACCTCCTTCACCACCTCCTCTACCACCTCTACCTCCTCCTCCTCCTCCACTTCCTCCTCCTCCTCCTCCACCACCACCACCATCACCTCCTTCACCACCTCCATCACCACCACCATCACCTCTACCACCATCACCACCACCACCACCTCTTCCACCTCCACCACCACCTCCTCCACCACCTCCATCTCTACTACCACCACCACCATCAACACCATCTCCACCACCACCACCACCACCACCCAATGGCTTGGTGCCTTTAGTTTTCCTTTGGTCATGTTTGCTATCTCTTTTGAAATATGTTTTCCTGATGGCCAGCTTCAAAAGGAAAGACTACTAGGGCTACAGCCTCAGGAGGGACTTCCTGGGTAAGATCAGTGGTACCTGTGGTATTCAGAATATTATCTCTGATGATCAGTAATCAAGTGCTGCTCAGTCATGAGAGCATCCCTGAGGCCACAGCTGGCCTTGCAGAGGTAATTTGTACCAGGAAGGGCTGGACAGAGTTTCCTTCCATCATTTTCTTGTCTTGCTTGCATAGTAATTGCATGAGTTGCAAAATAGTGTGTGAGGTGTTGCTATTACATTCTACAGACCAAAGAGGATGACAGAAACCACGATGGTTTAGAGCTTGAATTGTCAAGTCACGGCCAGGAGGTGCTTCAGCTGAGAATCTGGTTCACCTTCCTGTCTGTAAGAAAGCATCTGTATTTTCTTGTTGCTGTGACAAAAAACTCACAAGAAGCCCAGGGAAGATTATCTTTGTGGGCTCCTATTGTTCATTTCTCACTGGCAAACACTGAGAAAAGACCTTGCAGGCAGCTTTCTTCACGTGAAAGCGTTGTGATGATGACTGCATCGAGGTCGGAGGGGGAGGGGTGAGTAGATGGTCCTTCCTTTAACCTTTGCCCTGTTCTCTCCATCTTATGCCAGAGGTTTCTTCTGTAAGTTCTTGCAGTTATGCATGTTGGTCTGGAAGGGAGTGTGGCACAAAACCTAAAGCACTGGACTTGGAAAATCTGAGACCTACTTCTTCATTTCTGAATGATCGTGGAAAAGTCACGCACACCCAGCACCGGTTCTGTCGTCACTCGGTGACACTAGCTGCCTACCTACCTGTCAGGTATGCTGTGAGACTCATGGAGAAGTTCTCAGGAGCCATTTCTGTTTCTAAGCTACCCACCGTTCTCCATCACTCTACCTGAAACTGACAAGTCTATAGGGCTCTGGACAGTTCTTGATGGCAGCGTCCGGTTCTCACAGCAGTTCTTGTGTGACTTTGACTGGCTTTACGATTTGTGCCTGTGGAAGAATGTTCCTTCTCAGGGGGTAGTCACCATGCCTGACAGCTTCAGCAGTGGTTACACTGGAGCTGGTACCAAATGTGTGTGTGGGTCACCCAAATGAGTGTGGGACTGGGAGTGGGGTCATCCAAATGGCTGTCTGTGGGGTAGCTTGGGACATAGTGTTCATTCTCCCACCACCTAACAGCCAATCTGAAGGCTTGCCTGGAGTCACATTTCCAAGCCTCTCCAAGGAGGCCTGAACATGAATCCTACTGTGGGAGGTGGGGGAGGGTGTGCTAGGGTTTTCTTTGTTTTGCAAACCACTCTTTAACCTCTAAAATAATAATGCAGAGCACACAGTAGACAATGAATATTTGAATAAATGAATGAATGAATATGAAATTAATCTAGATAGAAACTCTAGCCCCCAAATCTTCACAAAGATCATTTCTACAGGCTGCGACAGGTTTTTGTGATCATCGTTAACCTGGAGGAGGCTTCCTTAATAAATATTTGCCAGTGTTTATTCCAAGAAAAATGAGAGACAGAATAAAAATCTCCTTAACGTCCCCTTATCACAAAACAAGTCAAAACTTTTATTCTGCCTTTATTGTGCTGGAGATTAGAATTTAGGTCCTCAGATAGGCTAGGCCAGCAGGCCACCATTGCAACAGATCCCTAATGTCTCTTCGTTAGTTACCACAGCCATGAGAACAAATGTAAAAATCTCCTTACATGAATTATTATGAAATAAGTAATATAGAAATTAAGTTATGCACTGTATATTGTGTATTGTGTACTAATCTTATGTAAATACAATCATCTATGTAAAGTCGGTAGGGAGTAATGTCTTCTCATTATATGCAGCTTGCAAATTAATTTATTCTAGCTCACCTGCTGGGGTGACAGAGAAAATCTGGTGTTAGCTGTCACAGAACAAAGAAGCCTGAAGCTCACCAAACTTTCTCTTCAATCGTGAATTGATATATGAATGTTCCTGTTATACCCATGAGGTGTGATTTTTAGAAAAAATTACGTTGCTGGTTGAAAGAAGGAGGCTGGACGAAGCCATTTGTCCATCCCCACACTTTGCTTTGATGCCAGGGTTGTGAAGAATGTTTGAGGTTGACAGTAAGTTCTCTGTCAGTGTTTACCCAGTGAGGACTCAGGCCACAGCTCTAACTTAAACAGGGGAATTTTCACTTAAAATGCTGTTTATAAGGAAATTGTTCCCTGAAAGGCTGAAAGAAAACACTGAAATTACCACATCAGGAGAACTGCAGCTTGTACTGAGATTCTATACTCTGGTGTGGTCATGTGTGGTGGTCAGGATAAGAATGGCCCTCATAGGCTCATGTATTTGAATGTTTAGTCATCAGGGAGTGACACTATTTGAGAAGGATTAGAGGGATTAGGAGGTGTGGCCTTGTTGGAAGAGGCGTGGCCTTGTTGGAGGAGGTGTGGCCTTGTTGGAGGGGGTGGGGCCTTGTGGAAGGAGAGGAGATGTGTTGCTGGGACTTGGCTTTGAGGTTTCAAAAGCCCACACCAAGTCCAAGCTCTCTGCCTGTGGATCAGGATATAGCTCTCAGCCACTGCTCCAGTGCCATGTTCCTGCCATGCTCCCCACCATGATGAATTAAGCCTCTGAGACTGTAAGCAAGCCCCCGGTTAAATGCTTTCTTTTATTACAGTTGCCTGGATCCTGATATATCTTCAATAGACTAACTAAGAATGTTAGTTAGGACACTGTGTCAAGGGTTAGCTGGAACTTTTTCTCTCCTTCTACTCTGTGTGAGTCCTGGATTAAACTCAGGCCCTGAGGTTTGAGCAGCAAGCTACCCTCAGAGCAATCTCACCAGGCCTATTGTTATTAACTGGCTTCCTAAAGGGAGGCTTCTGGGAAACAAACCACTGCTCCTTCTGACAAGTACCCTGGGATTCTCCTACACTGTCTATTGGTAAAGCTTATATGAATGTCGGGTAGCTCATAAGAGCCGATCAAAGCTGGGCAAATACACACATGGGATACCTGGCTCCTAGATCAAACACATTTGAAAATTATGTATGTGCATGTATGTATGTATGTATGTACATACGTATATATGTATGTATGTACATACGCATGTATGTATGTATGCATGTATGTGTATGTATATATTTGTGTGTGTCCACATGTGCACATCTGCCGTGTGTGTGTGTGTGTGTGTGTGTGTGTGTGTGTGCTTATGCAGATCATGGCCCGTGTGTGATGGTCAGAGAACGACGTTTCTGTTTTTTTTTTCTCTCCTACTCTATGTGGATCTTAGGGATTAGACTCAGGTCCTCGGGTTTGAGGGCCTTTTACCCTTGGAGCAACCTTTCCAGGTCAATTATTGTTCACTGGCATACCTGCAGGCAAAAAAATATTTCTGTGTTTGATCTCTGGATTCATAAGGATGGGGGACTTTATACCAGTCTTTTGCTTACTCTCTGGTTCTAATTCCTTTGTTTGGTATTAAACACCACCATTCATGCTCAGTCATGACTCCATGTCAGAATTACCTACTGAAGTTTCACAAAATACTGAATATGAAGCTTTTGTTCTTTCAAATTCTCAAGTAACTCTAGCATGTAGCCATAGTTAATATGACTGACACTAGAGAACACAAAGAAATAAGGCTGCCAAAATAAAATATGTTAAGACCACAGCAATGGGGCCCTATCCAGAAAAGGTCTGGGGCGCGATATCTCTGCTGGTTGGGCGGCCTTATCCTTTATACCTACCACCAGTCAACCAAGCATATCTTGATTTTCATCTGTGTAAATAGAAAAAGGTAAATACGATTTTCCTCAGCATTATTACAAGTTACTAATGAGAGGACTTGAGGAATATTTAAAATAATACTGATGATTATTAAGTATTCAATAAATAATATTTTGTGGTAACAAATGTTTACTTTCACTGGTCTTTCTCAGTCTTACTAACCAACGTGACTCTTGAACAAAGGAAATATGTTATGGAAGGGAACAAGATTATCCAAGAGTTACTGACAAATAGAGGTAATTAATTATGGAGCACCAGATCAGGGCAAGCAAATGCCAAGGCATCGATAGACAGAATGGTGTCCTGTTTGCCCAATAACTTCCTATACACAGTGTGGTTGAACCTTTACAACCTACCTAGGAAGCATTGGTTTAATGGTAAAGGGTTAAGTGGCCCGGTGGGACCAGCCCCATTGTTTTGAACTGGTCTTTCATCCAAAGGCTGAGTGATTTTGAGTAATCGGGTGATTCTTCAAACCTCAGTTATCCTGGACTGTTAAGAGAGAATTCCTGGAGTAATAAGTAAAAATGCTTAGAAAACAGTGTTTGGTTGTTAAACGACAGCTTCCTCCACATTCAACTTGAAGGAAAGGATGTTGTCTTTTATGATTTCTAAGACTTTTTTTAGACAGGACAGAGTTACAGCCTGTCTGCACAGGGATTAGGGAAAGACCTGTTCAAACATCATCTAATCTCAACATAGATGGAAACACTGTGACATTGAGAGTTTTGATGGACAGGTTTGGTTGAGTGGTGTAGGCAACTGGGTTCAGAAGCTTCTGTGTTGGTCACTGGTGGGATGGGGGGACCTCAGAATACAGACTGAGGAGAGAAAGAGAAGCAAAACCAGGAGCTGCTTTTCTCTGAAACATAAATAAGGATGATCAGGTGGAAAGACACCTTTTGTGAACATGTGGTGGGGGAGGAGGCGTGTGTTCTTCTCAGGACAGGGAAGACTCAACCACCATCCCAAGTGAGAGGTCATGGAAACTTTAGGGACTGCAATAAACTGAAAAATAAATATCATTGGAGATACTCAACTTGAACGCTCAAAAAAGTTGCAAAAATGTGTCCCTTTACTATGATGCAGAAAATTGAAGGAAGCTGAATGTCCTTTGTATTTAAATATTAGCCCCTGAAGGGGGAAACAGGATCACAGCACTCAAGAAGTTTAAAAGGCTACAAGATTCACAAGACCTATCTCCGTGGTGTACAGACACAAACAATTGTTTTGAAGAAGAGGTGTTCTACTGAAGCCCTAAGAACACAGTTTGTTGGGTTGTTACTGGTGAGATTAGGAGATTGGGGGGCTCCCACAATGGCCACCTTTGAGTCACCAGAGCTCCAGCAGGTAACCATTTGTCCATAAGGCTAAGTAACTCCAGTAAAGTGCTCAGGTCACCAAGCTAGACTCCTGTGGAATCGGTTCTCCACTCTGTTCCCTATCTGGACAGAGTATACTTTGGTCACTTTTCCCTGGGAAAATTCATAAAACATCAGAGAGCCAAAATCCATGATTGCTCATTCTGAGGAAGTCCCCTGTGATGCAAGACTAGTTTAGAGCATTCAGATGTGGCCTAAACTAGTCTTGGGTTTGCTGTGTTCTGCTTGGGATTTGCCTGGAAGAAAGGAAAGCACTAATTTCCTCGGAAGAAAAGGTAGATAGTATCCTGTCAGATGGAGATTTCCAAATAAGGAGCACAAAGGATCAAGACTCCGTAATGGAGTAAGTGGTAGACAAAGCAGGTATGGTGGCAGCCTCCTATAATCTTAGTCCTCAGGATGCTGAGAGAGGAACATCGTGATTTACAGGTTTGCCTGCAGTGAAACTGTCAACAAAACAAAACAAACACACAAAAACAAAACAAGTACAAAAACAAAAACCAACCAACCATGACAACAAAAACAGCTCTGTGGTGGTCGCCGTGTACCAATGCCTTTCATCCCGGTACTTGGGAAGCAGGAGTAGGGGGAATCTCTGAGTTCGAATCCAGCCTGGACTACAGAGCATGTTTCGGGATCATTAAGGGTATGCAGAGAAATCCTGTCTTGAAAAACAAAAACAGAACAACAAAAACAAAAATTTCAAACAACAGAAAAACCAAAACACCCCAACAACTACAGAACACTAAGAAAACAGAAAACAAAACAAAACAAAATCAAGGCCACCGAGACGACGACGTGGGCAAAGGTTTGCTGGCTTTCAAGCCTATGGCCACACTGATGTGGTCAAAGGAGAGGACTGACTCTTGCAAGTTGTGCTCTGACCTCCTTATGCACTGTGCGTGTGCGTGTGCGTGTGCGTGTGCGTGTGTGTGTGTGTGTGTGTGTGCACTAATGCATATACACATGAGTACACTCGTAAAATAGCAAGTGTAAAAAGGTTTAATGAATAAACAAAAGATAGGTTCACCCTTAAAAAATATGCATTCTAAATTGGGAAGTTCAGGCTTCAAATTTAAGAAGAATATTATATTTATATTTATATTTTGTAACATTTTTGTTCTCCTTCCATGATCATGAAAGTGATCATATTTAATAGTCTCTTCAAAATATAAATTTATGTAAGGAATTTCTGTTATGAAGTTTAGCTTTCCGGCATATCCACCTGAGAAGGTACTGTGGTAACATAGAGAAGTAGAGAACTGGGCTATAGTAGTTACTGTGGCTATTCTGGGTGTATTCTGTAGCTCCTGATGGAGGAAAAACAAGGTTTAGAAGTTCCCTTTTTACAAAATTGTTTTTGTAATGAGCATATACAGAGCTTTTAAAAATTCACCATCCCTTAAGCAGTACAGCATAACAAGTATTTGCATAGTACTGACTTTATGTTAGGAATTATATGTTATCTAGACACGATTCGTAGTTTACAAGAGGGAGTGCACAGGTTCTATGCAAATACTGTGCCATTTTATATAGAAGGCTTGAACATCTACTGAGTTTAGTGATCCATAAGTAGGCCCTGGAGACAACTCTCTATGGACTCTGGGGGCTGGGTGGTTTCGAACCGTATCACCATGAGGATTCCACTTTGGGGGCAGTGTTATGTAGGGGGAGCATGCTGATCCTGGAGCAGTCTGGGAAGGCTCCTGTCATGGTTTGGGTGTGAACTATCCCCGTAGGTTCATGCGTGTGAACGCTTGGTTCCCCGTTGGTGATGCTGTTGGGAAGGAGGCGGGGCTTAGTTGGAGGAATGAGTCACTGGCGGTGGGTGAAGGTCTTGGGAATAATCACAGGCTGGCCCTAGAGTCAGGCCTCTGACCGCCAGCTTCCTGGCTCATGGAAACACAAGCTGTTTCCCACTTCCGCTGCCACAGCTATGAGCTGCTGCTGTGGTCATGCCTTCCCCTGATCTATGATGGTTTTGAACTCTACTTCACAGCCAATTCCTCTTCCCTAAGGGACTTCTCATCAGTTATGTGGTCCCAGAATGAAGAAAGTAACCAATTCAGCTGTCTTTCTGAGGCAGTTGATGGACAGCGATGTTAGTGGTTCCTCCCTTGGTCTTCCTGGTGACACGGAGCTTCACAGAACATAGAGACTCCGAGCTAATGAAATTTAAGAAGTCTCAGATGGTGTATGATTCAGGCGGTATGAAGAAAAGATTCCTGCTACGGTCTCAAGAATCACGACATGTGATCTGGCCACTTGAGTCTTTGTCTTATTTAATCTGTCACAATTGTCATCAAAGGTTCAATTATGTCTCTATGTCCTCTGGCATTCTGGTTCCTGCTTTCAAGTTTGCTTGTTTAAAACCAAGTGCTAAGTGAAGGATGAACTCTCTTCTCTCTCTCTCTCTCTCTCTCTCTCTCTCTCTCTCTCTCTCTCTCAAAACAAAACACATTTCAGGTTCTCCAAATCATACCTACTGTAGTAACTTGTCAAAATCCCAGGGCAATTTGGGCCTTAAGGATATTTGTCCACCAGTGAAGACATGAAGATGTTTTTCTGACCAGCAACGACTCTAGAGCTTTATACTTTCTGGAATGTTCAAGAGTAGCAGGCTCTTTGCTCTGGCAGAGAGGAAAGCAATGCAGGAGGAACCAACAGAGACTCTCTCTGAGTTAGTGTTGCCTTGGAAGATGCCACGTATGATAGAGATTAGCAGGACTGGCTTCCGGTCTGGACTCTGTGTTTGAGCTCAAGAAAGTCATAAGTCAGATATCTATTAACTGGCCCTCAATATGAAGGTCTGGCTTCTAGTCTGGACTCCGTGTTTGAGCTCAAGAAAGTCATAAGTCAGATATCTATTAACTGGCCCTCAATATGATCCTTTCCTACTGTAGGATGAGAGGTGGAGGATATAAGTGATGCTGGTATGTGCCGATGATTACATTTTGAAGCAGCCTATCTAGTATTTTATTTCATGACAAAACAGCTAAAGAGGGACTATTAACATGAATAAGTTAGAAATTTAGGCATAGAAAAAGAATCATGGAGCATCTCTATAGAAAGCCAGTGGGGCGGGGGGGGGCTGCAACAAGGAAGGGAAAAAACATTGTTGAGAAATGCAGAAGCTAAGAGAGAAACTCTCGACTAGGGGAAGCAATCTGATGCCTTTGGAGCTAGGCCAGTGCTACTGCAGTGACCTGGGGGTGCTTGTACCTCTGGCTGTCTGATTCCTATAAGTACATTTCACACTGGTCAAAAGGAAGGACAGATGATTTTTCTGATGTCTCCAAGGAATGGAATTATACATCAAAAGGCATACTAATTATCAGTTTGTAGAAAATGCAGAGGACAGAATACAGAGTGCGTGTTGGTCATTAATCTGAGAATTTAAGCATCAAAGTCAAACTAAGGGAGCCCACATAGGACAAAATGCAGCAATTGCATAGCACATACATTCCGAGATTAAAAAAAGAATCTAGAGGAAAATCTATAGATTCAAATAAACCTGAGAGAGAGAGAGAGGAGAGAGAGAGAGAGAGAGAGAGAGAGAGAGAGGTGGAATCTGAGATTGCGATGCCTGACTTGTGATGTTAAAATCGCTGGAGAGTGACATTATATTTATACACTGGAGTGTATGAGCAGTAGATATGTACTGTGGAGGAATTATTGCACCGTATTTGTGTCATAATGGCACTGTGACCACTGGAAGGTCATCCTTTTTAGGAGTACCTCATCAAGATGCAAATTAGATAATCAAATTGTGGTGCTTGGTTTAGTTAGGATGATGGAGGAAGAGGACCTGGGTAGGGCTATAGTTGTTCTTAATGGACATTATTGCATTTCTATTTATTTGTTATGTCTGCATGATTGTGTGTGTGCGCACACACACATGCCCCGGATTGCCACAGTATTTGTGCAGAGGTCAGAAAACAACCTGTGCAAATCCATTCTGTCCTTCTGTCACGTTGGTCCCTGTGATGGGCTCGGGTCTGCAGACTCAGCAGTACAAGCACTTCTACCTGCTCAGCCCTGTCACAGGCCTTAGGGTACCCGGATGTTTACAAACCCAGCAAACACACCAGCATGACTCAGTGACTACAGACGCTTCAGGATCATTCTGGCTTTCTCATCTACTCTTGACTGTATTTAAAATTCTTGTTTTATATTGCAAAGAAAACAAAAATGTAGTTGACGGCGATGAAATAGAGAATCTTTAAGATGCTAAAAGATTGTTTTGGGACCACGATGACTTCAACTCCTCTAAGTTATAACCCAGAGATTGCTAGCCAGCAAGATTCAGAGAAGAGAAGAATGAAGATAACCAGAATCCTTTGGGAAAGGAAAGCACCTTTCCTCGGAGACAGATTTTTTTAATAAGGTTCTCTAAACCACTATAAAGAAAACACCAAGTCCAAGAAAAAAAACACCGATTCTGAATTTTTTTTACCCTGATAATTTGTGGTAGGTTTCTTTATTTTTTGAATATAAAGTGACAGAAATAATTTGCCATTAGAAAAGAGAAAGGGTCTTTGTCTATATACAGCTTTTATACATCACAAAGGTTTTTCTTGTTTTTATGTTGTCTTTTTTTTTAATTCATTTTAATTTTTGTTCCTGCATCATTTGAACAAGTCCAAACTGGAAATCTATACAGCTCACAAAAAAGCCCTCCACCCAAGAGACCCCCCCACCCCCACCCTACCCCAATGAGAAACAAGATAAAACAAAAGAATGAAATCAACTTATTTCAATTGTTAAAGGTAAGTCATTTGCTTATATATATACTTGTATTTTTTTTCAAGTTCAAACACCAAAATCCAAGAGAGAAAGAAAAAAATAAATAAAAGACCCAGTCATCCGCCCCTCCCCCCACTCCAGAATCTCGATTGATCCCTGCATGTCCAAAATAAGAATTCGATATTTACAGAAAACAAAAACAGAAAAAACCAAACCAAACAAACCTAAAATAACTTGGAAGTGAATGGGCTGGGAGATCTGAGGGTCAAGAGGAGGGAAGGCTGGCCCGGGGAGGAAAGTGGGATCTGGCCTCACAGAGTCCAGGCAAGCCCGAGTGCTTCCTGTGTCTGGAAACACCACAGGGGGAAGCTGTGACCATTACCCCTCCCCAGGAACGACTCCGGGAGGGCTGTGGTTCGGAGACTGCGGCCCAAGCCTCGGTGGGCGCGGTCTGTGTTTCCACCATCAGCCCTTCACACTCCCACTCAAACTCACACACACACCCACAGGCACGCACGCACATGCTTCGGCCATTGTGGCTACGTGTACTTATGACATCATCGTTAGAGCACTGGAAGAAAAGAGATTATTTTCCTACAGGTAAGAGTTCATTGTCCTATCCTGTGTCTTCTCTGGTCCTGTGCTAAACGTGCCAGCTAGCTCCCAGGATGTTTCCACAAATGCAAGGGCTAACGCTAAGGTATGAATGCAGGGGGGTGGTCACTGGGGTTACAAAGCTCCCACTTAGAATCCCTTCTCCTATGTTCAGTCTCTCCCCCCACTTGACACAGATCCGTACCTCTTCGCGCCCACTTGGGTTGGTGTCACTGCCGAAAGCAAGGGAGATCTCGGGAGGTGGAAACCAGGCTGTGCTCGGTTTCCCTTTGGAAGGCTGGATTCCTGCTGGACAGGAAGTAAGGCAGCCAGGACACATCCCGCTGTAGCTCTTGCTTCCCTGTTCTTTGCTAAAGGAGTTCTAGCCAGCATTGGTGCATAAAGCATGGAATAAGCCCTTGAGTTGGCTGAAATACTACTCCAACACGGAACTGAAGACCGACCGACCGGCATTCGATGAGCCCCGGTGGACGCCAGCTAATCTTCAAGAGGACAAGACCAAGCTGGAGGGTGCGGATTCCCTGGTGAACAGTGATGCTGAGCCAGCCACTGCCCTTCTGATATCCCCCGTCTCCTGTTCAAGATTCTTTTGGGTCAGGAGAACTAGAAATGCCTATTGTCTCTTCGAATTATGATTTCCCAAAGGCCCATTAAATGAAATAAGACCAGTCTGCCCGGTGTCGGACACTAGTGGAATGTTCTGGAGAAGGCGGGATAGAGTTTATATTTGCTAAATCTCCAGATGTTACAAATCCCCTACCCCACCCTCTGCCATGCCCTTTGGCCAAACTTATTTTTTCCAGTATTATCTCCAAAGTACCGCTCCTCCTCACCCCCCCCCATGCAGCCTCCCTCAAAACTAGTCCTCCCTGACCCGTCATCCTAATCATCGAAAATGTCCCCCTTCCAAAGCTTTTAAAGGTGTCCAATCATTTCCTAATGCTCCTGGCCTATTGTTCTCTGTCAGAAAAGAAAACGCGGGATAAAAATGATCAGTCAGAGGAAGCCGTCTTTTGCTAGGGTTGGGCAGAAGCAAAGCTGTTCGCTATTCTCAGAGATTTCTTTTAGAAGAGGAACAAAGACGAAGATAAGTAAGCACAAAGAATCCTGATTCCTGCCCCCACCCTCCAAGGAGAGCAACTTTAGCCAGAAGCTTTTACAGGAGGATGGGGAAGGTTGGCAGTGGGGTGTGGTCTTTCTGGAAGTGAAGAGTCACTGTGCAGTTGGCATTTAGGGGCTCACGTCTAAAGACACCTATGACAACAGGCACAGCCAAACCAGGAGCAGACGTTGATGCAGGTAATTCCAGCACCCCGGAGGCTGAGGCAGGAGGATTGGGCTTTGTCTCCAATCAAATAAATAAGCAAAAGTAGAATGCTGCGGTAGAACTTGGGAGGCAATTAAAAAGCAGGTGCAGGGTGTGGAGGTGCTGGTGAACCTTCACACAGTGCCACACGATGCTGGCCAGGCCTTGTCTAGCACGGGCATGTCCGTCTCCTAGCTTGGCCCAATTTTCCATCCCTCCCAGCTGCCACCCCTTGCTGTTAATCCGGGGTCCTGCACTGCCACACGTGCCCTGAGGATTTCTGCCACCTTCTTGGCCCTTCCTTGAGGCTCCAGCGGTCCCACTGAGTAGCGTGCGCTCCTGACGCACCCTTGTCACGGCGCCAGTCTAGAGGTGACTCGCTTGCTCCTCACCGCCATTCTCAGACCATTCCAGCTCCTTCCCGTAAAACAACACAGCGGCCCAATCTAGAGTCCAGTGCATCAGGCAATCCTAGCCGTGCTCCTCAGCCTGGTTTGATGACTGAAACCGTCCTGAAGTGTCCGTTAGCTCCCTTTGTGTGTCACGGAAGAATCGTCAACCAAAACAGACATAACCGCAAATCTATCTACCTACTTGCATCTGTGACCGCTACCACAGTCTTTCCATTATAAACGGCCTGTAGGCACCTACATCCAGCCTTCTGTTTGGGCGTTGGATTCCATTCCCTTAAATTCATCATAGACATTACCCCTGTTTCTTGTCTCTCCTGGATCCTTCGGGTCATCACAAAATGGGCTATTTCAAACATGCCTCCCCGGGGACCTCCGAGCTTGGATGGCCTGGGGTCTAATCTGCTTTCCACCTGGATGTCTGCTGAATCTTAAATTTTACAGTTACTAGAACATGGGAAAGATTTCCTTTCAGTGACACGTGAACCTCCAGAGACACACACTCTCTGTGCCCACTCCCAGCTCCTAAACCGCCCAGGCAGAGGGTTTCAATTCAATAAGCAACCTTAGAAGGGTAAGGATGCCCTAGAACTGCAGACAAAGGTTTTCCAGCTATAGCCCCAAAGAAGAGTAAAGTAAAACGATGGCCACCATGGCTCCTCTTCCATTAAAATCAATAAAAGCAAAACCCTGCGTCTCTGTTACTTATGCAAACATTGGAGTGACAAACGAGCAGCTTGTTCGGAATCCAAGAATCAATGCTGGGTTTATTATTATTTCTAATAATTAAAAATGACCCTAACTCTCATGAACTGGTTTCTGTCTCTTTCCTTTCCTCTGCTTGTCCTGAGTTGCCTTCTTCCCAAACGCCTTCTGCAACTGTAGAACTAGCAGATGGAACCCTCGTGAGCATTACTTCACACTTTTAACAAAGTTGGTTCAGGAACACATGATCTATTTCCCTTCAAAGAGGTTTTACAGCTTAAGAGATCAGGTCTGAGTCAGTGAATTCCATGTTAATATGTGTAAGAATCAGGATTAAGGCAGTCTGTAAGATGCCTGTTTGTAATTGAATCCACTAATTTCCTTTCTGGGGTAAACAGTAATCAGATTATAAAACTTGGCGTTTTCACTGGGATGGGAAGATGTAATTTTAGTTAAAAGATTTTTCTCTCTCAAAGGTGACCTAAGTTTATGATGGCAAGCCATGCTGAAATTGAAGATGAAGAAATAAAAAAGCATGAACTAACTGTTCTCCTGATATATTCGCCTCACCTCTGTGCCCTTTGGCTTCTCAAATGGAATAATTCCAATTGCAACGATCATGTGGCTTTTCTCCTCAGAATATTCTAGACTGGAGAGTGGAGATGGTTAAGAAGAGCGGTCCTGAGGTCTGTAGGTGAGCTCTTGAAGACTCAGGGTGTATTGCTTGTCAGTGCCTTTCTGTAAGAAAGTCTGACTGTTTCTAAAATCAATCCACTTCCATGTCTGAGCAGGTAGAAGCAGTAGGCTTCTTCTAATAGAGCTCATGAGGGGGGTATGTGGGGGTGACAGACAATATTTTTTAGTGGGGATAACCAGAGTGTCTTGGTGTGAGTATTACTCTCTTTCATCTTTCAAACTATCCAGCCCCTTTTACCCCCTTTCTTTTGCTTCTGGAATTTTTCTCAGCTTGGTGAAAAACATTCTTTCAAAACCACACTCTGTTCTACTGGTCGCTGAATTTATTTCTCATTTCTTTTTTTTCCTCTCATTTTGATATATTATAAACAATTCATAACAGGCATGCCACAGCTCCTCGGTGGAAGGATTCAGAAGCTTTGGCTTCCTCTCTACTTAGGGCCGAGCTGGAGAGACTGCAATGTCATCACCATCAGTGTGGCCAAATGAAAACAAGCACTCTCCATGCACAGATCCGGGGCCTTGAAATGGCAGAGGAAAGGAGCATGGCAGGAAAGGAGAGCTCGAGTGAGAAATTAATGCCTCCATGCGCACAGAAACCATCTTGACGGAAGCCCATGTGCACATGCTCAGTGGCTGCTTAATATTCAGGAGCAGAGCTCTCTCCTTCACAAGTCCCCAGGCTCCCACTTGATGGCGCTCACTTTCCCGGCACTCGACCTTGAGTTGAAGCAGTTGAGGACAAGGCCTTGTTTGCCTTCTTTCTTACTATTTCCTTTCAACTCCTTTCCAAATTAAAGAGTAACGAGAAAGCCAACGAGAAATTATTCTCAGATCGTTTTCTGAGCAGCCTGGCTTAATAAGAACTCAGCTGAAGGGGCACACTCTTCATTACCAGGAAAGCAAGGGTGGAGACGACATCAAGAAGTGGTGTCTGTCGGGAGATATGGCAAGAGGCGGGGCAGCAAGGAAGGATTTCTGCGGAAAGAACTGGAAAAGCTATTGTCAATTATAAAACCCAGTTGTCAGTGGGTATAAAATAAGTAGAGATGGAGTGCAGACAGACAGAATTAGAGTCCCCAAAGATGATGGGGATTTAGTAAAACATACTGATTTTACTCATTCTTTTTGTTGTTGTTGTTCAATTATTTATTTTATGTCCATTGAGTGCTGTATCTGTCTGTATGCCTGCATTCCAGATGAGGGCATCAAATCCCTTTCATAGATGGTCATGAGCCACCATGTGGCTGCTGGGAATTGAACTCAGGACTCAGTGCTCTTAATCTCTGAGCTATCTCTCCAGCCCCTGGTTTTTACTACTTCTTAGTAGATTTCTGTATTGTATTTTGCTAGTATGATGTTTCATCGATGGTGACTGTGCAGATTAATTTTTATCATGTGGCAGATAATATGGGGAAAGAAACAAAGATAGGCAGAAGGCAGCCCCAGCTGCCTGAGGATGCTTGGCTTGTGGTCTTGGTCTGATTTATCTCTCTGGGAAGATACACATTTGTAATCCCAGGGAGTGAGCAGAAGATGCAGAGAAAAGTGATACTCCATCCTGTTTCACGGAAATAAAGATGCAGCACATCTCCAAAAGCCTCTCTGACTTTCTGATTAGATTACAAGTTACTGGGCATGCGCATTTCTAAGGAGGCCTCTCTTCTTGGTGTTGGCACACACTGCCCATTTCCAACCTCCACCCAGGCATCTGTCTTCATCCAGCAGGCCTTAGAACCAAACAGGATTGTTCTTCAATAGAAATGGCAGATGACAAGAGGCCAAGAGAAGGTTATAAATTGCCCCAGGGCTCAATGACCAGTGGGTAAGCTTGGCTTGGGAAAAAACGTCAATCTGCAATATGAGAGAAATTATATTCTGTCCTCAAGGTCAGTGTCTAGGAGTTCAGGTGCATGGGCTCTGAGGAGAGCCCCAGGCTCTGCAATTGACTGTCACCTACTCCTATTTCTATCTGTGCACAGGAAACATGTGTGTCAGGTATAATACCCTCAAAAAATGAAGCTATGGTGATTCCGTTTATACATTCAGTTTGACTGCTTTGGGACTTTCTTTCTAAGACATTTTCCATAATGCTTCTCTGATCTGTACTGTGGGCAGCTGGGCTTGAGGGTTGCCGTTTTCATTCCCACTTTAATATTTAATATTAAGCACAAGGGCTTTGTGGTTTCAATTAAGCAATTCTCTGTCCATGCCTTTAGGGTCCTATGAATCTTCTTTCCATTCTACCCCATAATGAGGACGAGCCTAGCACCAGAGAGGGGATCATCATCTCAGGGGAATCAAACGCTCCAACACCCATCAGATCTTGGCCCTGTTATCAGTTAGTAAGGAGCATCGTGATATAGGTAATGCAACTCCTAAGAATGACAAAGCCATTGTGGCATCAAGGTAGAATGAATGGGCTGCCCCTTTTCTTAGTTTGCTCTGTGTGCCAACATGGTCTCATTCCGGAAAGCAGGAGGCGCGCGCGTGGGAGAGAAGCTCTGCTTGTCACCAACTTGATTCTAAACTTTCAGTCTGAGGAGCGTTCATGTGCCGGTCTCACTTCCTCCTGCCACGCATGAGCATGAGAAGCAAGAGAAGGTAGTTAGGGGAGACCTTCAGTTATGATCGTTGAACAATTTACCATTATAATCTCGGGCTGAAATCAAAGTCTCACAGTGATTTGCTGTAGACATTACTGCTCCCCTTCCTTCAGGATTCAGGCAGCCAATCATTATTTATTATGGCTCTGGGGACAGCAGGTCTTTTGCCAGAAGTCCCTTGCACATGTGAGCTGCACTATGCTTCTTGTATATAATGTTTCCAAAATCAACTCGTGCCTTAGTATTAGTAGTAGGGTATGCTTGAACGTGGCTAAATTAGATACAATCACCCAGGGAAAGTGGAGATGATTCTCTTTTGAAGTCGCCATCCCTGTGGGCTAGCTCAAACTACTGACATCTTCAGCATTTCATTACCACCTCACACATATTCTTAATAATTCCCTTCCTAAGATACTAATCTGGGAGGTTTGGGCTGCACAGTTTCCATATGAAAATTTTGAATAATAAAAGTTATTCCCCATGTCTGACTTCACAAGATTCAAACATCTTGATTTGCTCTTCAAATTTCCTATATTACAGAAAGTTTTCAATCTCTGTTTTGCAGATTCCTGCTTTGTTCTACTATTTGATTGGTTTCTGTAGACTAATGGATTATGGGAAGTGGGCAAAGGAGAAATCTGAGAAGATGAATTTTGTACAGAAGATGTGGTTAAAGCAGATGCCTGGATTTCCGACTTCCCTCTGCTGTTTGGTATTAAAAACTTGGGGTAGAGGAATTATCCATGCCACATGACTTTCTGAGACAGACTGGGGTACAAAATCCAGACAATGCATTGTAGAAGCTTTGACTTACCAATGCATTTGTACTTCAGCGTGTTCATCTGTACAACTAAACGTCATCACATTTCCATGTCCAAGGAGGCTATCTGGAGAAATGGTGATGGTCAATTATCCTATGTCCCCACACAGGTTAGTTTGCTTTACTTCAAATATAAGCCAAATATGGTAAAGATCCAAATGAGTTGCTGGTGATTCCACAAACACCCTTTTCTCTAAAAAGGCAATTGGCATCATGCTAGAAACGGCCAGTGCTCTGGATTGTCTTTGTGGCATTAGCTAAGAATGCAGAAGGGTCGGCCTTTTACATGTCTTTGTGATTAATTTCTTTGCCGTTTACCAAGACTGAACTCAAATACGTCAATAACCTAACTCATTGCCCTAGTCATTTAAAATGCCCAAGAGTCTCAAGGACTGTGATAAAATGATTATTGCCTCTGGTCCAAGATGCCTTGTTAGGTACATCTTGGTCATCAAAGGACAAAGTGGAAGTATTAATAGAACTATACTGGTCAGGCTCTTGTTTAGGACCATTAAATATCATGTATATATTAGTGTTCTGTACATAGCTTTGCTTCTTATCCTAATTGTGTGTGTGTGTGTGTGTGTGTGTGTGTGTGTGTGTGTGTGTGTGTTTGAGGGATGGTGGTGAGGTACACAAACACAAAAGTACTCATAGTAAAGGGATCATCTAATTACATGTAACTATGGGAAGGACATGGAAGCTAATTGTAAGATTGAAAGTACTATTCAGACAGAGGGACAAGAACGTGGCATCATCTGTGTCTTGCCACATCTAAAAGGAATATTAAAATAGACCTGATTTCAAAGAAAATGACTATTGATGATAATTAACTACAATTAATTAATTAGAATTAAAATGTGGCAATGACTGCTACACAAGCTAGTCTGACTAGGACTGAGGTATTAGAAAGGCATGGTGTTTTGCTGTGCTGTTTTGTTTGTTTTAAAAGGAGAAGAGAATCTCCTTGGAGCTAAGTAATGCCATCACCTTAAAGAAGCAGGCCCCTGAGCGCTTTCACATCCCTCTGATCACAGCTCCTCCCATCGGAGCCAGGACTCTGAGCCTGCTGCGGCCAAGGAGTCAGGGCTTTGCAGAGGTTAGCATTCTACAGCTAGGATGGTAGGACAAACGGTGCCCTCTGTGCCCGGAGTGGTGAGCAACAGCTCTCTGGGTGTCATCCAAAGGACTAGAGCAATGACTCAGGATGACAAGTGATGAGACTTCCTGTAAACATCTAGGGCTTCATAGATGAAGCTGGGTCCAGCCCCCTTACATCAGGTACAGAGTTGTCCCTGGATACCTCCTTTGGCATTTCAACAATGGCTCAAACAGCCTAAAGTCCCCCAAATGGGCCATTAGAAAATGCTTTGTAATAAACCCTAGATCTACTCTGCCTCCCTTCTGCCTCTCAGGTTACAACCAAAAGAGGTAAACCAAAAGGTTGATTCTCCCTCGTTTGGGAGACTCCTGGAAATCATGCTCCAATATTAAGGTGAGTTTTTGCAGATTGACTGTGGTCAAGGGAATGGGCAAGTCTGGTCATTTGGGGGTTCCCTACTTCCTGAAGGGAACCTCAAATCACAGACCAACAGGCCCTTAGTTCTACTTGTGACATGAAGGAGACCTATTATGGGCCTCTTACCATTTACCTTTATTGTCCTTTATAAGTACTGGCAAATAATTTTTTACAAAGAGTAGAATAATGTAATATAAAATAACCATGTAAAACTGCATACAGTTTGTTGACGCATCTGTTGGTCCAGCAGAAATTCACGGATGCCCTTCTTTGAGAGAACAGCTGTCTGTCCTCATCGCCACTAGTTAGTACCAGACTGTTCCTCTGCTTAAACCGAATGTCTCATAATATCGTAAGGTGGACTTTGCTCTAAAATGTTAATTGTCCCCATTGCTAGGATTAATATTATCTGCATCTATTAGAACTGACAAAAATAAACCCTACTCCTTTAGATTTAACATTTTAACTTTTCCTAGATTCCTCCTAAGTTGTCACGAATTTCACCCCAGCTTGCCAATAATAATCTCTCTACCCCTTCCTGTCTTGATGAAGAATGAACTCTGCCAGGTTTTTTGAAAAACAGACTTGTCACTGCCTGTACCGTATTTGAGTTAGGTTCACTACAGTGTGCTTTAAATTAGCACTCAGTGGCAGAAGATGCCTCCCAAAGGAGAATAATTCATGACCAATGACATCATGAGATTTATAGGGCAAGCTGGGCAGGAGAAAGAAAGAGACTATTACCTGGTACCAGGGAAGCTTAAGTAAAAGGACAGGACTAGCCCCAAGAGCTCCTTCAGAGGCAGAGACAGACACTAACTAGAACAAATAGGTGGGGTTGTTAAGTAGAACTGAGGGACCAAAGGTAACAGTGAAGGCCGCAGGGAGATGGAGGAACGAGAGGGTCATCAGGCCAGCGGTGATACACTGGGGCAGTGAATCTAATCACATCTACAGAGAAAAGAGGAGTGGAGACACTAGAATGCTTCGAGACCAAGTCATTAAAATTTGGATGTGTTTTTCACTTGAGATGTGCATGTCTGAGGTAATGTGTTTAATATCCTCAGTGCCATAAAGCCTCAGAAAGGGCAAGTCAGGAAAAGTCATCAAGACAAGAGGATAAGCAGAACAAACAGCCCCCGACTGACCCCAGGTCTGGTCCACCTGGTTACAAAGGTGGAAACTTCCAGCACTCAGTACAATCCTATTGGTCCACTTCTTGAGCTTACGTTGTAACAAGCCTTATGTTGGTAAAAGGGTCAAAACAACTCAACCTGTCTAACTCTTGAAGAAAAGACCTGTCAACCCCAGCATAGGTCACACTGTGCTCACTCAGGAAGGTGAGGCATCCGGACATCAGCTCTCCTCACGGCATCTGGAAGGTCCTGATACCTCACATTTGATCCACATCCTTCGAGGTCTAACCTTCTGACATTTACTTTGTGTTCATCCATCACTGCAGAGACACATTAACAACCATTACGTAGCCAAAGAAGAAGGACTTCAGAGCATGAAGCATGACTTGGAAAAAGACAGATTTCCACTGGAAGCAAGCATGTGGAAATGCATGGACGCACTGTGTGTATTACTGAGGCTCTGTGTGAAGAAAAAGAGAAACGTGGAGTTGGTGGGGTAAGGACTCATCCTTATTTATTCCTGCAGATTCAAATATCTTATGGGTAAAATAATTGAACTCATTTTCTACTGTTATTTATAATATTAAATATTCACTAGTGTTCTTCATATACAAGACACACAGTTAGGTAATATAGGAAACAATAGACTAGTTAATGCATGGCTTGTTCAGAATCTACTAGGATAGCATGCACAACCAAATCATTACGAGGATGGTATCTGATGAGTGCCGCCCAGGAGATAAAGCTGCATGTCATGGACATTCATAAGATGCTTAATTTTTTTGTGCAGTGCTTGTAAAGGGGAATAGATGCTGTAGCTGTTTGTCATTGTCTTTGAAGACTTAGATAGAAGGAGTGGATTATGTAAGAGAGGAGGGTGAGGAGAGTTGGGAGCAGGGAATTTTGGGAGAAGAGTAGTTTAAGATACAAGCCAATCTGGCTGACTAAAGAATAAGGGATAAGCTTGTAATTTAACTGTCCTGCCACAAGGACAACACAAAGGAACATGACCATCAATCAGTCCTGCTTGTTGGAAAACCACGGCCAGGGAAGCTCATTAAACTTTCTTCTGGGTTTAGGGATGACGTGCAGTAGCTATTGTTAGGACATGCAAGCTGATGAGAGTAGACTGAAATATAAGCTCTTCCAACAATGATGTACAACACTGAAATCGTCAATGAAGGGAAGAGCTAGGAGGAGAAATGGAGGCCAAAACAACTCGAGACTGAGGATCAATAGGGTTCCCAAATGATTACATGTGCAAAATCAGGGACATGAAGGAGGCAAAATTTCTTGGCAAAACCTTAGTGTGGTGGCAGAACAGTGGTACAGAAGGAGACTTCCTAATTATGTTGGTTTGAAAGGGTCAGTCTGGGTATTTGGGTCATTCTCAAGTGAGATGTGTGCACTGAGCTGAAAAGAAAATTGGGGTCTAGGAGTGAAGACTTGAATTCGCTCAGAGTCAAGAATGTTACAGAAGTCAGAAAGATGGTGAGGAGTTAAGATGGAGAGAGTCAACCTTAGAACACACACCAAATCAAGGCTGAGCAGAAGCAGGAAGCAGTGAGCTCACCAAAGACCCGAGAGCTAAGATGCACATCAGAAAGTACTGCCTGTTGAGCTCAAGTTGAGGTTAATGTCTAAGCGTGAACAGCTGGGGGGGGAAAAAGCTGTTGGGTTTTGTAGCAAGACGCTCATTGAAATATTGCTGTTCGGTGTTTTCAGGTGAGTAGCAGATTATAGACTCATTGCAGAGCCATGTCTATGTGGACACCAATGTCCATGCTGGGTGTGGATGTAAAGAAAGATTATCCATTTGGAAAGGCTAGAAGAGCAAAGACAAACAGAGGTAAATGGGGGTTCAAGGGTCTAATCAAACGGAGAGAATATTTGCTCTGACAGTTGGTTGCCATATTTTGTTTTGAGATGAACACAGTCAGCTGAGTGGAAGGGAGTAAAAATGCACCATGGAAAGCCCTATTGTCTGAAATGTACCGCAAAAAGATCTCGGGGGGGGGGGTGCTGGCGCACAGGGATGGAGAGCACACAGGGATGGAGAGCGCTCAGTTGAGAAGTGGGCAGAGATGAGTGAAGAATTTCAAGGCTGTGACCTAAGGGAATTTCTGAGCACTAGCTCTACAACAGGTAGTGATTCCAGAAGAAGCGACCAGGGCTTGGTTCTGACGTAGAAATGTTGGATCTCGGTGGTATTCTTAAATAACATAAAGAATATCTTTGACACAAACCCTGAAACCAGAAAATATTAAACCTGCATGTATAATCAGAGAAATGTATGCACACCTGTCTATATGTACATAATACATACATTTAAATAGTTAATACTTATGCATTTGCAAATCCTGCATGAGCACGACATGCTCCATTCTAAAAACTTTTCTATGCTTTTCAGCACTAGCTGTGGGACATACTAAATGCTCAGCGCATATTGGTTTAGTTACCTTACATATTTATGTAGGGCTTTTTAATGGACTTTTTTTTTCTGCACACTACCCTTTAAATCACAACTGTAAAATGATTATTAACTGATAAACAGAGTTCAGGTTAGAAGACATATCTCTAAAATAATAGTTTTTGTAATGGACTTAGGATTGTGCTCCTTAGTTGTAACTTTGATACTTGCACTAAATACCACTTTTGCTTTTGCAAAAAAAAAAAAAAAAAAAAAAAAAAAAAAGATGCTCTACAGCAGCATCCCAAGGCTGTGAGGAGCTCAACCGTCCACTGTACTTTCTACTCTCAGTTCCCACTAACACCACCACCCTCCCCTTTCATACCAGCAAATGCAAAATGTGGAACATCACCAGCAGCTCACAATGATTAGCTCTGACATCAGTGCACAAGGACACACTGATGGCAGAGTGATGCACACGACTCCTAATGCTCTCCAATATCCCAGGCGTCACTATGATAACCCAAGACTCTCAGAGCAGCCCGTTCGCCTTGACTCTGTACTGCTACCTAGAGCTCTTGAACCTCACCACTCTCTCCGAGGCATTAGAAAAGCACAGACTTTCACTTAAGGCTTTGGCTGGGGCTTTGTCGTGGGAGTAGAGAAGTTATGTCCCAAGCCACAGAACTCACAGAGCCTGGATGTGACTGAGCAAATGTGGGTTAGAATGGGGATGACAGCGGGATGTGCCCTTCTGCCTGTGACTGTAAAGATGACGACCTCCTCAGGCTAGATGGAGCCCTAGACTCAGATCAATACTAGAAGCCCTCAGAATGACAAATGTACACTGTAGCAATGACCCAACCATACCATAGGCCCACAGGTGAAATAGCAACTGAGGGTCAATTGGCTCCTTCACGGGGGATATGGGGAAGGAGACTAGGAAAGTTTAGAATATAGGCAAGACAATTAACTGGAAGAGTATTTGATCAGGAACAGAGAACAGATTCTTCAGTGATTCCTAATGTATACTAAAGGATTATATACTAAACATGAATGACCACTTCTCTTTATAATTCTCTCTTATCTTATATTTGAGGAGAGGCATCTGTCCTTTGCTTCCCAAGTCACAGTTCTTACCTGCTCTACATGGGGTCAAATTCAGTTGTTTATAAACTATATACATGAGTGTGCGTTGAAGATAACTCCCATGTAGAACTCCTAAGCCAGGCTCCCATGGGCCTTAATTAAACAGGTAGAGATGAGGCATGGCTTAGCTGACTAGTTTTCTGGACCCTTTATCCTTTCTCCCTGCTCTGTGGCTCATGATGCTCCGGTTTCTTCCTCCTGCTGTCGTATTATAGCTTATCCCCAGGAAAAGGAATGAAAATCCTAATGTAGATTAGGTGTTTAAATGTACAAATCCCTAATATGGCTTAGTATGTCACTCTTCCTGGGAATGCTTTCATTACAACAGCAGATGGACAGCTCAGCCCTAATGTAGTAAATCTGTCTGGGAAGCTAGAAGTTGGCAGGCTCTTCCAGGATCTTGAAAGCAAGCCATGGGTCATTTGCCTTTGGTAAGGCTAGAGCCATTCTGGTATAACTGACCTCCTTGGGGTGCCTCTTGCCCTAAGAATTCCTTAGATAGCAAGAACACTCTCTGATACCAAGGTGAAGGAAGCAAAGGTGATGTCGTGTGTTTTGGTGCCCCCCCCAGATCCCACAATTTCTATATGGCTTTGGGAACATACCATATGGCCACAATGCCCAGAAACACTAAACACATTCACCAATAAACCGCCATTACATCATGTATGCACACACGTGAATCATTCCTAGCACACCAAAACAGACACGCACAGGGTGCCAAGCAAGGACAGGGCCTTTTCAGAGACGGTGATCAAAAAAAAAAAAAAAAAAAAAGAAAAGAAAAGAAAAAAGAAATGGTAATATGAGTTCAGGAATAGCTTTTCCAAAGGCTTTTGCCCAAACATTATAGTTAGTTAATCTGTCCCTAAATCTTGAAGTAACTGAAAAAGCAAACAAAAAAACAAACCAAACAAAAGAAACCCTAGCTCTTAAATGAGAGGTGCAGGTGACCAGCACTCTGCAGAGAATTCTCCCTGGGGCAATTCCTGATGGCCATGGAAGACTGGGTGAGTGGTACTCACGTCACTGTATAGAAGACTCCTATTTTACACATGCGTTTGGGCACTACTGACACCACCAACATTTAATGGGATCATCTGGGATTTTTTTTTCCCCCAATCACAAAATGGCTGTGGCCGGTACCAGGGAATACACATTAGGGATGTTTCCCAGGTGCTGGTTAAGGAGACACAGTGACAGCTTGGAAGTAACAAGGTCCACTGTACATGCCTCACTCTGAGAGGATGTGCACATCTTCACTCAGGCAAATTCAAGGGTCAGGTTGTTGAGGTCCCTGGGCATGCTAATGGGTCAGCATTGACACTAACAGGAGCGATGCAGGCCCACACCCATCAACCCACTTCCGCAATGGAGGATAGCACTCATGAGAGAAAGCATGGGTTCTGAAGGACACCATGGAACATAAGATGCTCTCAGGGCTCTACAGAACCTCACAGTTTTGGATGGATTGGATCTTGGTCCATATCCATCAGTGATGGAGATGGGAATGGCTGCTGGATTCTGATGTAGTGTGCTGACTTGCTATTATGGAATTTTACATCTAAAACTTGACAGACTTCATTTTCTTATTCATTCTAGAGGAGGCCATGAAGACCGTACTTTGGTCCCAATGCCAGCATCCAGTTGGAGAAAGATGATCAATTGAGGCCAAATAAGGGGTTTAGGATAGTTAAATTTCTCAGCTGACAGTCTCTGATGGTAGGAGAATAGGGGAGAAAATGCAGTATGCTGGCTATATCAATTTTGGAATGAGAGGGAGGGGGTGGAGAAAGAGAGAGAAGAGCTGCTATCTTTCACAAAGCAAACAATCCGGTGAAAGAGATTCTATTTGTCTGGTTAGCCCCAAATCAGATTTGGGTCACCTGACTTGAACAAAATAGCACCTTCCTAATGGCAGTAACAAGAACACTGTAACTCTAAAGCCACCACTGATACTGTCCCTCAAATACCCACTTGCCCACCTCTAAAATTAGTTCTACTATCTTGCTAGTCTTGAGGGAATCTGGTGACCATTTCTAGCAAAGCATATGTGTCTGTAAGACCCTTGTATCCGTTGCTATCCTGCCACAGCCTGAAACCACATGCTCAAGTGAACTCAGTGGACATTTCCTGGGTGTGCCTGACGAGGTCATTTCTACAGGTAGGCACAGGTAGAGGGTTGGCGGGGTGCTCACAGCTCGGGCACCGGAGCCTGAGGGATCGGAATGGTAAGATGATTGTTGAGCATTAGAGAAGGCTGCTGGGAGATTCCTCGGAACCTAGCTGCCTGAAACCTCTCAGCCATGCCAAGAACAGGAGGTCACCAGACCTCTATTCTTTTTCAAGCCCTTTTGGGGAACCTTTGTAAGCCCAGGTACTGACAGAGAAAAATCTGATGCCACCAGCTTGTTTTGGACAGATTGATGATTTCCTATGGTCTCCCTAGAAGACAAGGGTCAGACCAAGTTTTGCTTATGACTGATATAGACCCAGCAAAACTCAGGTAAAGTGCATGCTTCTCGAAGATCCACAGGAAGACAGGTTTCAGAGATGGGGCACGGACATAAATGGCTTTCCCCTGGCTTATTCACCATAGTGGCTTCTGTTCCCATTAACTTTTTTTTCCCCAGACGCTCTGAAGCAAAGGCCATGTCAAACAATTCCCCCAACTGAAAATGAAAGCCCATAAGGAAACAATTCCCCCTCTATCCCATCCCCACCCCACTCCCTCCGGCTCAACACCCTGAATACTCACAGGAGAACAGTTTATCTATACAAAATTAATTAGAAAACAAAATATTTACATACCAAATAAACACCATCTTGATTTCTGTGGCCTGTGGAGACCATCAGAGCCCCCTGTTTTCTAGATTGCTGTTCGCTAGGTTAGTTGGTTTGGTTTTTTTCTTTTTTTTTTTTCCTTTTTTTTTAAATTTTAAAGGGTGAGGTAAGAGGAAGAGTGGGGGTGAGCCCCTGGCCTTTGGACAGAGCCAGAGTGAAGCAATGTTTCTATGGCCCTCTCCTTCTTCCTCTGGGAGATGCCTCACGCCCTCTGTCCTCTCTCAGAGTCTTTCCTGGAATCTAAAATAAAGCACTCCGTGCGCTCCTCTCTCCAAACTGTTGAGAGGTTCAGCCCCTTGCCCCCACGTTCATTTTAGAAAGAAAACAAGGCCTTCAGTTGGCATTTAAATGAGAGATACTGAGGTTTAAAAAAAAAAAAAAACAACAACAAGGAGGAAGGTAGGAGGCAGCAGTCGAGGATGGGGATGCGGGAAGACCGTGAGGCAGGGCGAGCAGGAAGGCGAGAAGCAGGCCAGGAGGGGGTGATGCAGAGAGGCATGGCAGCTCCGTTCCAGAGGAGGACAAGCACCTTTCTGGTTTATGTGTCCTGTGTGCGACAAGGCGATCCTGCAGCCAAGCTTCCAAACAGACCCAGGGCTCTGTGGATGGCACCCTGTGTGAGGGGAGGGGAGGGTAGCCGAACTGACCCAGAGAACACTCCGACCCCAAGTTTCAGGACGGGCAGTGACAAATACTCATTTCCCTTCTCAATCTTCCAACTTCAAGTGAGGGGGCATCATACCTGCCAGCACACCCATCCCTGGATCCCTGGCATTTTACACACACACACACACACACACACACACACATTCACTGTCGAGTGGTACAATCGGAGAGGGAACCAGGGGTTGTAGAAGAGGGGGGCGTCTATCAGAAGTGCTTGCACTCTTTCAAGCCACATGCCTCCAGCCAGGTTCCCTCTTCCCAGTCCTCTGGCTTCTAGAGAGGCACCGTCGGGGACAAGCTCACTTCCCTCCCCCGTGTGTCCCCCTGACTTATCACCAATCCTGGGGAAATTTGCTTGCTCTTTCAGCTCTAGGTTAAGTAAGAAGGATCAAAGCATGGAAAACATCCCCCTCTCTCACTCAACCTACTGTAATGACTCTCTTCCTCAAAGCCTTATGTGAAGACCTCTCCCCAAAGCCTCAGCCGGTTAAGGGGCTAAATCCCTAGGACAGTTTTCTCATGGCTGTTTCGATTCCCCTTAAGCCTTACTGGAAAGTTCTCTGCCCAAGCTGGTGGAAAGCATTGGCAGCTACTGACAAATTACTTCGGAGGGTTGACTCAGTTCCGCTCATTCTCTTCTGTTGTCTTTTCTGCGATACAGATTCTTCTTCATCAAGAACCTCTGCCTTCACTCAAAAAGGAAAAGGGGAGAGATAGCCCAAATTGGGGGTAACCTTTGACATCAGTTTATATATAAGCCAAAAAAATAAGCACATTGCTCATGTATGTGGAAGAAAGCAGCTAGTCAAGGTTTCTTTCTCTGTATTCAGAGGGACCTGACTCTGTGTGTGCACGTGTACATGGATATGTGCACATACAATGCCATCCTCTTGCTTCTAATGCACCATGGGACACCATAGCGGTGAACTACCCACCTCGTTCAGGAATCTCTCTTCTACCAATGGCCTTCTCCTTTGGTTCACCACCCATGTGGCTTTGGGGGACTGAAGAATCTTTTGATTATCTTTTTGGCTTATATATATATGTACACAATGACTTCCTGCCCTCTGCTCGGTACCTGGTCCCTCAGCAGATGCCAACCATGCAACAAGAGTTCAGTGAAAGCCTCTTCTCTCGCCTGAACAGGAGGTTCAACGGCCTTCCTTAGAACGCCTTCGCTTCCTCGCCTGAACTAAAAGAGCAGTTATCAGGAAGACCTCGCTCAAAGCGAATCGCCCAGGGACCTTCCGCGCTAGGTAGAAGCACACAGGCAGCGCTTCTGGGCTCGTCCCCGTTCTCCCACACTGAGGCCCGTCCTATCCTCTCACGGGAACAGGAATGGTGGACAGATGCGGGAAGAAGAGAAATAGTGCGCGAGGGAGGAGAGATGGTGCTGGCCACGAGGGTCGCCTTCAGTAAGGAACCAGAACTCCAGGATCCCATAGAGAAATGAAAAGAAGAATAGAAAGCCAATGGGAGCCAAGCTCATCCCCCAACTCTTTCCGTGACATGCGCACCACGCGGCCCACAGCCCTATCCCTCCCGGACCCACCTTAGCCTCTCTCGCTTCCCTCACTCAGACATCAGACTCAATACTAGAAAGTTTCTCATACACATGTCCATTGCTGGAGCCATTGAAAGCCCTGGGGTTTTTGTTGTTAGGCACACAGGGGTTGGACTGGTTCCCTATACAAATGTCCTTCTGGAAACGACCCGGCACAGCCCCATGAAGGGCCGACACCACTGGCTTATTGGTGACAAGGGCCCGGAAGTCCGGCCTTGTTTTCGACGCCCCCGCCACGGCGGGCTGCCTGAAGAAGTAGGATTTGCTGCCGTGAAGCAAGCACTGGTCGTCCCCAAAAGTGGGGATGAAAGGGTTTTGCGTGACCCGGTCAGGGTAGAGCGACTTGCTGAGCATGTAGCCGCCGCCGCCGGGGTTGTTGTGGTGGTGTCCGGCAGTGGGCACTGAGGACTTGTTGGCAAAGGAGCTCTCACCAGCTGGCATCTCAAACATGTGGGCGTAGGGGCTCCCATCCATGAACCGGCCCTTGTCTTTGAGGCTCACGCTGCGTGGGGCCAAGGCGGCCTCCTCCTTCTGCAGGTCCACGAAGGTGTCGTAGGAGTGCTGCCGGCGCAGTTTGTTTCGATTCTTCTTCTGGGCCTTGGAATTGGTCGGGCTCTGAGGGTACTTGGTGGTGGAGGCGTTGGACGTCACCGCCACAGGGGCAGCCGGCTGGTCCAGTTCCTGCAGGGAGTTGTCTTCGCTGATGTCGTAGAGGTTGCCGGCTTTCTTGCAGGCCTCACACCTGATGCAGGCCTGGCGCCCCGAGTTCTGCCCCGCCACCGTGGACGAGTAGTTGTGCAGCTTGGAGGGGCAGCTGCGGCAGAAGTTGCCCCCGGAGCGATCCTCCCAATCCACGTTGGTCAGGTTCTTCTCCCAGGGAGCGGGCACCCCGCCTACCACTGCGTGCTTGTCGCCTGTCGGGTGTTTGAGGTGAGACCTGTTGGTACAGGGCCCGCCTCCACTGACCGAATCTCGCTTGAAGTCATCGCTGCGTTCTTTGTAAATGTCGGTCAAGTCCACGTGCTCCCAGTGAGGCGAGTTCTCCTTCGTTCGGAACTGGTCCAGGTAGAAGTCTCGGAGCCCTTCTTTGTCCCTGAAGTAGCGCTTGTGGTCTGGGGAGCGGGGTGGCCGGCGCCGGTAGGCCAGCTCGATTTCATCAAACTCCCTCCTGGATTTGGCGGAGGCCGGCCGCTTCTTGAGACTGTCCTTATACTGCTGCTTCCTCCTCTTGGCTGCGTTGCCCTCGATGTTCCCATAGGTGACAGTGTGCGTGGAGATGTCTGAGACATCCGATCGAATCAAGTCGTCGTGGCCACTGTAGCGGTCGCTCTTGAAAGAGAACTTGCCGTACAGGTCGCTGAGCTGGCTGTGCTTGGAGGAGGGCAAGCCGATGTCCAGGGGTTTCTTGCTGATTGACCTGGGCTGGGTGGTGAAGGGTGGGTTGTCGCAGTCATAGAGGCCATCGATGGAGCTCGTGCTGCCGATGCTGTGCGGCCGGTGGTGATGGTGATAGTGGTCCTGGTACACATTGCTGTCCTTCAGCTGTAGGTTGCCAAACGTTCTCTCTACCTCACTAATGTAGTCACTGAAGAGGTTTTCCTCACAGGGCGGGTTATTGTACGACTTGCAGTCTGAGTGCGTGAAGCTGCGGCGGTGCTCGGAGATGTCGTAGACAGAGGACTCCCGGCGGATGAAGTCCAGGGCACTCTGAGGGGAGCCGTTCACTCCGGACAGGTTGGCCATATTCTTGGCGGTGCGGAGCAAGCGCAGGATGTTGGAGTGGGTGTTGTTCATGGTGGCGGTGGGGGAGTTCATCACGGACTGGCGCTCCTCTATGGCCACTCCGTGGATACAGCTGTAGATACCCTGAAGGGACAGAGGATGGTACGCATTGAGTTCAGAGAAACCCAAACACAGCATAAGCAACGGGGCCCTACCACGGAAGAGCTAATGAGGTGAGACAAAGATAGGAGAATCGGGAGGCAGCTGCGTTTACAGAACACGTGACTCGAAGCTTGGTTGATGTAGCCACGTGAACTCAGCCAATTTCATTTCGTGAGCTAATGATAGCGATCTGTCATCGGAGAGGGGAGTGGTCATACCAGGGGGCTCAAATAAATAGATGGCATGGCACTTGTGCCTCAACTAAGCCCATGATCTATCTTGGTTTTCCTTCCTATTTAGGACCCAGAGCCTTACATTTTATAAAGGAATCCATGTTGTAAACATATAGCAAAAAGGGGGCTCAGAATATTGGGAGCCCCACAGATGCTAGGACCACTTGGCTCTGGTTGGCCACGCCTCCTGGCTGACGTTGCTCGCAATGGCTTCTGGTTTCTGACTCGGACGGATTTCGAATATTCTTTTTTTTTTTTTTTTTTTTAGAATTTTGATCAGCAAATAACAAGGGAGCCCTGTTGTTCTGTAGCTAAGCACGAACCAGATTCACACAGAGAGTGAGAAAGCCCTAGGGTCAAAGGAAGATTTTCTACTGCTGTGGTCTACACCGTGGGAGGGAAAAAGTGGGACAAATATCTCAACGCGAATAAATAACTCCCTTGTTGAGGTCGCTCCTTTTTCACGCCTTAACTCTTGCTTTCTTTTTTATAGTCAACATTATCATAAATAATTAATGTCCTATCAAATTAGTATTGATGAAGAACACCAGGCAAACAGCTACTTGTTCAGGGCACGGAAGGACAGCCTCCGTGAGAAAAGCTGGTTGCTTGCCTGGGCGACCGTCTCCCCGCCTCTAAAGTCAGGTCAGCTCCTGCTCACCTCTCACGAGCTGCCTTGAAAGGCAAACAGACTTGGGACTTTCTCCCCAGTGAGGTGAGGTAGGTGAAGAAGTGGCCTTAGACTGTGTCTTTACACACAAGAAGGTTAATCTAGAAAAGACGATTACCTGAATGGTCACAGCCGAGAACAGAGAAGGTCAGAAGGAACATGGTAGCTATGTGGCCAGGCAGTGTCAGGCCTTGTGAGACACAAGGTCTTCCTGGAGGGGACTCCACTCCCTTTCTTTCTTACATCTGACCTCTTGACAGTGGCCAAGAAGAAATGTTAAGTGTCCTCTTCTGTGGGGACCCATGTGACATTAAGTGCCCATGTTAGAGGGCCTCAATTAAAATTTCTCTTTTCTCTCACCTGTCTGGCCTCTGGGAAATGCTGAATAATGGAACTCAAGGCCCAGGGACCAGGATTTCCATAGGTTCCTTTCTCCTGTTCTTATGTGACAGAATGACCTGTACACACTGACAGAGAGAGAGGAAATTGTTCCCTGTCCCTAAAACACTATGGGAAATTGAGCAGAAGAATATCAAATAGTTTGATGAGAAGTCCATTTTCTTTCATAACTCTATTTGAGTCACATCTGCAACACAACCCTCAATCCTAAAAGGATGTTTAAGTTCACCACTCCATGTGAGTTCCCACAACTGTATCAACAAAATCAGAAGAATCCTCCTCTTAACCTCCCCTCTGTGATCTGAGGTTCATGTATCTGTTTTCCTAATACCTCACTTTGAATCAGAAATGAAGGTGATCTCTAAACAAAGAATGGCCTAGAGTCTTCCTTCTTTTAAGTAAGCTTTTGAATACACTTTTTTTATGAGTCAAGACTTGGGTTCTGTTAGACTCTTTCAAATGTTATTTAAATCTGTACCCCACAGACAAACACACACACACACACACACACACTCACACATACTCACACACACAGAGATACACATGCACATGCATGTTATCCTCTTGCCACAGTTTCCCAGGGTTGGTATTTATTGTAGGCATATGTCACCATGTCCAACCTCTAGGCTTTTTAATTCCCCTTACTTCGCATGTGGTTAAAATATAGGAACAGTAAAAACACCAATAATATGCCTTTGTGTGATAGAATAAGTTATGTGACACTCCACTATTTAAGAAAGTGATACGATTCCCACTCCCAATGGATCAATTGATTAATGCAGCCCATTCACAATCCATTAGTGGTGATATAAGAAGCAAATGGGGAAAAGTCAAAATTCCTATTTTTAGAGACCTGCCTTTTTTTTTTTGATAGAAAATCAAATGTCTGAGCCTAAAATGGAAGGAAGGTAACATAGAATCACCCATCGCATCTAGGAAACCCTTGAGACTCTCTCACAGAGACTCTTGGGGAAGTGCCCATGATCTGGCTTCATGGTTTGGCTACATACGGCTGGAGCAAGCACCCTCTTGGGTTTCTCTGCTCAGCACGGAGCAAGGCTGACCTGTCCTTAGCGAGCGAGCCCTGGATAGCTCAACCGAGAACACTCACTCTGCTGATGGAGAAGACCATGCCAGGCTTGCCAGAACAGACACCCATGAAGCAGTGCCGGAACTGCCAATAGAAGAGATGCTCGCAGATGAAGGTGATGAGGCTGAGCGCCATGGCGGCCCCCAACATGTAGAACACGCCCGCCATGTTGTCGATGTCCAGCTGACTGCTCATCACCTCGTTCTTCTCGTTGTGGCAGATGCCAGTGAGCCAGAGAGCTTCCAGTTCTTCCATCTCCCCTAGGAGGACAAGAAGGAGGCAGAGAGAGGAGGGAGGGAGGAGAAGGAGAACACAGAAACATGACAGAAAGGGGCAAACACAAGAGGAGAAAAAGAATAATTTTTATTAATACCATTACATCTTAACCCATCAACATATCCCTAAGTAATTAACGGGAATGTCATGAATGGGAATACAGCTAACCCAGGGAAATGGGACTTCCCTGTGGCTCTCCCTTAGCCAGTAAACAGGCAGCTCAATGCTTGGTATTATATACAATATGCCATGCAAGGAGCAAGAGTTCAAATTAGTGAAAGAAATCAATGGGTGAGAGAGAGAGAGAGAGAGAGAGAGAGAGAGAGAGAGAGAGAGAGAACTTGAGAGTGGGAATAGATTTTAATTTATATTCTATTTAAAGGCATTCCAGGTATGGCATAATCACTGAGGAGGAAGTAGGAAAATAGATGCTCATATATGGAGAGGCAAGAAAAATAGTTCAATCAGAGTAGTTATCATCAGTAAGGAAAGCTTAGTAAAAAGCATTCTGAGGTTAATCACTTGCCCTTTACTTTATAGACAATGAGGATAACATAATCAAATGGGTAAAAACTCTTAGAAATATACAGAGCAGATTAGATTAAAGAAGGAGAGGTAGACAGAGATTGAGAGAGGTTGAATCTTTATGGTCTCTCAGGATCACAGATGTCTTATAGAGAAAAATATGAAACCCAAAAGAGGAAGAAGATGGACTGAAACAAAACCACTACAACCTGCCTCCTCTCAACTCTGCTGAAAGGGTCACGGACTTCTCCAGTTGTGTCAGACTCATACCTACTATCACTGAACACTAATCAGTAGAAATGTAGACATCTCAAACACACACACATACACCCAAACTAAAAACAAAGACCGAAACCAACCAAACAAGCCAAAAACAAAGAAAGAAAACAAGTATCTACTCTAGAATGTCACTAATTCACTCAAATGAAATTCTGGTTTGCTAAAATTTTGCATTTGCATAACACAATGAAACCCAAAATCCTTTCTCCAGATCTACTCGGTAATAGAATCTGGATCCATTTGGCTGTGACTACTGGTCACACCAGCATGCCCTATCAGCACCCCAGCTACAAACCCGACTCCTCCTTATAGGAATCCACTAGCTTTTCGTCTCTTCTTCAATTCAACAATGCTTTTTCTAACTAGTGTAGCAGCCAGATGGAATCTGGAAACCTGCCCCTGGGCTTGTGTCTCTGATGTCTTCCCCCATAGAAAATGCCCTATAGCCCTAATTGATACACCCACATGACTGGTAGACTGGGGGACCATGCAGAGTGAAGCTAATCTGTATCTACATTAGTTTGTGTGTGAGGATTGTGGGTAGAGTGCTTTGGCCAAAGACATGAAGAGAAATGCAGAAGACAGCAGCTGGATGAGATACATTTCTCAGTGTTCACCCTATTACCCAAAAGACACAGGAAGTACCTTCTGGTGTCCACATCTGAGGACCCTTGCCCTCTGCCTATTCAGCCAGAAGGTCATGTCAGGACAGAGTGAAGGATGTGGAAACAGACATACATTTATTTCTCTTTCCTTGCTCTGGTGATAGAAAGAACACTGCCCTACATACGCCTAGGGTTGTGCCACATGGAGGGTGATATCTGAAACATGTTTAGATGGCCTCCTTCATCCCTGAATGTTTCAATGTCCCCCACAATTGTCAAATGTTCCCTTGTCAGCAACCACTTTAATCCCTTTCCTCATCTTTACCCAGTGCAGGTTAAAGTATTCTCTTTGTGATTAACATATTAAATCCCACCTTTCTTGTAGCTTGGGGTGTGACCTTGAAATTGGGTCATTGCAGATGTTAATTAATAATGGCGAAGTCACACTGAAACCCAGAAGGCCCCTAACCTCGTGTGGTTGGCCTTAAGAAAAGGATAGATACAGAGAGAGATGAATCCAGAAGAAAGACATTCACCCAGGTAGAATGAAAGCAGAGATCTGAGTGGTGCTTTGACAAGTTGAGGAACACCAAGTAGAAGCAACAAGAAGAGAACATCAAGAAGAGCCTCCAAAGAAATTCAACAAGCATACAGAGGATTCTTTCTCATCACTTCCAAGTGAAGCTACCTGTATTGATACCTGTAGTGCCCAGAACTTCAACACAATGAATTCAACTGTTTACAACACACCATTCCTGCCACTTGTTATGGTGGCCCTAAGAATCCAAAACCTTCTCTCCAATTTTATCATATCCTGTGACATGCTGTTTTGGATACACAGAGGATAAAAGGTTGCTATTTCAAAACAGCTGTTGGTTGAGGCCAAGTGGACACTCCCCCTTAACTTTAACTCACCATCTCCAAACAGCTGCAGGATAGCAAGGTCCACCTGGCGCTTCCACCCAGAGTCCTTTTGGATAGCAATGCCATAACCCGTAGAAGCAAAGACCTTGCCGCTGCCAATGGTCACCAGCTTGCAACCTTCATCTCTTCCGGCCATGTAGTTGAGCACGGCTGCATCGTAGATGAATGCATCAAGCTTCCTGCACAAGAAAGAAGCAAACCAGCATATATCGTGGAGGAAATTATACAACAAAACTACCTACCGGGCCATTAGTCTGAAGTGGTAGGGTTGCAGAAGCTATGTGAAGGACTGGCTCACAGTAAGGTTGAAGGTGGACTATTGTCAGAGTCTAAAGTCTGCATCCCAGGCTGCTCTTGATGGGACTTCAGGTTGAAAGGAGTTGTTTCTTTTATTCCCCCCCCACCTCCCACCAGGAATGATAAGAATGTAAGTTGGGCCTAAGGCCAACTCATAAGCTGTGTCTGAAAAGGAGAAGGAGTAAAAATGAATCAATAAAAATAATAACAGAAATAATGAAAAGTAAGCACCTCAGTGATAACAAATAGCACGGGTAAGATTTATATAACGTTTTTTCATTTCTCAGTTCATTACAGTCCAGAGTGGGGGAAAGTGTGGGTGTATATGTTTCAGTAGATATGTGACTATTTTGGTGGTCAAAAAGACTTCAGTGTTCTCTTGTGCTATGTGACTCTGCTTTGAGGGGCCAGGCTGGTGACAAGCTTGTGTGAGAGCAAATTTGAAGCGCTGCAAGAGAAGGCAACAGACAGAAGGACTAAGGTCTTCCAAATTCCTAAGCCTACATGCACATCGAGTGAGACACTGAGCTTTGCAAAGAAGGGATGCACAGAGAAAAGATGGGGGGCTGAGAGCAAGGAGACATGCATCAATCACTGTTTCCAAACATTTCCACACAGAAAGGCTGAGGGAGCAGCTCAGATAAAGCCATGCAAGTGGCAGATATGAATGTGAGCAGGACATGCAACCCTTCAAAATGGCGGGCTAGGAAGTTTTGACACTCTTCAAGAAAACAGAAAACAAACAAACAAACAAACAAAAAAACCCAAGACTTTTTTGGTATGACAAGCAAAAGGACATTTCATAAAAATATATCCTATAAAATGTAGGTTGGTAGCATGCCCAAACATCAAGCATCTAGTGTAACTGAGAACTATGGGTATCCCACAGTTTGGACTACCCAGAGCTCTCCTACCCTAACCTCAGATCCCATCTTCTGAAACCCATTGTGACTTTGTTCAGTGAGATTGAACACCACCGCATTCTAAATGGCCACACACTCTAGGTGGTACTTGGAAACCTTGAGGTGCAAAGGTGTGCAGAGGAGGCCCAGGGTCATCACAGAAGAGAGGGAAACAGCTGGATGACCCATTAGCCTCCAAATCTCAACATTACAATGCTCAAGTGCCAGTCACTCTTCACAGTCCTGACTTTCTCCAACTAAAGGATGAGTGTGCCGGGAGAGCTACGTCGATGGCTTGTGAACAGATACACGCTGGGTACAGAGAATGGCTGTGAGGAGTGACAATCAGAGCTGAAATTGGGAATCAATCAACATATTCGTATTTATTGTCATTTATGAATTTTTGCACACTTCCTGTTTCATTTCCCCCTTGTCTATAGACACCAGAACGGCTTGTTACACCTCTCAGACTATAGCTCATGTGTAACAGATATGAGCTCTCTCCTTGACTCTTCTTTTCTAGTGTTCAATCTGTTTCTTTTCCACTCCATGGGTACATTCATGCAAGCAGAAAACACGTTGCAGGATGGTACACAGAAGCAAGTAACAGCATAAGAACTCTTGTACAATAGTCGGGATAACGCCATCAAATTTGACTAGGAAACAGCCTTTGATTTAATGAGTATGGTTCCAGTTCAGTCTGTGTCTAATGGATGTGAGACATGTATCACTCTGAGCTTGGAGGCTGTTCTTACCCTGTTTTCAGGGAGAGCAAGGCATCATCTACACCCCTTTGGTTGAACTTTCCCATGTAGGCATGCATTTCTGCATAGTTATTACGGATATTCCTCTCTGTGCTGCCATTGGGCACAGTCCCAAAGCGGAAAGGGGGTGAGAAGTCATTAGGTCTCTGGAACTGGAGAGAGAAAGAAAGAGAGAAAGAGAGAGAGAGAGAGAGACAGAGACAGAATAAAGAAGAAATGCTTTAGAAAAATGTGAAGAGACATTAAGTCAGCATTAGTGAGTTTATAATGGAAAGGCACCGACTATAATTCACCAAACACATTAGCCCTCACTCAGGAGCAGTAATTGCCTTCTGGAAGTGGACTTCAGTTCAACTCAATTTAATACATATTGTTGAGAGATTTCTATTTGCCCAGTTCCAAGTTTAATCGGTAACCCTGTGTGTTCGTTCTATGCATATGACACAATACCAATGATGACAGGCCTGAAAGTGGTATGATATAGTTCATGGACGATTAGTTACTTTTATTTCCAAAAATTGTCTAAAATCTTCACCCAGGCCTCTTAATTCAGAAGCCCAAACACATTGTCCTTGTACAATTAAGGTCACACAGCATTACAGTCATGAAGATGATGTTTGAATATTGAATATATTTTGCTAAGAAATTTTCTTTTGACCTTCACAGCACTCAAAATTCTGTTGATCCTAAACCAGCTATTGGATAATTCACATGTCATTTTAGCTATTTCCCTGCTTGCTTAAATGCCGAGAGTGTAAGTCCAGCTCCTAGCACCAGAATTTAAATTTCTTGGATTCTGTCCCTATGACATCAGCCTTATTCCTAGCTTTTGCCCTCCGGTGAGTTGGGTCTTAATGATGCTTCCCAAGCACATCATTTGACCACTTGGATTTCCACGGCCTCATCAAATCCATCTCTTTAACACAAACTCACCTTTCTCTTTGGGCTAATTCAGGTCCTTCATTTTAAAATATAGCTCAAAGCAACTGCTTTGAGAAACCTCCTGTAAATTCTTCCTTCTATCAAGTTGACCCCCAAATGACCCATCAGTACTTGCTATTATGGTTTAGAGTACTAGATTCATGCTATAAATGCAGGGACTCCCTCTGTCTACTGGCTAAGTACCTAGAACTAGACTTTCATGTGGTCATTAATCGCTAAAGCTTGAGGTTAAAACAGATATGGCAACCAGCTCTACCACCTATTAATTAATTAATGACTGTAGTCACTGACAGAAAAGATGTACCACTTCTTCTTCCACAATAAAGAGTGGATGATGCCCAGTTTTCAAGAATGCAAAAGAAGTACTTGGCACAGCACCTGACACTCCGTAGGGTTGCCTGACACAAACCAGGTCACTGGGTTAGAGGGTCTTCAATTGAGAAAATGCTTTTTCCCCATTTTTATTAGATATATTGTTTATTTACATTTAATTTTCCTGATTAATGGTTGACGTGGGAGGGCCCACATCTACACTACACTAGGTGGTCCTGGATTTATCAAAAAAGCAGCCTGAGTAAGAAATGGAGACCAAGACGGTAAGCAGCACTTCTTCATGGTTTTTGCTTCCGTTCCTGCCTGCTTGAGTTCTTACCTTTGCTTCCCTCATTGATGGACTGTGATTGGTATACATAAAGTGAATAACCCCTTCTTCCCACATTCCCTTCGGTTACAGCCTTTATCACAGCAATAGAAAGCAAACTAAGACCGTAGGTGCTCAGCAATTGGTCCCACATTATTCTGAATTCCTGTTCATTTTAATTTTGTTTTGCTGATAAACAGGAGACTACCTAAATGTTCTTATCCTGTTTAAGTATATCTAAGAGGACACAGAATATGGGCGTAAAGCGGTCCCCTTGGCACAGAGGAGACACTGATGGTATTTAGTGTGCTCTTGGTTTGAATATTATTATCTGTTACCTCGGAGCTGTATTTGAAAGCCTAGCCCACCAACCCAGGGACCACAGAGCTTTATGAACAGCCCAGGATCCATGGCCATTCTTCTTCTCCTCAGAGAATGTGAGGGCTTCATGGACTGCAGAGTCCCATAGCACAAGGAGCCATGACAGCCACTGTAGCTGCTCCTGTTGGCCACGGTTGTGAGTTGAGTCAGAGTCACACACTGTGGTAGTGGGATATTCAGATGTCACATCGAAAACAGACTTTGCAACGTAAAAACTCTTCTCTTGTGATCAGCATGCCAAATGCCATTAATCGCCTCTCTTTGTTTTTTTTTTTGTTTTGTTTTGTTTTGTTTTTTTAAAGAGGTTACAATTTTTAAGCAAATAAACATAGAAGAGTCAGAATTGTCTTCTCAAAGCTAACTAGCTTAAATGTTCCACTGGACAAATGATAAAACAGGGACCCAGTGAGGGTAATTTGCTCACTGTCACCCAGGGGTAGTGGTGGCGAATGTCATCAGCGTTTTTTGCTGGCCTAATTAAGGATGACTCCTCACTGTGCCCCGCAGAGAGCAAGCATACAGTAAACAAAGCTATGCTTTAATGAAAGAGACAGACACCAGAATACTTCACACATCACTGTCAAATATAACTCCTCAGACATCTGAAGAAAGCCATCCCCGAAATCCAATGCAGAGTAGACGACACGACACAGGAGGTAGCAGCCCCTAGAGTCATATGAATCTCCTCTCATCTGTAAGTCTGCACTTTGCTAAGGCAGTGACAATGGGTACAAACATTGACTATACTGTAGATACCTCCCACAATAGTTTCTGTAGTATTATTGAAAGCTGGAATTATATCCAATTCAGATCTGATATAAATTATTATCATCTAGGTTTTTTTTTTTTTAAAAAAAAAAACCTTGATGCATGTAAGGTACAGGCAATGATTTTTGATTAACCAAATGGAATTCTGTGCCCAGTGTTTCATTTCCTGATGGAGCTACAGGCCAAGGCATTTCTAATTTCGAACCATGATGTTTAGATTCTCTATATTATTTTACAATCACATCCATAGGTGCATAAAACATTTTTTTTAAATGGACCCGGAAGAACAAACACCATTTTCAAAGAGGGGCAGCGCTGATGGAATCTGAAGACTTCCTGAGGAGTTCCAGTGCCATTCGTGCCTTGGTACAAAGGATGAAGCAGCTGCCCACAGATAACGCACACGGACAGTGTGAAGGCCACTCGGTGGTGTGAAGGTAATTAGATGTTCCTGGACAAAACAAACCTTACTCCTCACCCCCACAAGATCAATAGCAATTACGCCACACTTGTAAACGTTTCAGGAGAAAATATATGAGAACACTTTTGTAACCTAGAGGTAGACGAAGACTATACATCACGTGTCCAACCCACCCACAGAGGGAAATAAAGAGAAATTAAAGGTCATCAAAATTCAGAGCTTCTCTTTAAAAGACGCAGTTAGGGTTATGAGAAGGTAAGCCACCAGCTGGGAGGAAGTATCTGAAAATGAATTAAAGCGATTTAAAAAACAAATTAGGTAACAGAAGAATAAGACTTACATCACTTAGGCACCATCCCCGAACAAATAACCAGAGAAAACAACCCCAACTACAATGCGGACAAAATTGAGCTTGGAGGCAATTTGGTTTAAATTCAGCCCTTTCTCATTCCTGTTGTAGGAACAGGAACACAGGCAAGTTACTTAGCCTTGCAAAGTTCCATTTTATTCTGGAAATATTATTTTAATATCTAAGATAATACATAGGAAAGCACTTAACACTGCAAGAAAGCTCAAAATTATTAAGTTCTTCCGTGGCAATGAAATTCTGTCCTGTGTGAGGCAGTGTCCCCTCAGATTGAAAAGTCTTGTTCTCTAAGCTTTCCCTTAACTAGGCCACTCTGAGGGCCTAGAATTAGCCAGAACAGGGGCAAGAAATATGCTTGCCTTCTCTTTTGAAAATTCTTGTTCAGCTCGACGGGAGGTTTAAATAAAACAGGTCTTTTAAAACCGTCAGTGGCCCTTGAACGTAACTAAAATTCACATTCACAGGGAACAGTTAGTATGCTTAAGGAGACCCATGGGGGAGAAGGGAAAGAAAACTCCCAAATGCCTTGATGTTTCAATAAATGCCCTTGTCATGAAACTCACCCCAAGATATAAGACCCTGTTGTTTAACCTTGGTGACAGTTGATGGTCTCTGGGGGTACAGAGGAGGAATTAAAATGCATTCTGTGAGTAATCTAAATTAGTACAGGAAAGACCTTGACAAATAGTTTTAAAAATCGTGACTTCAATAAGCCAGGGAGAACAAATAATAAGATTTGAAAATTCTGTCTGATTTCAAAATGGTGATATTTTTTTTAAAACAACAGCATTTTTATTAATCACCTTTGACCACCCAGACTGACAGCTAAAACACAGACCCATTTAGTGAAATGAAAGTACATGAGGGGAGGATCCATTGGGATCAGCCCATTTCACAGATGAAGACATCAAAGTCCTGGAGAGGTCAAGGGTATTGCTCCAAGCTGTGTAGAGAAGAGAGACAAGTTGGGCCTCTCCATTGCCAGCTGGGATGCTGCAGTCACTTTGCTTTGGCTTCCTGGGCAGCAAGGCCACGTGTTGTTAAGTGGGGTCACCTGGGAGGCCATCCTTCCATGTGTGATGTCACTATTGTTTGCTCCCAGCCTCCCCACCAGATCCAACACTTGTTCTGGGCAAATGGCTGTGAACTCACAGTAACACAGGGGCTAACACAGAGTCTCAAGCGAATTGGAATCTCACTTGCTCTTCCGGAAGAGCAGGGAATCAGAATCCAGCACCCTGAGCCTTTCACATCTGAACCTCAGTCTCTGTCTTGACGACCTTAAAGTGAATTCCTCTTGACTGTCAGTCATGCAAGGAGAAAGATGCCGAGGGCCAGGGGCAACGGTGCTCACGTTCAAAGGATCCCTCTGTTGGACTCTGGTGGATTGGCTGCCACCGCCCCATAAAAGAGTCTCTCATAGAGCTTGTAGCAACGAAAAAAAGAAAGAATGATGGGGGGGGGCAGTCTAGTCCAGTTTGTTTTCTTACCGTCAACTAAATATGTCAGTTGATTTTCCCAAGCACAGGGCTCTGTTAATCCAGTGATAACAGCCACACCCATTCAACACCTATGAATGTGTTGTGAATTAGCACACCATCTTCTTTATCTACGGGCATTAGAATACATCAGTTCATTTGGAGTGGACTGCATTAAGATATGACTGCAAGCTGGTACAACCACTTTGGAAATCAGTCTGGCGGTTCCTCAGAAAACTGGACACAATACTTCTGGAGGACCCAGTCATACCACTCCTGGGCATATACCCAGAAGATTCCCCAGCATGCAATAAGGATACATGCTCCTCTATGTTCATAGCAGCCTTATTGATAATAGCCAGAAGCTGGAAAGAACCCAGATGTCCCTCAACGGAGGAATGGATAAAAAAAATGTGGTATATATACACAATGGAGTACTATTCAGCTGTTAGAAACAATGAACTCATGAAATTCTTAGAGAAATGGATGGAGCTGGAGAACATCATACTAAATGAGGTAACCCAGTCTCAAAAGAATACCCATGATATGCACTCACTGATAAGTGGATATTAGCCTAGAATCTTGGGACACCAAAGACACAATCCACATACCAAATGATGTCCAACAAGAAGGAAGGAGTGGACCCTGGTGCTGGAAAAGCTCAAAGCATCAGTGTAGGAGAATACCAGAACAGGGAAGTGGGAGGGGAAGATGGGGGAATAGGGAGAGGGAAAAGGGCATGTGGGAACTTTGGGGGGAGGGGAACCAGAAAAAGGGAAATGAAATGTAAATATTGAATATATCCAATAAAAAAATGAAAAAAAAAAGATATGAAGAAAAGATGGAAAAAACCTCAGGCCCGGTTTCTAGGAGCTAACATCCCCGGAGAGTCAGAAATATAAGTTGTTCTCTGCCGTTGTTCACATCTTCTGTGTAGTCTTTCATCTATATTTGTATTCAGAAAGTATTTATTCTGTGTGGACAAGGTGAAGGGGATTTGGTACTGTAGAATAAGATCCAGAGGCTCATATCAAAGAAGGATGATGGGCAACATATATAGAAACATATGTGTGTATTTCTATGTATATGCACATATGGTACACGTGTGCTTCAACTATGTGGTAGGCTGAAGCTGGTCACATATATTGTGACACTCCTCCCATCAAGAGGCTCTCGTAGGTTCCCTCTCCTAGGCTGAACAGGCGACTTGCCGTGGAAAGACTCAGAAGCACGGCCCAGACTTCTGAGCTTGGAAAATGAATACGTACCATTACAGCTTCATCACTGGCCTCCCAGAACCTGGTTCCAAGGGAAAGCTTTTGGCATAGGGAGTCTCACATGTCTAGTCTCAGGCCCAGTCTCCAGCCCCAGTCTGAGACCACCAAACTGGAGACACCACCTGTGAGTGTTCTCACCTGCAGCCCCAATTCATCCCTCTGATGCACCCATTCCTGCCAGCACACCAGGGAAGTCAGTAAAGCCATTTTGATCCCTCGAGCCCAGCCAGGTCTAGCTCTACCCTTAGGTGAAGATCGTCTGACTCTACCCATGCTACATAAATTAGAAGACACACGCAGCCAGGCTTTACACAGATATCTGACCCCCCCCCCCCCCTCGCAAGTCAGTGAAACACAACGAAGTGGTTCCTGCTTTGAGAAGCTAAGCACTGGGATGCCAGCACGGCAATGGATTGCTGGGGAATGTGGAGTGTTTCAAGATGAGACAAACCATGTGTTGCTACAGACAGATTGGCAGTCATCAGGAGGCCTTTGTGAGAATGTTGCGTCTGAGCTGAGGCCTTGGTAAGATCCGTTATCCAAAGCACGTGTGGGGCATACAGGCAGGGATAAGCCAATAGAAAAGGTCCAGACTGGTGAGATGGGCAATGAAGAAGGTGATGGGAGTTCCGGAGAAGCAGGAGCCTGTGTCAGTGGGAACACAGGGCAAACAGCCACTCAGGGGGTGATACAGAAGAGCTTTCTATTTGGACAGAAGAAGCAAAGCAGTGTCTAGACAGCATGATCTGCTCAAAGGCACAATATAGACATAATAATACGCACACTCACTCAGTACCTATGGAATGAGAATGCTGAGGCACCACCACAGGCCGGGAGCACCTCCCCCCTTTTGCTACAGCCTTATAAAGGATGAGGAAGGAAACAGTAGCAAAATTACAGTTATGTAGTAGCAACAAAATAATAATATGGTCGGGGGGGTCACCACAACCTGAGGAACTGTATTAATGGGTCACAGCATTAGGAAGGTTGAGAACCCCTGCTCTAAGGTCTGCTACGCAGGAGAGACTCTACACATCCCAGCTCTGCCACTTGATAGCCCCGAGACTGCACAACCCACCTTCTCTGTGACCTAGTTCCCACTTACGCACCAAGCTTTTACCTACTTTCCCTGAGCACCATAGCAGCACAGTGCCTGGCACATGATAAGCATTCTGAGTTACCTATTATTGTTAACATGGTTCCTGCTATGATCATGCCCACTGTCAACAGGATGTAACTGAACGATTCTGTCAGAATGACAAAACTGGGGTTTTGTGTTAGAAAAAGTCCTCTGTCGCCAGCACATACCCCAGGCTGGAAGGAACGAATTGAGGAGACAGGAGCTCCACCTGAGCTCCGAGGAGAGACTGGGCGCTTTGGTGGGGGTGGGGAGGGAGAACAAGATGAAATTTGGGGGGCATTCTGTAGCAGCTTGAATAAGAATGTCCCTTATAGGTTCCCACACTGAAACACTTAAGTCCTCCGTGGTTTTACGGGGGGGGGGGGTTTAGGAGCTGTGTCCTTCCTCGAAAATGTCACCGAGGGTGTGGTTTCAGAGCTAAAGTCCTCTTACCACTTCAGTATTGCTCTCTGTCTCTACCTCATGCCTGTGGTCCAAGCATGAGCTCCCAGCAGCCTTCTCTGACCCCCATGCCGGCCTGCTGCCTGGACCGGTTCCCATGGACTCTAACCCTCTGGAACCATAAGCCCAAATCAACTTTTCTTCCATAAGCTGCCTTGGGTGGGCATGCTGTTTTATCACATCGACAGAAAGGTAACACATATATTCTCATATCTTCCATGACCACAAAAGACAGCTGCATGACTGAACACAAAAGAGCCTAGCGGTCCCATGACTATTAAAATTCCAAATAAGAACAGGTGTCACAAGGTCAGGATTCCTGGAAGACTTCCTGAAGGGGACAGTTTAAAGCTTCAGAGAGAGAAGTGGAGTTTTCAATGGTGTGTGTGTGTGTGTGTGTGTGTGTGTGTGTGTGTGTGCAAGCTGTTTCCACACTCCCCTCTAACCTGGAGTCAAACACACCATTCGTGAATTCCTTAGGGGCACTGGAACGAGGAAGTTTTAAAAGTGACAACCCCAGATCTCAAGGCATATGACTGTTGTTCAGGCTGCTGCTCTGACCCTGAGACCTTTCCCTCAGTGGCCTGTCACTTCTCAGGAGGTTAACAGGAGATCAACTGCAGCTAAATCTGGCAATTGACACCACAGAGGGAGAGGGAGAGAGGCTCTACTGAGATGAAGGGGTTGGGAAAGTGCCTTTCAGGGTATAGCCCAGCCTGAAAATGGCTCTCCTCTTTCAGTGTGTCCGCTCAGCAGATGCCGATTAGTGCAAAGCAGAGCCATGACCTTGAGGAGCTGCAAGCTGGACACTTTGCTCACAGCTACCCAGCTAGTGATGAGGGAGCTAGGGGCTTTTGTCTTCAGAGTGTGACAATCCCACACATAAATAATTCATCCCGTTACTTCTGATTCTACATTTGAATCACAAAGAGAGTCAATGCCCGAATGGCACTCAGTCCTTCTAGGCCCTCAGGAAAAACAAGATGGGTGGGTTCTTCATGCCTTCCGTGTACTGATAAGAACTCTACAGTGACCCTCTTGACCTGCCTTGAATTCCTCTCATCACCCCTATTAATTTCATTACCTCCATCCTCCACAGTTCTTCCAAACCTTTGACTTTTGGCATCATTATCATCACTGATGAGCATGCCTATGAATCTTAACCTTACACCAGATTTTGTGACCAGCACTGTCAAGATACAATATAATTCTACCACCTAAGAAAACGCCCTCATGATATTCTTCTAAAGATTCCCCCTGGCCTCTGACACACAATGACCTGCTCTCTCTTCCCGTAGTTTTGACTTTTAATCATTCTTCATCACCCAGGAGTATGAAACCAAACTGTCATACTGCTTACTCCTATACAGTCCCATTTGTCATTGACATCTGTATACCAAGTCTCTGTTTCAAAAGCCAGGGTGGGGAAACCACCAAAGCAAACAAAGAAACAAACAAAAATTAAAAGAAAGAAGATGATAACACAGTAAACTCGGGAAAGATGTGACATGCAGATGGTCGGTTAACAATGGAGGACAATTTCGTTCTCAAATGCTATGTCTATGTATTGCCTCAGGGCACAAGGATCTGTTCCAGTTTGAACTCTTCTATTTTGAAATGTGGGTTTCAGAACAGTCCCTCAAGACAGCACTCAAGGGTCAACCTGGCTGTGGAGACAGCGGTGGATTATACAATGAGATTCCTCCCCATCCTTAAAGTAATAGTATGGAATGGAGGTAAGAGGGAAAAAGATCACTTGGGGCTGTAGAGATGGACCAGTAGATAAAGAGGCTGCTGAGCAAGCACAAAGACCTGCGTTCTGATCCCCAGGACCCATGTAAGATCCTAGGATGGTGGTGGTAATCTCCTAAACCTCACTACCAATGGGGATGAGGGTAGAGAGAATAGAAATATGAAAATCCCTGAAGCTTTTGGGTGAGTCAGATTAGTGGAGTCCTTGAACTTCATGCTAATGAGAGATCCTCCCTCAAAGGAAGAGAGCAAAGGAGGAAAGACAGGCTATATCAACCTAGGGCCTAAATACATACATGCACCCATGTGCATGTGCATACACAAGTACACATGTGCACATGTCCACACTAACAAGTATACACACATGCACACACCAAGTAATTCACTTTACATTTTATTATGAGGCTATATTTGCTATTCATTAGAGATTATATTGTTTGAATCGACTCAAAGGTGGTAAATAAATCACTATAACAGCAGCAGTACAGAATATAGCAAGAAGACATCGATCATGATTTAAGGTGACAACATGAATTCAATCTGTTTCTGGGGTCCTGGTGAGCCCAGTGATATTTTGCTACTACCATAGGGTAGCACTCAGTGAGCACTAGGTAGCCCCATTGCTCTAGTTCTCTTTACCAAGTCTCCCCCCTTCTCTCTCACACACACACACTCACACTCACACTCACACTCACACACTGCACACACACATATGCCTGTACTTGCATATGGGAAGATTGGTTGGCTGGCTCTTCTCCCTGCCCCTGGTCACACCATCATTCTAGAAGTCTCCTTCAGAGCTCTGCATGCTATGATGCTGGGGAAGAGCTCTGCCTCTCTGGTTCAGGGTGGAATGGCAAATTACCCCCAAAGGCTTCAAAGGAAGGAGGTGAGGGAGGGACCAGGCTTCTCTCTCTCCTATCATCATTCTCCACTGGGAAACAAAACGCCAGCTCTTCAGGTATCTTGAGATTAGCTAACTCCGGACCTTGATGCAGCAAAGCAATGACTTTAGAATTTGCTAAAAATTTAAATAAACAAACATTTGTTTCTATGTTTACCACATCAATTTTATTGACTATGTCTTCATCTGTCCCCTGAGGTTTTAGGTCTTTGGCAAAATCTGTGAGTTGCCATAAAATACCATCATCAATATGGCAGGTATAGCCCCAGGTATGTGCTTGAGCTCTGAAGAACAATAGAGGAGGGCTCGACATTACACGTTAACTTGGACTAACGATGGTTTGGTGTCAATATCAGCTAACACAACACGCCTCCCAGTACACACCATGTGCTCTACAGCTTGTATGCAGCAAGTCATTCATTTTCTTGTTACGCCCATGAGGTAAACATTCTCATTCTCACGGCATGGGTAAGGACACTAACATCCTGATAGGTAATTTGGGTCAATCCTTACGGCTAGGTGGGATCAGAGAAAGAATTAAAATGGAGTCCTCACACATAACCATAAGTCGTATCACACCGCTCCACATAGACAGAATACAGACAGGCTCAGAAAATAAATTGTCTCAAGGATCCAAAGACCAGATGACCATGACAACTTTTCCCAGTGACAAATAGGAAAAGGGAGGGCTATAGAAATGTAGAGCACACAAGAAAGGTCATGACAGGGGTAGAGCTTGGGTGGAGTAACCCTTATATACTTGCCATGCTTGGCTGTTGGCGAGGGGCTTGCGGAAGGCATCAGAGCAGAGAGGCTCTCATGAACAAAGGCAACGTGGCTCCTGAGTACACTGTGTACCCTGAAGGTGAAAGGAATGTCTGTGTGTGCCTGTATGGTACCTGGATGGACGCCACTACCTGAACACAGTGACTGACCAGGCCAAGGAAAGACCCAGCATGTAGTTGAATTAGGATTCAGCGTAAGGATATATCAGGATAACAGTGGGGCTGCGTAAGACATGTCTACTAGAAAACTACCAACCTGAACCTGAATTTATGGTATCATAATGGGAAGGTTATGAAAAGTGAGAAGGGTACCAGAATGAAAAGCCATGTTCAGAGCAAGGACAGCTATGTCCCTGTTCTTCCTCTAATGCCCAGGATTCCCTCCTGATCACCTGGCAGTTGTGGAACACATCAGGGAGGGGGAGAGGTCCTTCCAGAGTATCCCTTCTCTGCCCAAGAAAGTGCTGGGTAACTCTGTGTCCCTCATTTGTACCAGTTCAATTGCCCAGCCCCCACCCCTGACCTGCTGAGGGAAAACTGCTACTCCCTGACAACCTCTAGATATCACTCTCTTCTCAACTCTCTGCCCTTCTTTTTACGCTGTGATGTAACAGGCAAGATTTTTGCCTGTTGTTCTCATTGTTGCAACTCAAGTGCCTAGAACACACCCTGACTCTAACTAGAGTCTCTACAGGAGTGATCTAAATGATCTAATACATTAACGAATTGGATTCTGTACATTAGGCAGCAAACTCCACTTCTAGTGCTTACTGGTTAATGCAAAATCATGCAACATGGCCAAGTGTGATGTCTCTCAGATGTACTGCTGGGATGCCATCCCCAGTGATGAGGAGTTAATTTGTCCTCGTGTCAGTTGAGGACATCTTTCTGGCACATTCTTCATTTTTCCTTCAAAAAAAAAAAAGTCTCAGAGCTGAGATCCCATAAGAGCTTGTCAGATTCGGGACTTGACGATGTGTATAGATATTTCATTGGCATCAAAAATGTGACAGAGTTGGGGATGGTTATGATAACGTGAAGATGAAGTGAGCCGGAGACACGAGGACAGAGGGTTTAAGTTTTATCCTTCAGTAGTCCTGTGTCACAGTTTGCCTTTGCTCTGCTCCTCCAAAGGGCTTTCAGGCAACACTGGGCTCTCTGCCTTCCCACATCACTCCAGTTCCCAGCTGGTCTGGGAGAGATCAGAGATGTTTTCCCAGATTTGGCTTGAAGCTGTGGGTACCAACAAAGACCAACGGCTCTAAAGGAAGCCTTTAGGTAAACGATGGATGTAGACAGACTCACCACATGATCTAGAATGAGGATCTAATGTTAGTTCCTCCAGGAGTCCCGGCAGATTGAATATATTGTGGCAGGTTATTCGAGGCCCCTACCAGGTGTCTTTATGGATGGTGCCTCACTGAGTCACCCGCTCTATGTTCTTGACAGCCAGCACTAATGTCTTCTGAGTCAAGGAGCTAGGGCAGGCAGGGGTTTGGACTGTCAAAAGACTGTGCCAGGTGAGACCTCTGGCCCGTGATGATCAGAAGAGGGACAGGTCAGGGTCACAGGCACACATCTGCTGTCCTGGCAATCCATCTGATCAGTTAGTTTCAAACTGACTAATGGAATTTGTGTTTTCTGTCACATTGTGACCATTTAGAGCATAGCAGGATTTTTTTTCCCTTTGGTCCATAAAGTTGGCTCTACACAGAGACACTGCAGCCAGATGAACGTCAGAGCCACAGGGTTGTCTAGTGACCCCACCTGGCACACTGCATCCTCTCTAGGCTGCACAATGGGTTTCCAAGAGCAGGAAAACCCCTCAGTAAAGAAACTGGTTTAACTTTGACACACTCTTTCCACGGACTTATCCTGCCCTGGGTTTGTTTTCCGGACTACCCATTACTCCTCCCCATACCCTTGAGAACTGGGAAACGTAACTTGGAAAATGGAGACAGAACCACTTCTATACGACACAAAGGGAGAAAGAAAAGCCGTCTCAGATGAAGTCTATGCCATTTGTGTCCCCTCCCACACTCTTCTATTCACTGCGCACATGTGTCGGGGTGTCTGAGCTGCTCAACAAATGAGGACTCTCGATGGCAAAGATAGGAAGGGACTTCAGGTCCACGGTCCTTGGGGACTAAGTAAAGTCTTCATGCCTAAGCCAAACATGAATGGCCTCTAAGTATAACATATTAGAAGGTTTGTGCTGCCAAAGTATCAACAGCCAGGGTCTTAGGAGAAGGGAATTCAGCATTCCCTGGTGACTAAGGGTTAGGCATCATTCTAAACTATTAATTCATAATTTGTATTTCACTTAAATATCATATATTCAAATACATTCAGTCAACACCTGCAATGTGTCAGGACATAGAGCTACAGAAGCTATGTTGGAATTTGGGTACAAAAGACCTTGGATAATTTAAGAAATAATGTTTGGTATGTACTTATTCTTGAAAACAACCTAAGAAGCTACTAATATCCTTAATAATGCCTTTAGATGAGCCTGTTTGATTGTTACTTGTTTCTTGTCCGCTCTGAAGGTGGACAGTGTAAATAGTTCATTTGGGTGGGCTGACATTCGCTGTTAGTGATGCACAGGGAAATGGCAGGTGTTCTGCAAACACAGGACTGATTGAGAAGAAGGCTCTCCCCATTCAGGGGACAAAGCAGGCTCACCAACTGCCATAGCAGAGAGCCGTGCTTTCCTATCCACAAACAGGAGACAGGCGATAATCAGGGGCTCGGAAAAGGTCTAATATCTCCCCAAATAAATCCTGAAAGAATACTGTGACTTAAGATCTGACAAGCCAAAATAGTAGCACAGTTGGAGACCCTACTTACTCAGATTTCCTCTTAAATGTCTGCCTAATTTAGGTGGCTTGACAGGAGGAGAAAATAAAGGTGTGAAAATTCTATCTGGCACTGTAAATGTCAAATATTTTTTCATCTACATTACCTTCCATTTCTTTCTCCACAGCCACTTTCATTTGTTATGAAAATATTTCTCAAACTCAAATAGGTATATGACTTTGTCTTATACCATTGATACTATGTAAGTTTAATAACTGTCTTCCCAGTCATTTATTCATCCATCCATTCATTCATTCACTCACTCATTCATTCACTCCTCCAATAAATTCTTACCTTCATGTGGTTTTGGTCTAAAAAGAAAGGGAAAGTAATGGAAACATGTCAAATATCTGCATATCGTGCCATATACCATGTGATTTCAATGGTGGATAAAAAAAAGTGTAGGAGAGTAAATTTAGTTTAGAACCTTTCCTAGATTTTAAATATCTCCCCCCCATATACACCATAGAAGTAGAGACAGTATCCAGGACCTTGAGCATGCTGGGTAAGCAATCTACCACTGGGCTGTGTCTCCAGCATCTCAAATTGTACACCATATGTGTATTTGGTGGCCCGAGGTCTGGCTTCTGCATCCTTGAAAGCTCTTGCTGATGAGACTGTGCCACTGGGGAGTGCCTCCCATTGAAATATACCTCATAGCCTGGAGTGAGTTCACAGGGAAACTTCAAGTCTACACCAGAGAAATACATTAAAATATAAGTATTGTTGCCGGGCAGTGGTGGCGCATGCCTGTAATCCCAGCACTTGGGAGGCAGAGGCAGGCAGATTTCTGAGTTCGAGGCCAGCCTGGTCTACAGAGTGAGTTCCAGGACAGCCAGGGCTACACAGAGAAACCCTGTCTCGAAAAAAACCAAAAAAAAAAACAAACAAACAAAAAAAACAAAAAAAAAATATACGTATTGTTTTCATACAACATTTGAGTCCTGCATCATTCCAGGGAATGGGGAAGATACTTTGTTTAGAGGAAGCTCATAGGCTGACAGGATTGGATTGCTGCCAGGGTAGATCACTCTGAATGGCTAGCCTTCCTTGGAGAAATTATCTAGATGAGTCCATTTCACACACATACATTTTTAAGATCTAACTGAGAGGAAAATATCCCCATTAACAAGGATATTTTTTTAATCAACCTTCATGCTATGATGATTCTATTAAGCGATCAGCACTCAGATTTCTTGAATGGATCCAAGTATTGCCCATCATATTTCTCTGTCAGTGGACTGCAGAGAAGCTGGACTTGAATTGTGAACTTGTGAACCAGAAGCTAATTAATAGAATGGGAGAGAGTGCCAGGATAGCTATAAAGAGAGACACTGCTCAGTGACGAATGCTAGCCAAGCAAGTTCAAGGCCCTGGGTTCCAGTCCCAGGACTGAAGAAACAAAAGGATCCTTATAAAATAGGTGATGTGTATCACAGGAAAGCAAGATGCTTAGGGAAAGGGGAGCAATAAAGAGTTGAGCTGGGTCTGTGGGGTAAAGTATCAAAGATGCGGGAAAGCACATTGTTTTCTGTAATATCGCTCAGAGGATGGGATGGGAAGTACTCTCTCAATCTGACTGATTGCTGACAGCCTTGGATGGGACTGGAGTGCTAGGCAAGCGCTCTGTCATCAAGCTGTATCCCCCAGACAGAAAAACATCCCTCTTCACGGCCTCTTCCAGTGCACTCCCCCATTCAATTAATTGGCTTCCGGTTTTCAGTTTCATAAATAATTTTAAAGCAGACTGTCTTCTCTGCAATCCATTGACAAAGAGATATGATGCCAGCGAAAGAGAATTACCTTACGTTATTAACCGATACCCCACGAAGCTACTTTGGCTCACTGATTTAAAAATGGGTATCATCATGGTGCAGAAAGCAGGGTGTCAGCGTCCTAAGATGGTAGGTCATAGTGCTTCTTCCACAGGCAGCAGTGGAGAACAGGAAGTGGAGCCCATACTACCAAACCTCAGTCAACCCCCAGTAAGTCATTTCCATCAGTAAAACTCTACTTCTGATGGTTCTACAAACTTCTAAAACTAGATGGTGACCCAGGGTTTAAACACATGAACTTTGGGAGGGTTGGGAGAAATTACTTTCAAATCATAACACACAGGAAAACAGGAGGTCCAAAAGAGGAGAGAGAATATTAAAAGGATGAAGTTCAGGTAGAACACATGCCAAGGGGATCTCACCATGTACCACAGCAAGAAGGAACAGGAACTGTTTACTAAAACCATGTGAAGAAAGTCAGTGGGATCCCCGTGGACCACAAGAGGCATGTATTTGGGTTAAATGCTGCTTTTTAACAGAAAGTTCAAGACCAAAGTGGGCTAGGGCAGGGTTTGGGCAGAACTTAGGATCCAGACTCAGCATGGGTCTTATGAAGGTTAAGACCAGTTTCCAGAGAGACCCTGAGATGAGCAGAACTGTTGAACTGTTCTATTCTAGAGCATGTTGGAAGGATGACATCAGTTATGCCAGCCCTTCTCAATCTTCCTAATGCTGTGGCTCTTTAAGACAATTCCTCATGTCATGGTGACCACAAACCATAAATTGTTTTTATTGATATTTCACAACTGTAATTTTGCTGCTGTTATGCATTGTAACGTAAACACCTGATATACAAGATATCTGATATTCGGCCCCCAGTAAAAGAGTTATTCAACCCCCAAAGGAGTCACACCGCATAGGTTGAGAACTTCTGACATAAGCCCTCCTGAAAAAGACTGTGGAAAAATAATACATTGTTGGCTTATGAGTGCGGAAGCAATGTCACCAGCCACCTCAAGCTTGTGCCACCACGCCTTCCCCACCGTGATACACAATGCTGCCTTTTATTTTTCTTTCATCGTGTGTAAAACAAAGTCTTCCATAAGTACATTGACGAGGTGGCAGTGCGCTGGTCCCCCAGACCTGCTGCTTCCTGCACTTGTTTCCAGTGAGGGCTATATAGCAGATTTTAGGCTCTCTCTGATGAATGAGTTAAGACAAGCGGGCGTGGGGTGGAGGGGGTGAGACTGAAAAGCAATAGTGAATTGCTATCACTTATTTGGAGGGCATCATCCTGTCAGTGTCCCATTACTCAGACACTCCAGCTGAGCCCCGCCAATAAGCAGGACCGTCCAAAAAGTTCAGGTGGTCTTAGGGGGTAGGCTGGGGCTGCAGATAACACCCAACACTAATGTGAACTGAAGACTTAGGTTCTGACCACGTGGCAAATAATAAACCTTAAATCACCACTAAACCTGGTGGGTGGAAAACCTCTCACCCCCTAACTGGGAAGGGAGGCTCTGGAGGGTTTAGGAACAGAGCAAGACCCTAGAGCCGCTTGTCTTGTTTTCCTCTCTGGTTTTTAGCATCTGCCTGAAAAGTAAGTCTCAGAGAAAAAGTAAACAAAGCCCCCCAAAAAAGTGAGGCTTTTAGCTGAGTGTCACCCAGGGGTCACAAATGACTGGTGAGCTCTCTGGAGTCTTTGTGAATGGGGCTTTAAAATAGTGGCTATCTCAGATGAGGGGGGGTGGGTGGGCATGATTGCCTGATCGCTCATCTTGAAAAAGAGCACCCAATACAAATGCTAATTCATTTGTGGCTTTGGAAAGCAATTTTCCACAGGCTCCAAGCTAAGGACATACCATTCTCAATAGTTCATTGCTAAATCAGCTGTTGAAAAACACTAACACACTTCCCCCCGGTGAAACAGTACTGCAAATGGTTAGCTAATTAAGGGCAATTTAATCCATCAGAGAGCAGAAGTTTAGTGTTAGCACCAGTGTGTGTCCTAGGAGCATCCGTCCTTTAATAAATGTAGCCAGTCACTGAGAGCAGTCCTTCCTTTCCTTCAGAGTGGGCAGCCCACGAACATTTTGTCAGCACGTATGTCCATTTCCCGGGCTATTGGGATGTCTTATTCAGTTCTGGGTCCCAAACCAAACAGCCTCTGTTTCCTTACACAGGTGTGTCTACAAAATCACTATTCCTCTTCTTTTTGTCTGAAGGACATCAGGCTTAACAGGGAGATGATCTGAAAAGATATCTTACTAACCTATGAGTAGGTGATAATTCTATTCTTCTAGTATAAACGCTTTGTAAAATGTATTTTAAGAGACAGTTCAAAGTTGCTTTGCTTTTATATAAAGATTTAAATGGGGATTTTAAGTGCACAAAAGGCTTTGTGATGGTGATTTTGGTTGTCAAAGTGGCTGAATTTAGAAGAGTGCTAAAGCACATTTCATGGTACACTTATACAACGCTTGTGGAGCGTTAACTTAGGAGGAAGCACCATCCTGAACCCGATATCCTCTCCCCTGTCCATCATGGGATGAACGGTATCACATGTTCCTTCTACCATTACGTTCTGCCATTAATCACATGGGACCAACCAACCAACCAACCAACCAACCAACCAACCAACCAACTACAGCTAGCGTCCTCTAAAACTAGACATTTTGGTATTAGTTATACATAAATTACCACTATAGCATGCCAGGAAAATGGTGTCACTCAGACCAATCTACTCAGATGACAGATTGCTTGGGGAATTACTTTCTTTCCGTGATTCCTACTCTCCACGGAAACCTGGATATTTTCCTAATTACGCAGTAGTTCACATCTAAGTAGCCGGTACCATCATGAGTGGGTGGAAGTAAAAAGGTTGCTCAGCTGGATCATTTATTACCTTGAGGGATGCTTCCTAGCACACAGAGCTACTGGATGATGAGTGCTTCCAGAACACTTCCAAAGAGGAGCTGAAGCCACCTTATAGACATGGTCTACACCCAACCTTGGCCCAACACCCGATCCCTACTCCACCCCAACCCAACCATGGTGGCAGCTCCCTCACAGGAACACCCCTCAGTGCCCTGTAGAATGTCTAGTTTGCAGCATGCCTACCCCAGAACACCAGGCTGACAATTATGTTTAAAAGCCTCTTTCCAATGATTTGGAGTTGACAGGCAAGACTGAAATTCCAACTCAAGTGGAGCCGAGAAAATACGAGGACAAGGTAAGGAAGTCAAGATCACCCTGTGACTACTGGGGAATAAACAGCCCTTCTTCTGCATAGGGCATGTTCCAAGCCACTAAATCACTGAGTGCTACAGGGTCTCTGCTGATTAATTGCATGGTGGGAAATTCTGGAGTTTATTTTTCCTCATGTTTTGGTCATGTTTGTGGATATGAGCACACACTTGCTCTTGACTTCAGCTATTCTACAGTGGGGTGTCATCATACCATGGCTGATCCAGTATAAGGATGCCTACCATATACTGAAAAAAATGCATTTATGGTTGTCAGGCCAGAAGAGCATGTCAGAAGTAAATTTTCTGGTCCACGTTGAATCCATTCCAAACCATCCCAAAGTATGTCCAACCCTGGGGTGACTTCCTAGATCAGATCTTAAGTTACAGCATGGTGATGGTGCACCTCTCTGGTGCTGGGAACATGGTAGAGCTATGACTCTGAGCCTTCTCAGCCTTTTTTAAGGTGCAGCTGAGAGTTGAAACAAACCTTCTGGTAGCAGCTGTTTAAAAGCAGATGCCTGCAGTCATGGGTAAGCTGAAGGTTATATTGTTCTATGGATGTTTGAATATCAATCTGCATAAGGAAACAGGTGAGACCATCTCTTGCCTGCCCTGGAGGACCTGATTGGCAGAGAGAGAGAGGTTTACATATGATTTGCTGCAATTAACTTGGCATGCTTCTAGAAAGACAAAGGGAAAAGCAGAAAATTGCTCGATGCCCAAAGTCAAAGCCACACTCAAAGCCACACGTGTGCTCCACAGTGTGTGCGAGTGACAGTTTGCAGTGATGAGTGGGAGTGTCTTGTAAAGACAACTGTGTTTGTTTCACTGCTCCCCCTCTGTCAAGCAAGAAGGAACTCAGTCCCCAGAGGTTCCCCTGCCCTGGGTTTCGATGTCCTGCATAATAAATACCATGCGGCTAGCCATCTCAATCATTCTGTATTTGAAACCAACTGGGAGGCATTGCTTGAATTTACAGCCTTCTATTTTCAGCACCGGGCTAACACCCAACTCAACACCCCCCTTTTCATTTTGCCCAACAATGGCCCGGTTTTGGCTGTCTCGGGGTCTCCTGGCAATCAGTTCTTGCAAAGCACTCCGGCAACTTGTACATTACCAGAACTGTTCTGTGGTGCTAGTGGCCAGCTGGGAGATGTGTGAGGAGGCTTTACAGAATTTTTTGTTTTTTTCATAAGGGAAAAGCTCTATTTATTCTTTGTGATTTGATGCACAGATGAAAAACTTAACACACAATAACGGAAGTTGGCCATTAATAATCACATCCTAGTCTTTCCACGGTACTGGAAGCAGAAGCACGAGGGACTTTAATATCAGGGTGGCCTTCAAGCTTCTGTCCTTGAGGGCCTTGTGTACCTCAGGGACAGTGTCCTTAGATCATCCTTCATTCTTTACTCCTCTCCTCAATAAGGATGGAGCAGGGGACATTGGTTTTGCTCCCCAGTTCTTCTTTTTTGTTCCCATTAAAGGGAAGGCTCCTGAGAGCGTTCTCTGTTCTTAGCTGGATTAAGAACAGGCGTCACTGAGTAGAAGGAACTCTGGTACTCCTTACCATTCAATGCGTCTCTGATCCCACAAGAAACATGGGAAGAGACAAGATGCTCTATACACACCGATGAAGACTGCAAGTGCTGCCTGGAAAGACTCCTAGACCAGAGTAATCGCAGGCCGAATGCACTTGCCGTGCACCTAAACTGGGTGAAGATCCATCTCTGTTAAAGTCACTGCGTTGAGACTCAGAAGTCAGGCCTGGAAAGCTGTAACAGTTGGCCTCATGTTGGGTGTGCTCGCTAACTATCATCATAAGGGCAGGAAAAGACGTGAATTGGTTTGTCCCAGCTATTATCCTAGTCAACAGCTATAAATGCACATGGATTCTGCTACGATTGATCCTATATTCTGAGATGTGTGTCAGGCAGTGGTGACAGAATGTGGAGATCTTAGGGACAGTGCTTTATAAAGCAAGCATTGCAGATATCTGATGTCTATTTACTCCCCGCCAGGAAAGTTCAAGCGCTCCCCAGGGATTTTCTCAGTGGGAAGATTAGTCTATGAACCCTCAATACAGCTGGTCAGGCCATCTCCCTCAGCGTTTACTGAATGACAGTCCTCCCTTCTTTTGGCTGTGTGTGCCTCATGTTGGCCCTATGGAACACTATGGAAAGGTTCCCTGAAAAGCAACTCCCTCTGGAAACTCTCTCCCCTAAGTAGCTTGGGTTTTTCTGGGCTCCTCATTGACAGATGTTGTGTAATAGGAGCTTGGGGCCCCTGAATCCAGACAGTGGTACAGAGTTCCATCTAATGAGAAAGGGTCCCCATGTGACTATGTTGTTACATTTTGCTGGGAGACTGTTTTCCTGTGACATATGCCTATGCTGGCCAGAGGTCAATTTCACATGTTCAGTCAGTGCTGCTGTGACAGGGTCATTCAGTGGCCCAGGACTCACCAAGCACACGTTAGGCTGGCTGGCCAGCCCCGCGTGTGCTTCTCCAGTGCTGGGATTCCAAGCTCACACCACCATGTCTGACTTTCACATGTAGGTTTGGGGAATTAAACTCAGCTCCCCATGTCCAGCTCACGGATGGACTGACTCCCCAGCATAAGTACTGTGATATTCCAGAGAGAAACTGAGGCCCACCCATTTCACTTTTGATTTCTCTGAGAACTGGAGCTGCCTCCTCTGCTAGGGAGCCTACCTGCTCATTTTCTTCTCCTCCCTCGCTGCTCTGGTGATGGAACTGGCCTGGAGCCTGTGTCCTCGAAGGAGGCTCCTGTCCAAATTGTACAGGGGCAAGGTCTCAGACTGCGTTGTTTACAGAGTGTGAGTGGTTTTTTTTAAGAGATTCTCTGTGACCCATGCTGGAAAGGAAATCTCAACATGGAGCTGTGAATGAAGTAGCCGGGCTTTCTCAATGTCAGGCGGTCCTGGGTCCTCACTGCCTCTTGCAGATGCCCAGCTAATCAGAAAGGCTCCAAAATAATAATAATAATAATAATAATATAATAATAATGATGATGATGATGATGATGATGATGATGATGATGATGTAACAGGCTGCACATAATTCACTGAAAACTTTACCATACTTGTTGCCCCTGTAGCTGGGCATGTGTGGAAGCTGGCATGGCTGAAGAACCCATAAAGAACCAGACCCTGCCCAGGCGCTGACTTTGGCGGCAAACATGATTCTAACATCTATAAAGCCCGATTCAGTCTAGGATTGATGCCTTAGGCCATAGATAAATTTTCATGCTGTGCTGTGTTAATTTGTCTCCGAGGATTCAAACTTAGTTACTCAGAAGGGAAACACTAATTCTTAATACATTTTTACCCACAAGCTGAGATTTAGTAAGCTCAGCCTCCCTGGTGGACTCAAACAATTATTTTTAATTTTTGTTTTTAATCGGAGAGGAAAGGGGTGTTGGAGAACAGGCGTATTTCCCTTTCATGTAAATAAACCCCAGAAGGAAGAAATTGTCTTTAAGAGCCAACTCAACAGAGCCACTCTGTTCTCTGAGAACCGGAGACTTGTCTACACAGAGAATCCCAACTCAGAGAGGTCCCAGAGGTCATCCCAAGCTGGGCCCAGAACCCACTCCACACAGAAATCACAGATACACTCAGCGACCCCAAGGGTGGGAACAGGACTTCCAGCTTTTCCCACCAAGACCAGCAAGCATAAATGAGCTTCCACTTCAAGTGGGAGCTGCCTGCTACCGGTTTCCCTTCTGGTGTAAGTACAGTTCAATTCAGATGGGAAAACAATGAGGGCAAGTTAATGCTAATTTGCATAATTACATTAAAAAAATTCCAGCTCCTGGGAGCCTCTGGTCATCTAGCATCTTGCATAAGGATAACTTTCTAAAGAATCACTTCTGCAGACCTGGCCCAAGATTGGCTCCAAATGCTTTCTCTCCTCAGCCTCTTCTTTCCTCCTTCTCCTCTGTTATCACAACCACTTTCTCCCCTGCTCGCTCGCCTTCCCTCCCTCCCTCCCTCTTTTCCTTTCTTCTTTAGTTTCACATCACTTTACTTTTTGAAAATATGGCTCCACCGATGTCCGCTGAGTGAAACAAAGCCATGTTCTTTCTTCTGGGTGAGAAAGACCATCATGCTTTGACTTGCATTCATTATACATAGGAGACCTATGTTCTTTACACAGATGTGTGTGTGTGTGTGTGTGTGTGTGTGTGTGTGTGTGTACACACATGCATGGATTCCTGTGCTTCTGATTAGGAGGGAGTTACATGCACTTAATGACCAAATGAAGTTCCCTCAAAGTTGGGAACATAAACTACATGCTATAACTAGTGTATTAAGAACAGTTTTTACCACAAAGAAACCATGAAGGTGATAGATCGTACAGAAACAGGCATTCAGACACTTTTCCCAGTGACCTCAGAGCAGGCCTTGCAGAAGATTGTGCATAGAGCACATGGGGAAGAAAATGGCATTAGTCAGGCTCAAGGTCAAAAGCAGGGAGCACACAATGTCACCAAGGATGCTTCCTGTTGCCCTAAAATGTGCTGGCAAAGAAAAGGCCTCCTTGGTATAACACATCTCCCTGACAATCTCCAGTGCACAGTGAGTGGATTCTACACAAAGAAGAATCAAATCCTGCTGTGAGAAATACTGGTTTCATCAGGACAGGGCCATAGAGATGGAAGAGAAGACTTCAAGTCTAAAGGGCAAAAGACCAGCTCAAAGTGCAGACTCTAGAAAGAGCCATCCACAGCTCTGTGTTAAGTTCCTGTTGCTACCACACAAGAGGCCTCGGGATAAATCCCTCCCCCTAAGTTACACATCTGTCAGCTATGCCGAAATAGTTTAATAGCTCTATCATCTGCCTGTATATGTCCCTTCAATACCAGTTACACCACTGTGTGGTCTTCTCCCCCTCTTCTGTGCCAGAAAACCATGCATTTTGCTTATAGGGGTCATTATTATCAGCCACACTGACAACCGAGGAGAGGACAATCTCACTTCTATGTCTTAAGAGACGTCTATTAAGACCCTCTTTCCCAAATTGGGTCAAAATTAACTGGATGTAAAGGTTGGGTTGTATATATATAATGTCACCTTCCTGTCTCCTCAATGACCCACTGGGACGATGGGACTCGGGTGAAGAATCCAGGGTGTGAAGTCACTGGGTGCTGGAAGAGAGGCAGCCATTGGACTGACGTGTAGAGGAGCACGTAGAAAGGGGGAGAAGGAGCCTTGGGAGCCCTCATGGCAGCCCGGGGGTAAATATTGGTTCATCTGCAGCCTGGATCTCAAATGCGACCATACCTAAATCCCAATGGAGCTTACAGACTTCCTGTCCCAGTGAAGACAGGCCCTGGAATTAGGATTCAAGGTTGTCTGCTAAGAAACATGCAGATTCAGGCTTAAGTAAAACTACAAAAGTGGTTATAGCTGGCCCTGGTGCGCAGCCCTGAACTTATCGAAGAGCTCAGGGTTTCTTCTGGGCCCATATGAACAGGGGCTGCCATGACAGGAACAGGCAGGGCTTGCAGTAGGATGGTGGTCCATACTACGCATTGGATTAGTTCTGACAGTTAAGATGAAAGAAGAGGCCGCTGTTCCTCCCCTGACCCCGTATATTTTGTACTCCATATGCTCCCAGGATGTGAACACTTCTATTCTTTTACCATTTCCAGAAGGCCCGCTGTCTATCAGCTTTTCCAAGAGGATGCATTGCTGGGTGTGGTGACACATATCTGTAATCCTAGCATTTGGGAGGTGGAAGCAGGAGGACCACAAGTTCAAAGCCAGTCTCAGCAGCATAGTGAGTTGGAAGCCAGACATGTGAAACCTGGGCTCTAAATGAATAAATACTTTGTTAATAATTTTAAAGACAGTGGTTTTTTGTTTTTGTTTTTTTTTTTTAAGATGGCACGTCTCTTGAGAGCCCCAGAAGACTCCTGTGCACGGAGTCTGCACATACCTGGATCTCCAGCCCAAGCCCTCACTGCTAGTGATCTGGCACATTCGTCATGCCTGACACTTCAACGCTATTACTAGCCCAGGACTCCATGATTTGACCAAGATGGTCTCTGCCAGAGCCAGGGTGTGCCTGTTCTGGTTTGAGCTCTCTCCTGCTGGCTTCTAGCCTAAAGTTAATAGAGCAAGAAAAATACATTTGTAGAATAGGAATCATGGCCCCATTTCTTCACATAAACTCACTGACATCCGGTTGTTTCAGGATAGTAGCCCGGTTCTCCTTCAGAATTGGCAGGCTTATTCGTTTGTTTCTGTGTTGGCTTGGTAGCCAGACCCTACTGTCTCCACCCACTCTATGACACTATAGCAGAATATTACAGACCTGGTGACTTATGAAGAAATCTATTCTTCACTCTTCCAGAGGCTCGAAAGTTTGTTATCAGCACCTGGCAGAGGCCTTCGCACAGTGTCAAAACAGGACAGCACCACGTCGTGAGGAGGTCTGTGCGCATGACAAAAGCAAGCAAGGAGGCCAGAGCCAGAGAACTGGGGGAACCGAGCTCACAGTCACAGCAAAGCCAGGCTTGAAGCAACTAACCCACTTCCAACAAAGCAACATTAGTCTGTTCATGGGGCAGAGAGCCCTCATGACCTAATCGCATTTCATACTGCTACAATGTCAATTAAATGTCAACCTGAGACTGGCAGAGGACATTCAAACCATTACCTGCTTTCATGCCAAAAAGAGACAGTAACTTTCAGAGCCTAAGCAGTACCCCAGAAACCCAGCCTTACTGAACTTGAAAAGCCAAGTGGCCTTCACTTAGGTGTTATGTGGCCATTTTTATTTTTCTCCCATGGCTTCGGGCAGGGCTGAAGACATAGCACTAGGGTGGAACACTTGCCCATGAGTGACCGTTGCGTGGGCAAGGACTGCTGTTGTCTGCACAGCTGAGTGGGTCGTCAACAAAGCTGCCCTAGCTCCTTCTGGAAATGAACGACAAAGTGGAACTTGAGGCTATCACAGTGGTGCTGGGCCTGTGTGGAGTAGAAGGTAGTCAGTCACCCCAGAGGACGCAGTGGCCACACAGCCAGCCCGCTGAGGCTTCAGTCATCTTCATGGCCATGAAGCTTCCTTAAATCCGACCTCATCCCCACTGGCCCCGTCAGTGATCCCTCTCCCTCCAGTACCACCTGCTGCCATCCGACAATGGCTTAAAGCTCAGGGTCGCTTTATGCCCAGGCTAAAGTCAATTTGAAAGCTATTAGCCTTCCCAAGGACTGGAAATCACTGTTATTGTCTACTTCAATGATGCCTCTGAAAGATTTATCAAACAAGTGCAAATGTTAGAATGCTATCTAATTATTATGGCTTAATTAATTAGATAGCTTAATTTTTTTAGTGCAGGGAAATGATTGAGCTTGTTAAACTTTGATAAGGTATCCAGGGGAGGTAGGAAAAGGGTGCTTAACTAGAAAAAAAAGCATCACGTTCTAAATAGCGTGGCGCACTGGTGGGGGTGACGGGCATCTGAGACTATGGTGGGGGCAAGCTACTTAACCTCTTAGCTTCAATTGCCTGAAGATATTAACGACACTATTACACAAGACCATCTCTGCAATGTGTCTGGCGTTATGCCTGCCTTAAAAGGAGCCGAAAAGAGTGTTAGCCAAGATAGTGCTGAAATCTCACTGGCGAGAGGCGATCTTTATCCGCAGTTGTAAGAACAGTGACATAATGTGTAAAAGCTGGGTTAAGTGTACCCCAAACAGCCCATTAACGAGAGGGTAGAGAATTGAAGAAGAATTCACTAGAGTCAGGCGTGGCCATGTGAACTGTCGTGGTGAAAACGTGAAATAGTTCCTGTAGAATCACTTGCTTCAGCGGATTCCCCCCGGTTGGCTGGCACCATTTATTAAGGATCCCGGTGCTTTGGGAATCCTTAGTAAATGGTGCCTTGTTGGGAGAAGTGAGTTGTTGGGGGCGGGGCTTGAAGCTCCACCGTTGTGCCCTACCTCATGTGCATTCTCTGCTCGAGGACGCTGAAGCAGTGTGACAAACTTTTAGTACTCTTAGTACTGTCCTTCCCTTACCATGATGGACGGTACCATTCCATGAGGTGGAGTAATCCCTCCCTTCGTCCCTTAAGTTCCTGTGTTAGTTACTTTGTCACTGTAATAAGAAAGTAAACTAATATATTAGTCTTAATCTATGCTATAATGTAGCCCGGGATTCCCCCCACAAGGGAAACATTCTAGGAAAATGGTTTTAGAATCAAATACTCTTGGCTTCAACCTTGGCTGTCATGTCAGGGAAGTTACTAGGCATCTTGGAGTTGCAGTGTTCTTATGGGATATGGGGACAGCACACCTGGAAGAAAGACTCTACAAATAGCACACGCATGTGCAGTGAAGACAATGTGCCTAGGACCCCAGCAAGCACTGTGGGAGTCTTTGCCTTTCCTACTATGTTCGGCAGACAGCAAATTGGAACATCTCTCTGGATAGGTGAGGAACATCAGAACAAGTACCGTGGGCTCATTGCTCGGTGGAAAACATGGTGAGAACGCCTTTACTCCCCCTTCCCACCAGGTGTTTGAGGGAGGTACAGTAGGGCTGTCAGAAGATTGGCCCACCTACATTTCATTATATTCCATGGTAGTTTGGGGTTCACTGGAGTGCAGGACAATCAAAGGGAGGGCATGCAGCAGGAGCAGGTGTCCTATCAATAACAAGGAAATCTCAGTGCACCGCTTTTTCCCCATGCCAAGATATGAAGGGCTATTTTAAAGCTATATATACACACGAGCTACAGATCTCTTCCCACTGCCACTCTGAGATGCTTATCATTTGATTTAAATGACACAGGTGATATGGGCGACTAATAGTCCGAACAAGCTTCAGATCCCTTCTCCTCCACTGTAAATGTTGTTTGCCTTGATGGATAGAAAAGTTACTTCATTGATAAAAAGCTCTCACAAATCATCTCATTTCAACTCTCTGCAATATTGTTTCAATGCATACATTAATTCCCTTTTTCTAAATTCAAATACTATGCTTCCCCACATGTACTACCCATGCCTGTTCCAAGATTTTGTTTTCTTTAGGTGTTTTGAAGTAAAGCTAATATGAATTTTGACGTTTTAAATATACTTTCAAAACACTCTCCCGTGATTTTTATAACTGTTCCTGACACTCATATGCAGTCATATGTCATTAGTTACCTAAATGTTTTCTATAATTATGCAGATTATGTTGACACTTTCTGGTAGGATGCTTGTAATTTACTATTTTATCATTTGTGCCGATCTGAAATACATCAGATAAACATTTTCAATCGTTTCCAGATTAAGCAGCTGTTAAAGGCTCCTGCTGTGCTGTGGCTTTGCCGCTGCATCCACTGTGGACACAGGAAGCTTCTGAGTGCATGGATTCTTTCTCCGCTCTCACATGGACTTTTTCTTTCTTCTTTTGTTTGTTTGTTCGTTTCTCTTTTCTTTTTTCCTGTTTCACTTTTCCTGTTGTTTTCCCTTGTAATGACCAAATAATGTCACTGACTGTAACATTCACAGTCAAATAGAAATGCTATTATGCATAAGTCTTCGTATTACTGTACCGAACCTGGAAGATGGGTTATAATAAAGGCCTAAGTAGTTGTGTTGAGATGGAGCCTGCAAGCTCCCCAGAGGAGCCTAGGAGAGTTCCGCAAGTACAGGGACTCTGATCTGAGCCTGGTTAGGCAGGAACCAGTGAGCATTGCGTTGAACAATTTCCCAGGCAGATGCCTGTACAGAGCTGTGGTAAAAGTGATGGAGAGTAAGATGATTAGGATGTACGGACACAAGCATTGGCCCGAGACACTGGAGAGCTCACGGTTGTTAATGAAGGACATAGAAGCCATACTGGGGGATCAGTCAGCTGTGTTTATTATATGTAAAATTGCTTATTGTTATACGTAAGATTATATTATTATTTATATGTAAGATTACTGATGTCATCTAATTTCTTTGCAAACACCGGTCTGACAAATTCACATTATCCCTGCTATAAGTATCCTAGGATGGCCATTAGGGAAGGGAAACAAGCCCCACCCCATCTTAACTGTGTTCAAGGAGAAATACAGCACAAGTTGTTTCTGAGTGAAATGAAGGTATGAGAGGGATACACACAGTGTTAGGAGCGATTTTCAGAGACATAGAAAGAAAACAATAAGACAAATATGGTAGATTATCGTCATGTGTCAACTGCGACCCACCATACCATCGCCATGTTGATGGAGAGAGGCATGAGCTTGTCACATATGCATAATTCACGCTTGGGAATTTGATTCACTACACTTTTTCCCAAATCAGGGCGAGGTGGCATGTTCCCATGATTTGGTCACCTTTTGATGACACCAGCTGAGTACCATATCTCTGACAAGTCTAAACTTAGCAGCAGAGACCTGCAAGACTCTGGTACAGCCATGACTTTTGGTGGGGATGGTCTACCTAATCCACATGAAGTCCAAGTGAAGGCAGTGGCAAAGGTTGGTAGGATGGCAGGAAGAATGCCATTAAATCTAGTTAGTTCCATAATGACAAAGGATGCTGATGATGGAACCAAAAGCAAGAGAAAGGTCTAAAAAACGAATCAAGTACTAAATGGATGAACATATAAATAAATGTATAATAAATTATGAGTTAGAGGAATAAGTGATGCTTTAGGCAAGGAGTAGGTCATACAAGAAAGAAAAGACATTTCTAGGTTTAAATTAAAAAAAAAGCAAAATAATTTTAACAATTTTTAAAAAAGGAAAAAAAAGACAAATTTGATAAATGAAAACCTTGTAATATAGCACATATAAGCTGTGAACATAGTGTATTAGTATGTCTCTCTTACACACACACATACACAAACAAAACAACAACAACAACAACAAAAAACACCATAAAATTCCCTTAAGGAACTGTTTCACTTTCTCATACACTTCTGAGAATTCTTGGTGAATGAAGAGTCGTGGATGGAGAAACTGTCCCCTGAGTCAAGACAGTATGTCCTTTCTAGGATCGTGACCCATGTGAGAAAACATTACCCATTGGTCTGAAAACACTTCCACTTTTATAACTTCATCCTGAAAGTGGAAATGGAAAGTCACACCTTCTAAATATTAAAGAGTCAAAAAAAAAAATAGAAAACATGCCGTAAATAAAAGAATGCAAATGCTTTGGTCCCAAGCTTTCCCAGACCCTATAAAACATAGCCCTTCTAGTCTCTGGGCATCATGGTTGTCACATTTCCAGGGGACCAATTGCCTGTGGAAACTGGTGTGCTTCAGACTGACCTGTGTGGTCCTATACATTCAGAGCACCTTTTGTACCCCGCAGCCAGGGAAGAGGGAAGCCAGCAGGTACTTCCCTTCCTCTCCTCAATACCAGGTGGGTAGGGAGGACAGCGATTGGCATGGGGACAGCCCACTCCTCTGTACCACACAGCGAGCAATCATGCGTTAAATAGCACTGCTCTTCAGGATACAATGTGAACAACCCTCTGGTTCAGTCCTAGGAATACAGGAGCGCGCAGGGAAACAAAGAGAGAGCCCACAGCCCAAAATCACCAGCAAGAAAATGAGCTGTAAAGCTCCAGCATCCCCAGTGTGGGTACACAGGGGCAGCCCTCTAATAACACAGCACATAGGCATCCCTGAGCTGATAGGCCACCCAACTGCATCCGACAAGAGCTGCTATGTACTCAGAGAACCTGCTAGCATACCAAGCCCCTCATTTGCAGCCCAGGGCGCCCTTGTGACAACCTTTTACGAATCCGAAGGCAAGTGTGTATGAGTATTAATTCGGTAGGGAATCCGGCTTCTGTGCCCATGTCCCAATTGAAGGAAACACAAAAAAAGAGCTGTTGATTCTAAACATTTAGAAAATTACCAGCTTCACGAGAACTTTGAGTATGGTTTCGGATGGGATAGGAAAAGATGGAAGGTTTTAAATGGGTCTCTTACCTTCTTGTCACTCAGGCCTGAAACCTGGTCCACATACTCCTCTTGGATCATGAAGGCTGCTAAGTTGGCAGTGTAGCTGGCCAGAAAAATGACGGCAAAGAAGGCCCACACTGACACCATGATCTTGGAGGTGGTCCCCTTGGGGTTCTGCACAGGTACGGAGTTGTTAAACACCAGACCCCAGAGTAACCAGATTGCTTTGCCGATGGTGAAAGATGGGCCGCCTGGCTCTGGTGTGATATAAAAGACGGGGAAAGAAGATTAATCTTGAATCGCTGGGTCTGCTTGAATCTGCAAGCGCTCGGAGCTGTAGTCCCTGGCAAGAGTAGGAAACCCCTCCACCGAGGCATTCAAACGACAGCTTTACATTTCAAGATCCCGTGTCTCCTCTGGGAGCCCAGGAAGGCAGAAGAGAGGTTTCTTAGAGGCAGCTCCAGAGCCATGGGTGTGGGGAGGTCTTTCAGCTACTAAAACTCTTCCTGTGTTCATTTATGAGGCCATCAAGATCACGTGAAATTGGATAACAATGGCCAACTATCCTAATATGGTCACACTGGCCTTTATTCATAAAATTTACCACTGTATCTACCAAGGAAATACTTTAGCTTCCAAGACATCAGCAAGAATAACGTAAGGCCCCTTTCAACCACCACCATAGGCCTCCACACGCCAATGCTGGTTGACTGAATGTACTTTTGGCTAAGTTTTCTTTACCATCTAGCCCCTGGCAGCAGATGTCTTTAAAATGACCTGGATTCCCCTAAGGCCTCCAGTGCCAACCCTTCCCAAATGGCCTCTGCAGCACTGGCTTCTGTACACAGAAGATCAGAGAAGAGACCATAGACTCTGGACCTGACAATGTACATCTAGAACAAAAATGTGTCTCTTCTTGATAGATGTCCCTCCATCTAATCTTAGGGCTTCTGCCTATACATGATTGGTAACTTGTCTGTTGTCCCCGACTGGGGAGGAAGAGACCTCCTGTGCTATTTGGAGCTTTGTGCACACTTCCACGGGAGAAAGGAATATCTGCCCACAGAGTTTTTCAACATATTAATAAATGTCTTGGAATGTTTCCCGGGATCCTGACGACCTGTGCTCAGCCCATGGACTGTACATGTGGAACTTATTGAACTGTGCACAAACAACTGTGCATGTGGACTTGATTTCATGCAACAGGTGTATAAGTGGCAAGTTGTTTACAAAGCAAAGTATTGCAAACTGAGATACTCAAAGGAGACTTGATAGAGTGGAACAGTGCTGATTTCCTCTGTAAGAGAAGCTTTGTAAGGCAACAGGAGCAATCATAAACTCTTGTACGGTATTTGTAAATCAGAATTTTTATCTTTTGGTTTTCTATTTTTCCCAGGGTAGAGGGCAGTCATTATTAAGAATCTTCAGCTCTTAATAATGTTGACTTTTGTCTACACTTATGGGAGCCTCAGATGGTTCACTTACAAGACTCTCTCAAGTTGGAACATAAATCCCTGCTTCAGGCTAGCCTTTAGCATAGGTGGTAAGTCAATGGCTTATTGTGGAGACCTGTAAAACTCCACCTTAGAAAACATTAAAATGTAAGGCAAGGCAGCATTTGGAAGCCACTGGTGAAGCAATTGTGCTCAGTTTGGACTGTGAATCCCACCAAAGCACGATTAGCATATTGACTGAATACTATTGCTTGGCAACAAGTCTAGATGAACAGATACAAAGTGAGTCTGATCATTCTAATAAGACCACTGTTTTGAAACACACAGTGTCTTAAGCCTCACCTCAGGTTCAGTTGATCAGTATTCTAGGTCCAAGCACCTTTGCCTTTAAGTGCCCCACATACAATTCTTATTAGTATCTAAGATTAAGAATCTACCCTCTTGGAGGTACATCCCAGAATAACTAGAATTCTGGAAGGAGAGGACTTAAGATTGCCATATTTCTTAATCCCGATACTTTCATGAAGTACTGGAGGAACTTCATATTTACCAGGTTCTCACGACTCCTTTAGAAGTCTGATGAACTCTTTAAAAATATTAAAGTGCTCCAACCTGCCCAGTGATTGAGACCATCCTACACTTAAGACCTGGTCTTCTGTGTCCATTTTATTTCAAGCATGATACTTTTATACTCCTTAGGAGGGGCAAGGGGTTAGTTCAAAGACACATGCTGTGGAGACCCCATAACACAGTAGTAACTCTTCAACTATAGAAAACTCTAATGAACACGATAATCTTCATATACCCTCAGGTATTCTAAATCTTCTTATTCTTACTGTGTGTGTGTAGAGCCTGCCTTTTCCCTCAGATTTCTCCTCCCCCACCCCAATTGCCCATAACATATGGCTTAAAAACTAGTGCCCAGGCATATGCTAACCATCCCATCTCTATTATCAACCTTTCTCCTTAATGATCCAGGGGGCAGAACCAGGCTTGGATCTAATATGCACCAAAAGGGAACGAAGAGAATCTAGCACACATTTTAAATGCACATTTCTAAAACATTGCTATGCTGCAAACCGGGGATGCTAATGGTCTCCATCCTCACAGAGAGTAGGGGAGGACATGCCTAAGAGCAAGGGGTATGATGGTTGAGGGAGAGAGGTGGAGAGGCAGGAGTTCCGAGCAGCCTTACCTCTGCCATCCGCGAGGCACCTGTTGTAACCCACAGGGCTGAAGTATTCAAAGACAAAGACAGCCACAGCAGACACAATGAGCAGCATCACAAACATCATCACCCACACGTCCGCACTGAATGGCTCTGGGAAGGAAAGCGGAAACAGGGCTCAGGGTCAAAACCGAGAACAAAGCGCTCATCATTTCCATAATCATCTGCTCCTGCAAACACCTATTTTTAAGACAAGCAAGCCACAAGTGGGTTGTTTCTCCTTGGAGAGCCCTGGTTGAGTCCAGAAGATATAAGACACATCCAGGCAGCCCATTCTCCACTTGGGTATGTAAAGACCATTTTATTTCAAATGCATAAAGACCCCATCATGTTTGTGAGCCCTGCTGGGGCTTCTAGAGGCAGTTTCTGGTACTCTTGGACCCATAGCTGGATCTGGCAATGTGATTGCAAAGTGTAGATATTTTACAAGGAAATGATATTAAATCGACTTGCTTCATGTCTTTATCAACATAACTGTACCATGGAGGGGAGGAACCCTCAGAAGTCTTCCACAGTGCTTGTGAATCTTGTGGCCAAATTCTTGGAGACACGATTTTAGAGTTGAATCAGTTGAGCAGCACCGTCGCACACTGACAACCCCTCCCCTTTGCTCTTGTGTCCACACACTTTCCTCAGGGTATGGCCTGCATTTACTTCTCCAGCCTACTTTGTTGTGGGATATCATACTAGATATCATCAGGGTATGAGAACATAAGTCAATCAGTTTTTATCTTTAAAAAAAAAAATCAGTCAGTGGTGGTACACACCTTTAATCCCAGCACTTAGGAGACAGAGGCAGGTAGATCTCTGAGGTCAGCCCAGTCTACAGAGCCAGTTCTAGGCCAGTAAAGGTTAGGCTAAGAAACCCTGTCTCAACAAACCAAAAGCCAAAACAAAAACAAAGTAAAACTAAACCTAGCTACATTGAATATCAGTGTCTGCCTTAGTGGAGATTTTGCGGTAAATAAGAGAACAGGCATGGTTTTTGAATCACAAAGCAGCTACAATGTGTCTCTTATTACTAACCAATGTAGTTAATGGGCTAATGCTAGACAAGAGAAAGAGGGTGCTCTGTGCCTGTTTCCTTCAGTGTCTTTCATGGTTAAACCTACTCCAGCTGAGTTAGGTCTCTCTGGCTTGGATGCACTCATATGCTGAACACTATGGATAAAAGCCATCTCTATGACTCCCTAGACACAAAAGAATGATCTTAGTTCTGTCCCATGACACAGTGCCTCTCAATTGTGTCCTAAAAATAGTTCTGGCCTTTTTAAGCTGTCATTTCACATTGTAAACTCAAAATAGGCGAACAAACATGCTGTTTACTCTTCTTCCAAGTCGTTAATAAAGATGAAATTGAGAGAGGGGGACATTGGTGAAAAATAGAAAATGTATTTCCCACTCTGAAACCTTTTTTATTATTGAACTTCCAAAGGGACTATAAGAGCCCAGTTCACTTAATCAATTTAAAAATACCCTTAACAAAGCCCCAGAGCTTAACATACCAACTGCTAAACACAAAGCCTTTCAGAGGCAGCGGGGGCTCAGGCCTACAAGGTACATCTGCGTCTACTTCATCTGGTGTGGGGAAACCTCCTCCACCCTTAAGTCTAATTGGTGAAACTCCTACCCTGGTCCCATGTTTTCATGACTGGCCAAGGATTGGATGAAAGCTTCCCATTGCCAGCCTCCTCCCATCCCTCCACCCCACCCCTACCTCATCTAGCTTAGGGCAACTTTCTGCAAACAAATGTCCCAAACATCATTATTGATCTTTAGAGTTTATGAAGGACTACTCTGTACACCATTATTTATAACCCTTTCAATGGGCCTTTCATTATGGGATGGCTATATTCATTTTGCAGAGAAGTGGCACTCAGATTATGATCGGAGGGTATCTTGAAACCTTGCCTAGCATTTCCCACAATATTGTGATGCTTATTTCTCTCTGTCCATCACAGTGCCACCAGGTTGTGGTGTGGACTAGAATACAGGCTATGATGGCTACCATGCCTGAGCTTTATTATAGAGCTCCTGGAAAATGCTCAACTCACCCAAGACTCCAAGGTCTAACAATAAATCTAATAACAACACCAATATCTTCATATAAGCAAAGCATGTATACATGGCAGGGAGTCTGTTACTCTTACAATAAGTGAACCTCTCCTTCTCCAGACACTCACAGGAAGAAGATGATAGTCTGTTTAACATTCCTATAATCCTGGGTCTACCTAGCTGTACTGATAGAATTGAAATTAGAGCCTACTTTATGTCTTATAATGTTTCACTCTTCCTTATAAAGTAAGCTTGCAAATAAGTTATACCCAGAAGCTACAAAAATGAACGCTTCAATGTGTACCATCTAGTAACATTTCATGTAAATTAAAATGGCCAGAATTTGGTTCATCATGAATAAGAAGATTGGCTAAGAAACTTAAGCAACTTAGAGAAAAATTTCATACACGTTGCATAAGTATTTAAAATTCCACTTAGTGGTACATTGAGTGAACCACTTGATTCCTAAAATCTAGAGTTGAAAATAAAGGCTAGTTGTTGCCTCTTCTAATATTCCCATTTTTAAAAAGAGTCCATCCCCCTCTTCCCGTCAGAGTGATTATGACTCTCCAAAGACTTATAGCTTGTTTATGACCAGACCAGGCTTCCTGTCTCCTAGCCCAATGTTCTGGTTTCAAGGTGACAGTTTATTTTCAAACCACTTACTCCATAGCCCCTGGTGGAAAAAAAAAGCACAAAAAATGGGGTATGAGTTCACTAAAGACTTCATCTAACTGAAATCATAGTCCTTATCTCACCAAGTCTTAAATCATATCTAAGGCGCTTTACATTTGGATGATGCTAGAAAGTAAGAAAATCAAGAAAGGTATTGGGAGAGAGAGTGAAAAAGGAGGATACGAGAAAGCATCAGATGAAATCTGGCCAGCAAAATCTCAGAAAACTTATGCGAAACAGAAAATGTTGATGAGCTTACTGGTGTGTTAATCCAAACCTCACTTCTTAAAAATAATTAAAAAGTGAATAGGTCTTCTGATGATGTGGTAGCTTGAATGAGTATGGTCACCAGAGACTCATATATTTTCCTGCTTAGTTGATAAACTGTTTGAAAGGAGCAGGAGGTATGGCTTTGTTGGAGGAGGTGTGGCTTTGTTGGAGGAGGTGTGGCTTTGTTGGAGGAAGTGTGTCACTAGAGGTGGGCTTTGAGGCTCTGAGGTGAGCCCAGTGGCTTTCTCTCTCTATGCCTGCTGCATATGGATCAGGATATAAAGCTCTCAGCTACTGCTCTAGCACCATGCCTGTCTCTTTCCTGCCATGATGATAACGTATCAACTCTGAATTTGAAGGCATGTCATCAATTAAAGACTTTTCTTTTATATGAGTTGCCTTGGTCATTGTGTCTCTCTACAGTAATAAAATAGTAACTAAAAGAAGATATTTAAATTTAGAAGTTGTTGCAGTAGAAAGAAGACGCAGAGGTCAATTAATTAAGAACCATATTCTGTCATATTCTGTGGATGAGAAAAAGAAAGTCCCTGGAGAGAGTAAATTTGTTCAAGGTCAAATTAACACTAAGGACAAAGAAGGGAATAAATGGGTTCTGATGACCATTCTAGCAGTATTTTCTTGTATGACATCATATCTCAATGATTCCTGGAGCTCTTAATATTTTTGTGTGTTTAAGAATAACCAAGTACTCCCAAGTGAATTAAATTGTCAACAACCCACTTCCTGCAAGTGTTTCTCATTCTGTCGACTTGTTCTTGAGCTCATTTCCTATCACCAGTAAACGCACGATTTACCTAGGAAGGCAGAAGGTGACACAGTCCCATTGCTGCGTGATACCATGACACTGATGCCAGTCTCTATGAAGGGCACAGAGAAGTCAACCACCTCTGATCGTTCTTCATTGATGGTTAGTGATCCCACCGCCATGTAGGCCCTCTTCATGACCACCTGAAGAGAAAGACACAGTGCTCCAATTAGAACACTCTGGAGGGCATGACCATCACAGGCGAAATTCTCATGGCTCAGCAGTAACTTGGGCACCATCCTCTAGAACACCATTCACCTCCTCTTGGGCCTGTTGTTGGCCTGGAGCTCAGCAGTTTGGCCAGCAGTTCCCAGGAACCCTTCTGGGCACTGGAATTATAAGCACACATCACTGTGCTTGAATTTTTATTTGGGTTCTGGGGTTCAAACTCAGGTCCTCGTGATTATGAGGCAGCACATTGTTGCCTGAGTGCTTTCTCCATCTCTCTAGATACTATTTTACATTTTGTTAAATTCATAACATAAATCTTTAACAATATTTAAGCAAAACATAAGTGCGCAGGGGAAACTACTTGCCTCCCGATACTGACCTCACCGATCATGCCGTTCCAGGTTCCGTTGATTTTCTTTCCATGCTTGCCATTGGTCACCAGGTAAAGGTCATAGGTGAACTTCACAGACTTAGAGATTTTCTTAAGGATATCAATACAAAACCCCTTGCAGCATTTTTTGATGTAGCCTGGTTCCTCGTCTGTTTTATTCCTACCCAGTTAAAGAAACAGACAAACAAAGCAAGACTTTGTACAAGAAGGAAAAACTACTTTTTTTTCCATTAAAACTCCAACCTCAACCCTCGCCCCCACAGTAGAATTTATTCCTAAGTAAGGAAAGAGAACAGACCTAGAACTGTGGTATTTTTTAATTATTTCAGCACCCTGAACCATATCATAGCAGGGTTTTCAATGTTCCTTTAAGGTATAATGTAGATAAGGAAAAGCCATGTGTCCTACATGCTTAGTTTAATAACTTTTTTCCATTGAGTTCATGGTTTTAATCAAAACCTGAATTGAGATGCAAAATGTCTACCAGATCCTGAGAGACTTTGCAGTCTCCCTTTGAGATGTTTTCCTTCTTCCCCTCCTCATCAAAGAGTCTTGTTATCCCAACTTTTTATAGCATAACTCAAGTAGAATTATTTCCAAATATGGTTCTAATTCTCAAAATACTAGCTTAGAGGAAACCCATTTCAATGCCCAAAGAAAGTTAAAACTCAGTAAACTTCAGGTCCCAATCATGGAGGCTGGGCACGTTCAAAGGAACCTTACACGGCAGTCATTCCCTCCAGACAGGATTTAAATGGAGCCACATTTGATCAAAATTCCCAGTGATCCTTTAGCCCAATGGCAGCTAAGGCTCTGAGAGGGAGCCTAACTCCAGGTCAGCGAACAGCATATCCAACTCTCTCCCGGGCCACCTAGACCCATCCTTCCAGGGAGGCGGCATACTCAGAGATGATGCGCTTCTGGCAGGGCACTGTGTTCCTCATGCAGGTCCCACTGAGAGGGTCCACACTTTCCACGATGACAAAGGGCGCCTCCTCCAAGGTGACAATGCTCAGGTGGTCATCCTCCTGTTCTTCAGTCTCAGGACACATCCGAGGCCACACGTAATATTTCATTTGCAGGGACTTGTCTTTCCACTTCCCCACCTGCACAGAGAGAACGAAGGACTCAGCAGCCATAGCCTGGAGACAGTCTCCTAGCCCCTCCCAGGCCTCTCTGAATTAAGCTGTTAAGCAAGGGCAAAACAATTCCAGCGTAGAATACAGCGGAGAGAAGACCTTCTAGGACATATGCTGAAAAGAAAGACTTCGTCTAACACATCGGTTCTTGACCTTCCTAATGCTGCAACCCTTTAATTCGACTCCTCGTGTTGTGGTGACCCCTCAAACCACAAAATTATTTTCATTGTTACTCCATAGCCATAATTTTGCAACTGTTATGAATTTCAATGTAAATATCTGTTTTCTGATTGTCTCAGGGTGATCCCTGTGAAAGGGTCATTTAACCCCCAAAGGGTAACAACCCACAGGTTCAGACCGGCTGCTCTAAGACAAGTAATTCTTTCTTTCAATTACTTACCCTTTCATTTATTCAGCATTGAATGAGGACCTGTAGTGACCTGGGCATCCTCCTAACTTCCTAGTTCCCGCACTAAGAACTGTGCAATTCTTGACTTTCCTGGGGCCCCATGTCTGTGGGCTTTGTTTGTTTTACTTAACTATGACAAGAAACATAATCCCGAGATGGCAAAGAATTATTAGGAAAAATAAAAGAATGCCTATGGCAAATGAGCTAGCTGGAAGTCCTCTGAATTGAAGTGGAACTTCTCTGGGGAATTGGTCAGGGAACTAGGAATCTCCGATTTGAAACGAGGTAAAAGTTATATGAATGGATGCAGATTCTACTTGCTTGGAGAAGGGAGTGTGGGTGGTTGGGCCAAGTGACAAGTGCATGTGTCAACGCAGACTTAGTTGCACCTGCTGGACTAACAAGACACCTTGGCGTGCAACAGACAGGTGTCTCTGTGAGAAGCCACTTGAGGCCACAGCCACTCTACCACTCATCACTAGGAAACACCATCACTGTGACTCGAACGCATTCTCCATATCACACATGGCAGTTCCCTGTCCGTTACCAGGAGAAATGTATGGGTTCCGCTGTCTTGCGGCAGAAGCCTGCATCCCTGAGTTTGTGTAGAAACCATTCGGCTTTGTTGCTAGGTTCTTACTGTACTGATGGACCTCAGGGGGGAAGAAATCATTTTAATCTTCAACCACTGAGCATCTTCAGTCGTCTCAAGGAGAGAAGACGTGATCCAAGTCTACAGTTTCTTTCATGTAGTTAGGGTCATGCAGCGGAGGTATCAGGCCAGTGCAACGATTTGGTTTGTGTAATGCCAGGAATAAGTGAGAGGCGGGCAGTGTGTGCACAGATTAACTCACTTTCAAGCTGACAGACATGGATTTCTATATGAATGCCAACTCAAGCTCCCTCCCATCTGAGTTTTGCTTTTGTCTGCATTTAAGTGTGGGTAGCTCCTCCCTCTAGCTTGACCCACAAAGCTGATCACTCTACTCCCATGGCCCAATTAGGCCCCCGTAGCCACCGCCCGTTCATAACATCTTCATAACATGGGCATTGATTTTGTGCCCTAGACTATTTTGTTTGGCATTTGCTCGGTTTTTCTCTGGCATTAATTCTGGGGCCAGCTGATTTGTTTTTATCCTTTAAACTGTTTTGCTTCTAGGCTCAGAATGAAGCGTTGAAAGCAATATTTTCCTTCCTTTATATGTATAGATGTGCCATGACCTCTGATGGGATTATGACCTATTAATCCATCGTAAGTTGAAAATGTAAGATTAAAATTATTGCACACTCTTGACCTCCAGAGAGCATCACAGCTCTGTAGGAACACGGTATTACAGGGCCTTGGCTGTTTGCCTGTGTGATCTTGTAGCTCTTCTGGCTCGTGAGAGATGTGGTCCACTGCTACTGTCTAGCAGCATGAGAGGATACTCTACCACATATGAGCAGTCCCCAAATTGCTTACACACACACACACACACACACACACACACACACCCCTGAGCACATAGAGAATATAAGTAAGATAAAATGAAATATGGCTTCCGTTGTGTGCAATCCCTCTCACGTCACCCCAAAGCTGAAATCCCACAAGCCACGCTGAGCTAACATGGAGACTGTTTGCTTCTCAATAAATTATTGATCTTGAATAAACTATTGATCTTGATTTTGCCGCAAATCTGTTCGCCTCATGTTGCCAAGGCTAGGCTAGCTTCAAATGAGTTCTGAGAAATGTGGAAATATTTACCCCCTTAGATGGAGCTTCGGCAAGAGAAGACACAGCCCTGGAGGGCCATTGAATCAGATCCTTTTGCAGGCAAGCATATGTATCCCAGGATCCAAAGCAATGTTTATTATTCTATGCATGTTTGCTTATAAGAAAAAAAGGTTGAAAGGCCTTAAAGTATTTATTTATTTATTTATTTATTTATTTATTTATTTATTTTCAAGTCCTGACACCTTTCCCCAGTAAGTTTTTCTGGCCTCTTTTTCTTTTAAATTCAGTTGTATTCTTCTGTCTTCATTGCAGTTATACGAGAGAAATCTAGCAGATCCGTTTCTCCCACAGGACTTCTAGACTCACATGACAGTCCCGGAGAGTCTGCTGTGGCTCCTGCTTCAGGGTGGCTTTCTGATTGGATGCTATGGATTTGACTAGCTATGGAATGCATTCATAAAGATCCATGTTCAGATACCCAGCGTGCATCTGTAATCCCAATTCTGGGGAAGCAGAAACAGGTGGATTCCCAGGAGTTCACTGGCCAGTCAGCATAGCCTAATTTGAGAGCTCCAGGTACAGCTTAAAAAATCCTGTCTCAAATAAGGTGGAGAGCAAATAAGAAAAGTATTCACTGTCAACTTATATCCTCCATACATATATATGCACAAGTGCACACACTGACATAAACATATATATTACACACACACACACACACACACACACACACACACCCCTCAAGACTTTGCCATACAGCATCCATTCAAAGATTTCAACAGCTTCTCCCTCTCCTTAGCACTGTGTCCAAGTGTCTCACCTACACGTTCAAGGCCTGGGTAGGAATCTAGCCTATCTCAGTTGAATTAATTTCAGTGCCATGGATCATGAGACTCAGAAAAGAAAGTCATTTGCTTTAAGGATGCTCAACACAGGTCAGTCAGGAACAGCTTGTAAGAAAACGTAGTCATTTTCTTTGCTAACAGACTTAATGTATCTGTGAGAGAGGAGATGACGCGGAGAGAGAGAGAGAGCTTTTTGGCAAAGTTTCCCCTGACATTCTTGTGAACAAGATGAACTACAACATGGATTACTGCATACTTTGACAGATGGAGAAGGGGTTTTAGAAATGTGTATCTGAAATGAAAAGAAAGGATTGTTTAAGGAATCAATGCCAGCAGAGAGAGGTCTTTAGTGACATGTCAGGAGACTCTGTTCTTAGAAGTGACCTATATAGTGTTTTAAAGACCAAAACTGAAATCATGTTCAAGAAATTGCAGACAATAATAACCCAGTGAGGGCAGATGACATCACATGAATTGCTGAAGGGAGTTTGAAGAGATGTAAATTAATTGGAATGATGGATTGAACCAAATGGAATGAAATACAATGGTATTTATTCTCATACTCTAGCATTCGTTTTGTTTTTTTTTCCCAAAAGCAACTGTTCTGAAAAGAAGATATTTCAATCAATGACAGTCTATAAAAGCTATTATAATAATAGATGATGTATTTATAGATGTACAGTGTCTAGCACATGGGGTGAAGGGAGGCCACAGATGATCACTCCCTGCTCTGTGATAACAGTACCCCAGCAGGGAAACTCAGTTCTGATCCTGCAATTCTACAATCTCCTGACTTTTATTAAATATGCCATTCTCATTTCCCCAACAATAAGGTGTTCCCAGAGTTCTCACACACCCTTTTCCCAGACTAACCGGATCACACCTATGTTATGTGTCAATTCGATTCAACAAAGATTACACACCAGTGTGTGGCAGGCACTGGGTTTAATATTGGTAGACAATAGGACCACGTGATGTTTATCGGGGAGGAAATGTGTCAGGTTCTTGTCTAATAATCTCACTTGTCATCACAGCTAACCTGTGGGATACACTCACCACTGATAGCTCCCTCCGCAATAGGAGTTGCTGACTTCTAAGATATCAGGAAGGATACGTGAGTGTCACGTGTACCATCAGTCAGGCAGGCTGACTCGCTGTGCTCCTGTTGTAAATGCTCGCCTAACTTGACACTGAGGTAGTAAGAGAGAGGGATATCCTCCAACGACAGGCCAACTTGATGGGCAGCATCAAGTGAGGCCTTGGACATTGCCCCCATGTATTTTAATACATACTTTGGCATTGAGAGTAGAAGTTGATCGTTTTGGGAAAAGTCACAGAAAAGCTTCACAGAGAACCCCCCACCCATTTTAATGCTGAACCTTAAAAAAGAAAATGTAGCCCCTTAAGTGGAGAGTTCTCCATCCCCTGGAGTGGCAGAATTCTCTTCTTCCTAAGGTCCTAACGATCACTACTATCCAAACTCCATCACTCTCAAGAGGCACCTCACCTGCACTCATCTCTTCCCACGTGGAAATTGCACAGTGGCATTGGTGACTTGAACTGAGTACGGACACCATAAAACTGTTAAATCCTATAGACCAGAGCCCCCTCGGCTCACCCTGCCCTTGTTGCTAGCATTTGCCAGCTCTCCTCTGCACAGAATAGCCACGGCACTCTATTTGATGCTATTTTCTTCCTTCTTTAATGGCTTCAATTTTTTTTAGAAGCATTGCCAGTGTCTTGTCCTCTTAAGCTAAGTTCCAAGTGTGTCCCTAAAGGGTTCCAGCAAGCACGAGCAAATTTCTAACCTCTCAGGGCTTGGCTTTGCATATCCAGAAAGCAGGAGCCTTGATTTCTGTGTCTCACACATGGTTTTAGGGTCCCATGGCCCACTCTGGATGGAGGCTTTCGCAGTATTGCCTGCAGATAGGGTAGGGGTCAAGGAGGAGCTCTTCCTATTCCTCACCTTCTCCAGCAAGAGCAATGTCTGAGTGTTTGATACAAAAGATTCTCCTGTCTTAACCACAATGAAATCTTCACGGTGCTTCCCCAAGACACAAACTGATGTAAGACTGAAAGTAGAAATAAACCTTTGTAGACAATTCAATACACATCAACTTACGTCAAAGGGTGTACTCAGATAAATACCTTAAATCTGTTATTTTCTATGCTGGGAAGCAGGGCCAAGGCTACACCCATGTTCAGTGATTTGCTCTCCCAATATTTGCTCTCCCAATATGCCACACCTTCAACCCACCTCACATTCTTTATAGAGCGAGGCAGGTTATTTTAAATGACGAACACTTAAAATTAAAAACCAAGGGATGGATTTAAGCAAAAGCCTGGGGAATGTTTCAAGTAGTTGTTCCTGCAGCAGGAGAGACTTGTGAAGATACTCCAAATGGAAATGGTCACAAGCGAACTAAAGGGAGAGTCCAGGGACACTTGTCTCCAGAGAACAGTTCCGAAGCCGTGTCTGGGAGACTGAACAGACATGAGTGTGTAAACCTGAGGATGTGGTTAAGAAATGAGGTGAGCTGGAGCTGTCTCCGAGAAAATCTGAAGCAGAAAACTGAATGAAGTGTTTATAGTCAGGATTAAAGTATGATCAGGAAAAATAAAATCTTGAAAAGCACCTATGAGACTGTTTGTAAAGCACTTGGAATTCCTTGGCGGTAAACACTAAACAAACATCATCACCTCAAGCTTCTTTAATAGCGACATCTGTCTAAAAAAAAAAATCAGTTAGCTCCCATAATCATGGTTATAAAGATCTCCTGAGAACCCAGAGAATCTTTCTTAAGCAAGAAAACAGAAACAAACAAAAGCCCTGACATTCCTTTGGTGGGAATTCTGGGGGAGCCAGTCTGTGGCGACTTGGGACCTCAAAGTCTTCCTTTTGTCAACATATCAACAGCTACGTGCCATGACTGTCCTGAAGCACACACCACTGAGCACCCACATACAAGCGGACATCACTGGGAGCACGGTCCTCTCTGAAAGCTGTGCTCCTGTCTATCCCTCCAGCGTGACGCACACACGTGCATAGCGGTATGCGCTACAGTGTCATTGAAGACAGGGACAGGGAACAGGGCAGGCTTCGCTCGCAGGGCTTTCCTAACACAGAAACGCAAAGGATGTCAGTCTCCTCTGGTCACCTTTCCTGTTGCCATACAAAGTCATTTTTGAAGAAGATTTTGGAACAAAAGTGCTCATTAGAAGCTCTTTAGGCGTCAAAGGTTATTTTTCAGAAATCAAAGCATTCCTGCTTCTCGCTTGAAATGACATCTGGTTCTCACATGAAGCACTTATTTCAAGCCTCTGACTATGGCTGACTTTTTAACTGAGGAATTTAAAGCTGCAGGTTATCTCTTTCAGCAAGCTTGAGAGATGGGAGGGAGGAGCCTCTGCCTGAACTCTGGAGCATCTTCCTTCCCCAAGACATGTCGGGTTCAGCCATGCACCCTGGCTCCACCTTGTAGCCCTGAGGCGTGCCTGAGACCCTAACAGCAGACTGCTGAACACAAGAAACTCCCGTTCATCCACCACCCCACACCCATCTTAACGCTAAGAGTTTTAAGGTTTAACACTACAATAGTACTTTATTTTCTTCAGTGTTTCTCTGTATGCTGTCCCAGCAACCTGTCCCTTGTAATAAATGGGCATTTATGTAGAAAACTACTTCCTATATCCATCCATCCATCCATCCATCCATCCATCCATCCATCCATAATACTTCCCATTAATTATTCAAATACATCTACCTATGCACATATGAAGGGTATCTGTGAGCATGTGCCTGTGCATGTATATGTGTGTATTTCCCAAATTAGACCTTGTGCACACATTCATCTAATGCTTGCCTTTCCCTCCAACTTAATACACTGCAGAGATAGCTGTTAGCATATGCATCTGTGTGCACATGTGTGATATATGTATGTGTTAGCACGTGTGCATGTGTGTTGGAATGTGGACATCACATGATAGCTTTTTCAGCTACTCTTTATTTTCTTTTCTGAGGCTCCACCTCTTGCTCCCTGATTACACTGGTTTGGCTGTCCAGTGAGCTGCAGGGATCTGCCCAAACCTGCCTCCCCAGGGAGGTTTACAAATGCATAGGACGACACTGGCCTTTTTATTAGGGTCCTGAGGACCTGAACTTGGGTTTCATGGTTCTGTGGTAAATATTTTACTGGCTTCCTAGTCTGTCAGTTCTCATTAAAATAGTAGTGCTTTTAATAATAGTAGTAGCCTTAATATGAATGTGCCTTGATTTATTCTACCACATCTCTGTGGATAAGTATTTAGGATATTTAAAACACACACGTATGGCAGTGGTGGCAGACACTCCTTTAATCCGAGCACTTGGGAGGCAGAGGCAGGCAGAGGATTTCTGAGTTCAAGGTCAGCCTGGTCTACAGAGTGAGTTCCAGGACAGCCAGGGCTACACAGAGAAACTCTGTCTCAAAAACAAAACAAAATAATAAAATAAAATAATAAAATAATAAAAATAACACACACACACACACACACACACACACACCTTGGTATTTTTAAAGCACCTATTCCCAGCAGTGAAAAAGCCCAGCCATTTTCTTTTTCTTTCTTTCTTTCTTTCTTTCTTTTCTAATATTCTGGTTGTTGTGAGGACACAGAGGCCGCAGCTATCAGCACTGTCACAGGCAGAGGATGAAAGTGTCCCCTGGCTCCTCTGGCACCAGCGTCAGCTTTTGCTCACTGGGAAATGCCTGCCACTCTGAGGAATGGTATCTGGCTGCTGGAATTTTCATCTCGTTGACTCCCAGTGAGCACCGCTGCTCTTCCCTCGCTGTTCGACTTTAGATTAGCCTCTTTACCCTCTGGTCACATCCTTTCCCCATTTCCCAGTGAGCTCTGTGTCTCCCTTATCTACTCCTGGGAAACAGCCCCGGTACATTCTGACAAGGGGCCCTTTATCTTTCAGACATTCTGGAAATGCTTCATTGGGGTTTGGGGGGGCTTTCTCCTATGCCTCAAATTTTAATTTTTCTTTCCCCCTTTCTTCCTATCCCTCACACTCTCCTCTCTCACGTTCCCTCTTTCTTCCTACCAGAGCCTCTCAATGCTAGGCTTGCAGGTGTGGGCCATTGGGCCTGCTTCTAGAAATATGTCTGCTTGAGTAGAGTCTTTGGTCTCTCTGCTTCCCTCAGTCTCATCTCTCTCTCTCTCTCTTTGTGTCTCTCTGTGTCTGCCCCCATTCCCCCCGCCCCCCGCCGTGTGTGTGTTTGAGACATGATCTTGAAATTCTGATCACCTGCCCACACTTTCTCAAGAGCTGAGACCACAGACATATCGCATCATGACGACCAGGTGCTGCATTGCCCTTTCTTAAGTCTACCTCCCTGCTTTTGCACACAGGTTTTTAAAAATCCTTTATACATCATAGGTGCAGATCTGCTGTTTGCTATTACACAGTAGTTTGTCTTCTAAGTCTCTTTGCCAGCATGGGAGCTCCACACTTCCATGTTTCTAGAATGTTCCACCCTGTTCTCTGCACTTCCCCAACATGACCATTTCTGTGATCATTCACTCTAGAAAAAGAAAAGGGGGTCAGGGCGGCTGTCGTTATTTTTGTCTTTCACAGCAGGTTTTGTGAGTCAACCCTGCCTTGGGTTCTCCATTAAAATGTGAGCTTTATTCTAATATGCAAACTCATGTTTCTGGGTGTGTTTTCCAGTGCTTACAAGGTAGGATGGCTCTACCCGTTCCTTTCTCTTGTCCTGCCTGCTACTGTGTACTGTCAGTCAATTACTGACTGATGGAACAGCACATCAGACTCTCTACCAAGTCTCCTCTAGACCTCATTGCATTGTCCTTGCAAGAAAAGATGGCGCCTCACAGACAACCTTCCCTTCTTTTCTCTTTGGCCTTTCAGATGAGTACCTTTTTGTAACCCAGCCTAAGCAGGCCCAGCTGCGTGTGAACTGTTGTAAGCATAGCAGCACAGTCTGCTGCAGTGAGCATCTAACAAGGCCACAGGCACAGCTTGACGCTCCTTCTCTCCATCATTTGCATACCCAGTCACGTCTAGGTTTAGGAATCTAGACTTTGAAAAATGTGTTTGAAAATAATTTCCATATTTATATTTAATCTATGACTGCCTTTGGCCTGTTCCAGCTTTGTCGTTTACTAAGCTGAAGCCTAGTGGCTCTGGGCTCACATGCCGGAGATGGTGTACTGGACCATTCCTGCCCACACCTCAGTGGCCATCTCTGGCCTCAGATGTCACCCCTGGCTGATGCTGCCTTCCCAGGAGAGCTCCAGGCCCCCAGCTGTGCACATCTACCATTGCTGTGGGCCCAGCAACCCAGGCTCCACATGAATCTTACTGTCTGCTACTGCTTCTAATACATTTCCTCTGGAATTCTGGAAGGTGAGGGTAGAGGAGGAGCACTATCAAAAGTTATTGATTTATTGGGCACTGGGCAGCAGTTATAGTCGTTCTAGATAACACCAGCCACAGAGCTGTGGTACTCTTGGTATAATGGCAGCGGTGAGGGTTCCAGCTTGGTGCCAGACTCCCTTGGAGTCACTTTAAAGTCACTGATTCCACCAAAGACAGCCATTGCCACATTGCCATAGACTGAAAAACTCGCTGTTCGTTGAAGTACTTATAAGTGTGTGTGATATGCACAACTTCACATCAACATGCAGGAGTGCATATGTGTGGGTCAATGTTTGCTATCGTTCTGGATCACTCTCCACCTCGTACACAGAGGCAGAGTCTCTTGCTGACTAGTGAGCTCGCTGTGTTGACTTGTCTGGCCAGTGAGCTTGCCCTGGGATCCCTAGGTTCAGCCTCTCTCCAGCTGGGATTGCAGGCAGATACCATCTTTAGCTGGCTTTTACGTGAATTCCAAGGACCGAGACTCTGGTCTTTACACCTGGCCTGACAAGGTTTAACTGCTCAGCTATCTTTCAGCCCCGAGACCAAGACTTTTACCCTTGGCCACTTTGACCCTTGAAACCGGTATGTCTTTCAACATGCCTTTATTCCCCAAGAGCATTCTTGACTTTCATAGTTCTTTATAACCAACAAGTGAGAGACTAGAAAAGTTTCCCTCAATCCCACTGACTTGCCCCTTACTCAAGCCTTGATGATTGTGTGGAAAGGCTCTGTGTCACAAGTGACAACAGAAGTTCATGGTGGGGTCATGCAGACAGACCTGGTGGCACACACATGGTGGCAGGTGGTAGTGTACTGACCTGCTGTGTGACCCTCGGTGACGTTTTTTAACTTCTCTGTGCCTAAGTCATTAGTTTCTGCAAGTATTTGATGCTTTCTTCCTCGGCTTCCACCTTTTCCTAATTATTATTAAATATATATATAAAACAACCCTCTACATTCACCTATCCGCTTCCCAGGAAAATAATTTTTGTTTCCAAGTAGCAAGAGAGAAACAAACTCAAACATACCAAGGTTATAACTGTTCCAGAATGCCAAGGTAAACTCCACCCGATCCTTTTGGTTTTATTCCATACTCGTATTCATGCCAATAAAAGTAGAATCACAGGACAGAACTGTTGCTACCTTTTTGGCTTTGAGTCCAGAGAAACCATTGGCTCCTTGCTATTGCCACATAATCCCCTTCCCAGGGGCAAACAGGTATCTTACAGAAGGCTTTAATCCCTTTATTTACAGAGCACTCTGTAAATAGTTTGTTCAACAGGCTCACCGAGGCCGAAGGAGTCAGCGCATCTCTTTCCAGATCGAAGGGCTCTTGAACGCCCATGTCTCACTTCCGCCATCTTTGGAAAGCCAGCCTTCAGAGTGCCCTTCTGGGAACTAGAGCTAAGGACAGCTCTGAGTTCTGCCTTCTCCACTGCTGTGCTTCCTTCCAAGGCCCCATCTGTCACACCTAAGCTGATCCTAAGCCATCCTGTAGGACATGCAGGATCCTCTGAGGGACCTGTCTCAGTCTATGCACCGACTTTCTGGGCATCCATTTCCTACTGCAGGCTGCTACCATGGGGGCTCCCAGGCATTCTTCAAGGCTGCTGATGGTGACCTGCTGACACACGGTGGGAGAACCTTGGGGTGCTGGTGTAGTATGTTTTGGGAACGAGGCTACAGTCTTCAGTCATTGACCCTGACTGGAGTATATGTCATTGCCTCTCCTGGCCATTACTCTCTACCTTTAATCCTCAGGCGACAGCTGTAAGGGACAGTAAAGGTGTGCAGTGTCAGAACACTAAACTGCGACTTAACTTTGTGAATGTGAGCACCAACTTGGCAAGATGACCCCTCACACTTACGTCTACGTGAATGAACGGGACAGATGCAAGCATGTCTATATGAAGTTATTCTTGCGTTCCACATCATCCCACCTGGTCATGTTAGTTAAGAGCAGAGACTGTGAAGTTAGAATAGCCTAGTTGGAATCCTGCTTCTGTCACTGCTGACTAAGTGTGACTCTGGGGGAATCGCCTAAAGTTCCAGATCCTGTGTTGTGGCTAACTGCTGTTTGCCTGCCAACAAGCCACGCCGACTCTCTCCTGTAACACCCTCTCTCTGCCACGTCTTTTGTCTTTTATCCAGGGTCTCCTTTCTTTGTGAGATGCCCTTTCATCAACTCCAGCCACAGAACCTCGTGAAAGTCCTTATAGTATCACATATCCAAGCGTTCCCTGGACCCAGGAAGAAGGGAGTGGTTGAGAGGTGGGGCACCTGACTGGATGGATAGAATCTTTTGAATTTGGGGCTTTAGAAATAAGAAGAGTAAGCCGGGCGGTGGTGGCGCACGCCTGTAATCCCAGCACTCTGGGAGGCAGAGGCAGGCAGATTTCTGAGTTCGAGTCCAGCCTGGTCTACAGAGTGAGTTCCAGGACAGCCAGGGCTACACAGAGAAACCCTGTCTCGAAAAAACCAAATCAAAAAAAAAAAAGAAAGAAAGAAAGAAAGAAAGAAAGAAAGAAAGAAGAAGAGTCCCCTCTAGGTCACTTTGCAACATAAGCTGTAGAAGCCCCAAGCAGCCATATTCCATTGACCATGGAGAAACCATCCACCTACCCTATAGAGAGAAAGAAGAACAAATCCAAAGGCCACAGAACAGCAAATGCGAATGAGACAGGAGCCAGATCAATGACAGAATGAAGGTGTTCTCTCTCCACTCTCTTTTCTGTTGGTACAATCTAATATCCTTATGATCGCCATAGCAAGTTGAGGATATGTCCCATACCTGGTCGTGGGCCTTGAGGCAGTGGCTTAGAAGTCTACAAAGGAGTCAACCTTACTCACACATCATTTCTTGACCCATAGGCCAAACCCTGCTGCCAGCTCTAGCTGCGTGCAGTCTTTCCAGATTTCTTTCTACTCTCTGCTTTGTACTCCTACCATAAATCCTTCCCTGGGTCCAAAACCTCCTGCTCAGAAGGTTCCTATGTGACCTTATGCTGGCTACCTTTTATTGATTAGTTAGAACAGTCTAAGGTGGCTGGGAAGAGAGAACCACAATCGAAGGTTTGCTTGGATCAGATTGGCCTGGCTGGCCAAAGCCATGAACTGCTGTTTCAATTATTGATTGAGGTAGTGAGGCCCAGCCCACTGCGAATGTTATAATTCCTTGGGCAGATGATCCTGGGCTATTCAAATAAGCCCAGGATCATCATTATTAGGGTAAGCCAATAAGTAGCATTTTTTTCTTATGTTTCTGCCCTAGAACCTTGCTTTGAGCTCCTGCCCCGAGTTCCCCCAGTGATGGCCTGTGGCCTGGAAGGTGTTCTGTTCCTGCTGTTTGTCATAACAACAGGCAAGTAAACTAGAACAGACCCTTGCCTGGGGCATTCTGAGCCAGGAGTCGGCAAGAACAGGGCTTAGGCAGCCTGACACCAAAGCCTTTGCCTTTTGCTTTCCCTCGCTGCCACTTCAACTCTCGGCTAGACCCACAGAGTCCAGAGACCATCATAAAATATATAGTAATGATGCCCCCAGCTCAGCTGCCCTGTTCTCTGTAGTAGCTATGATGTACTTGAGACCTGCGGAGCACTGGAAGTCTTCGGTCCCTGAAACAACAGGAGGATGGATACCACCTACGAGAACAGTACTGCCATGCAGAAGGCCCCAAGTTCCCTCTGAAGACCACGTAGAGCCGGGCGTGGTTTTCCTGTTTTTCAAAGGATGCTGACTCCCAACCTGCTCTGCCTTTGGCTTCCTGATGCCTCCCATTACACCCTCCTTCACAGTTCTCCAAATTTCAAATGCTTTCAGTATTTTTTTTAAAGAAAACATTACTTAAAAATATGCAGAGTCCTGCCCATTGATCTCAGACACATTAGACCAGCAGGACTTTCAAGTATGTCTCCAGATGCTAATGGAAAGTGAGGCAAATTGTCTCACATTTAATAAGCTGACCCAAACCAGCAAAATCAGCTTCTCAGGCAAAATTTTCAGAGCTGGAAAATCTACCTAGACCTGAGCAGGACCTCCTGTCCAGATGAGTGTGCAGAGAGCTGTTTTTATCATTGCTGGGTGCTCACGCACAAGTGTCAAGCAGAAAGTAATGGGGGAGAAGCTGGGGGAAGAGACGTGTTGCATAAGTCTAATGACAGTTTTCCAGAGCACGCATCTGAATGTAAACTCTGATGGTTATGAATGTGCTTTCTGGGGCAACGGAGTGACTTCATTTCAAACATGATCATAGAGGAAATCTAAGGCGCAAGGGTGTGAATATATATGAAAACCAGCAAGCCCTACACGTGACAAAGACTCACAGGATTACTGTGGGATGAATGGAGCTCAAACGGAAGAGGTCAAAGTCATTAAAGATGGCTTCAAGGCCATAGATACGGCAGTGACAGGAGAGGATACTGAAAGCTCTATGTCCAGGAAGGTATTCACTCTTCCACTCAGTTCCCTGGCTGATGCAGGGAACAGTTTGCACACACTATACTGACAGTGTCAAAGCAGTTCAAAGGGCTGGGAAGGCTTAAGGGATGCAAGCATCCACACGGTAGAAGGTGAGAACTAACTCTCACAGGTTCTTCTGACATACAACTATGCTCAATGGCCCAAACCCTTTCCCATGCATAAACACCCAGAACGAATTAACAAGCAAAGGGTAGATGTAAAGACAAGTTCAAACTTGCCCACTTCCTTTTCAATGTAGGGGCTGAAGGTACTTATTAATCATGTACAAAGTAGTTCTGCCCAGATATTCTAGACAATGCTAGGCCAAATGAACATACCCAACCCTCTTCCAACCCTAAACTGATATGCCTCTCCCAGCTTTGGAAGATGGAAAATGGTAGACAAGAAAGACCCTGCCCTGCTTCTGGCTCCGTTTTCTATGGGACCTCTGCTTTCCCCACCTCTGGCCTTGTCTTCCTCTGGTTCGTTCTGCATCCATTTCCCAAGGTGATCTCTCTAAAATGCACACCTTTCCCATCCGCATGCTTCTCCCGCCCCCTCATTCGCCTTCATCCAACCTCAGTGCAAGGGTAGACATTTTCCCCTTACCTTTGTTCCTGTCTCCCTCCCCCCACCTCCCCCATGTCTTCCTGGTCTCCTCACTCCCGCCTTTGCTTCTCTTCAACCTGCTACTTCAGTCCCCTGGGCCTTTGCCTATCATTTGATAGCAATACTCTCTGCTTTCACTTGTCTTCATACAAGCTGCACTGTTCTACCCAGATCCCTTAGTGGCCTGGGATGACCTTGCTCTATCTGCTCTTAGGATTCAGTTTAGGCAATAGCCACAGTCCTCCAGGAGCCTCTGCTTACCACAGATCCGAGTTGGATTTGAGCTTGAGATCTCCTTTTTTTTTTTTTTTTTTTTTTTTTTTTTTTTTTGGCATTTCCAGAATTCCAGTGTGCATCTCAACCACCAAACTAGCCAAAGAACATCACAGTGTTGGTCTCCTTCAGAAGACGGCGAGATGTTGGCAAGAGTGAATTTTATTTTCTTATATCCCTAATGCCTGGCGTAGGGAGGGAAGAATCCCTCCATGGGCACTGAATAAACGCTAGCTAAACAAGCGAGTGAACATCATTTCCAAAACGGATCTTTTGTTCTGACGTTTTCGTATAAGCTTTGTCACATTGACTTTGGGTTCGGCTTTGTGACTTGCTTCGCTAATAGGATATCAAAAATGTATGACATGTGTGGAGATTTGCTGAGCAGTGGTGAAGCAGGACTTGTCTTCATGGAATGCTGCTAACACGGCTGAGCACGCGGTGAGCCTCTTTGAGGATGAACAAGCAGCAGGAGAAACTGGATCCCTTGTGAGATCCAGTGCTAACATCAGAAACAAAAGAACAAGGCCATTGTGATTAATCAGGCTTAGTTAACTGTCAGGTGACTAGATGGATGTATGAGATCCTGGGAGACTGTTCCAGGGACCAGCTAAGCTCAACTTAACCCAACCACCCGTTAAAGGAAGAAGAATAGGAGGACCGGTGGTTGTTTCACGTCATCAAATTTGAAAGCAGCGGCCAAGTAGCAGAAAATGATTAAAATATATCATTTAGGGGAAAGCTTTAATATATATACCAGGAAGAACCAACAAGTGAGGAGAGGGGTTAGGAGAGAGCTCATTCATCAAGATGCTGGCCTAGCAAACATGGGAGGTGGAGTTCTATGCCTGGAACCTACTTTTAAAGGCAGGGCATGGAGACACACACTTGGAATGCCAGAGCTGTGAAGGTGGAGGCAAGCAGATTCCCAAGGATTACTAGCTAGACAGCTTAGCTTGCCCTGCACAGTGCGGACCAGAGAGAGACCCCCTCACAATAAAAGGTGGGCCACGCCTGAGAACAAGCACCAAGATTATCTTCCATCCTCCATATCCAAGTGCAAATAATGTGCACACATATGAAGAACACACACGTGTGACACCCACGTGCAAACAAAGAGAGAAAAGAAAGCAAAAACTAATAGACAAAACCAGAAAAAAAATTCTTCAGTGTTTGTCACTGCAAGTAAGTACAACATTGACGTATGTCTTTCTTAATCATAGTCCATTGAAACAGTATATATAGGATATAGGAAGCAGTCCTGCCTCTCCCAGTGATGAGCCTCATGAGCATGATATTCCAACCTCTGGAGCTCTTAGATGTTTACCATGAAATGGGAGATTGCAATTTTATGTCGATCTGGCTATACGTATACATATATCTTTCTTTTCTTTCTCCTACTAACCTCACAAAGCTGATAAAAGGGTCGATCATATATGGAACTGCAGGGTGTACTAATGTTACTGAAATGAGTTAGACACTTTGCGTTACAACACTTGCTGACAACATACTTATCATCCAGCCAAAGCAGGTGGGCTGTGGAGGGCACATGCTCCAGGGAGGAGACGGAGCCTCAAGCTCCTTCCTATTGGGTGATGGCGCGCTAACAGGTGTTTCGCCACCATGAGCGTCGCTGATTAGCATTGATTTCCTTAACGAGGTGCTATTTTAGGCTGCTCTCCTGTAACTCTCCTCCTGCCCCACTCCCAGTGTGTAGCACCTCCTTTTACATTCTGCTGAAGGTCAGGAGGAAACCTGGTCTCAAAGGAAAAAGCTCAAGGCCAGAGTATGACGATCGGGTCATGCTCCATCTCTGGCTAGCTCTGGGGCTTTGTCCGTTCCCTTTGCAGAGACTGATTCCCCATCTGTAAGGTGTGAAGGCGATAACAGCTGGCAGCTTATCAAGGAAGGCTTGGAGACAGGCCAGCAGAGGAGTGCAAGCAGAAGTAGCTTGAAGCTAGCCATCCCCGATCCCCTACACAAAGTTAGTGTGGGATAGCCCTCAGAGAAGCAAGGAGATTATCAACAGCATTTCAGGTACTGGGATAAATGGGAAGGGTTTGAAGGAAGGAATGAGGAAACTGACATTTTGTGATGTGGGGCAGTTTGCCTGTATAATTAATAAATGACTTAATTGACTCTCGATCCTAACTGACCTTCTTCCAATGCCCAGATCTGCCCAGCGCTGGGCAGTCTCCAAACGACCTGTCCAGAGCCTGTAGGAGAGTGGAATTGTTGGCTAGGTAGTTCGCCATTAAGTAGGGTCACCAGCTTGTGGCTAAAGAAACAGATGATCCAAAAAAAAAGGGGGGGCTAGGGGAGAAAATGCCTGTTTACAAACAGAGCTTAATTAATTAGTCAACTCAGACCAGGCGGAAGGGGCGGCTTCCCAGATGTCTGACATAGAGAATTAATTAACAGAAAGGCAGGAGTCCCCAGGACTTGGGTTCATGTCCAGACCGCATGGTGGAATTAAATTATTGAAGTGCCTCAGTGCCCCTCACCTTAAAACTAAATTGTCCCTCAACTTAACTAAAGCCATTTGACTGGAAAAAAAATGTCATTGAAAATGACAACTGAATTGAAAAGCCTTGACCAATGTAAAGCTTTAAAGGAAGCTCGAAGAGGATGGCAGAGAAGTTTCTGAGTGCCCTTAGTTTAACATTAGAAGGTTCTAGAATAAAAGGAAGGTGAAGTTAGGTTGGACGGCACAGATAAAATTCCATGTCTATACTTGCCGCTGTGGCTTGAATACGAAACATCTCCCACAGGCTCCTGTGTTGAATCACTTGTCCCAAGCTGGCAGGGATATTTTGGGAGATCCTGGGAGCTGGAGCTGGTGGAGGCTAACTTGAGGAATTAGATCACCAGAGCAGATCCTTGGCCGCTGAGTTTCGTCTCAGGTTTCTGTCCTTCCATTACAGTTTGAAAATGTAATGTTCCCTCCACAGATTCGTGCGCTTGGACTTAAACTCCTAGTTGGTGACATTCGTTATGGAAGTGAGGAGAGTCTTCAGGAGCTGGGGCCTAGATGAAGGAAGAGAGTCCCTGGGGCAGGGGGCTCTGAGCAGTTCAGACTAGCCTTGGTTCTGGACTGAGTTCTCTCCGTTTTTTCATCTTCTGCAACACGAGCAAGAATCCCAGTGCTCCCTCCATCACGAACCAAGCCACTCCCACCCCCATGGACACCGCCATGCCTTCCCTGACATGAAACTACGAGGCCACAGAAATCCTTCCTCCTTTGAGGTGCTGCTGGGCATTCCTCAAAATGCAGAGGAAAGTCACCAGCATCTGTCCCCGCTGCTTCCTGTCCTCCATGAAGTGAATCACCGCTCCTTCATAGGCTCTTGCGGCCATGACCTTCTCCTTCAACACATCATAGCCCAGAGTCATAGCTGTGATCTACAGCTTGAAGTTTCTGCAGCCATAAACAAAGGAAACCTTTCTTCCTTAAGTCAGATGGGGTTCTACTGCCACTGGAATGAGGAACGTAATCACTGGGGTGATGGAGGCAGGAAATTCAGATAACCCTGAGACCCCCCATTAGGGATGGCCACGGTCTTACTTCCATCAACTTTCAAGCCCCTACCCAAGTATGCTAGGGAAAGGCAAAGCATGAAGATGCCTCAGTTTTCACCATCATTTCACTTACATAGGATAAAGGACTCCTTAGGAAAGAGACAGAAATAATGAGTCTGAGGGAGTCACAGTTCAACGGGGTGGGCCGGTCCTGGAGTAAATTCCACAGAGCCAGTCTCCAGTGAAGCACTGGACCTTCCCGACCCCGTGTGAGTTTGTGAGGAAGTCACATGCCAGCCACGCTTCTGCCTCCACAGTTAACGTTTTCTGGGGGTGGGGGTGGGGCTCCGACAAGTGTTCTTTAGTCCGTTGTTAATATTTTGTCAGTTCATTTCCATGTATTCTGCAATGTGTTTGGGTCTCATCTTCTGTCTAATTAAGCAGAGGGAGTTAATGAAGTATGAAGTGACTTTGTGCCACAGAGTAAATAGAATAATATGCAGGGGAAAATTAGAGGGGGGGTGCACACAGCAAAGAGTCCGGGAGGGGGCGCTGGAGAAAGGGAAAGTGGACATGGTAGAGTCAGGTGCGCATGCGCGCTGACTGTCTGGTCTAGCTCTGATGGCATCCTGGAGAATGTCAAGTTTGTGTCCAAATCCCTTATTCACCGATAATACTCTTATTTTTCTACTTTATCCCAGAACAACTATAATGGGATTTCTAAGCAGCATTTAATCTAAACAACAGTGTCACCCTGTAGGGTCCAAGAATTGAGAGCACTCATCTCTAGCAAGCTCTTCCTTTGACTACTGGGAGATGAGGAAATGCATCATGATTCAAAATCTAAAATAACCTCATATCCATGCGCAGGAGCGGGTTTTGATAAAGGGTGCTCACTCAGCCTATCTGCTGGGAGAAGGCAAAGGGAGAGGCAGGGAGTGGCTACAGTGTGAGGCACGGGGCATCTATGCTCCCTGTCACCCACACCTTCAACCTATCTTGAGGAGAAAGGAGCCCTCTCTTTTGGGAGACTTCATCTTAGAAGGCCGGCTGTGGCTTTGTGCAAGTTTGCAGATTTTTTCATCAATGGGGAGTGGGGATAAGTGGTTCAAACCAGTGGCCTTTAAAGCGTGACCTCCAGACCACCCCTGCCACACCCTCCACCACCATCATCATCACCACTACCACCACCATCACAATCACCATCATCACCACCACCACCACCACCACCTCTACCACCACCTCCACCACCACCACCACCACCACTACCACCACCACCACCACCACCACCACCACCACCACCACCACCACCTCCACCACCACCACCACCACCACCACCACCACCACCACCACCACCACCACCTCTACCACCACCTCCACCACCACCACCACCACCACCACCACCACCACCACCACCACCACCACCATCACCACCACCACTATCCAACATCATCATCAGCAGCAGCAGCAGCAGCAGCACCAGCTGCATGGGCATTTTTCTATAGATGAAAGCAACCAGACATTACTCCAGATGAGCCCAGTGTGCAGTCATGGTGGAGGAACCCACATCTGAGTTTCAATCAGCCTCACAAATTCTACTTTTTAAGGACAGTTGGTTCATCCAATTACTTTTTTAAAAAGGAATTCATGGAAGAAAGTGGGGGTGGGGGTGGGGTGGAAGGATGGCCATGGGGCCCATGAGGACACTGACTAGAACTGGAAATGGAAGCTGTCCACATACATTCCTGTGTCATCAAGAACCACAGGGCAAAATGCATCTCTTACTCTAATGAGGATTTTAATATTTACCACGCGTCCCCTGCCTGGCTTGCTGCAAGCTGTTGAAAAAATAAAAAGATGCCTCTCTTTTTATTCAAGATAAATTACCATTTTGAAACAGTTTCCTTTGCTTCTAGGACAGGCTAGTCTTAACTGATCCGTTGCTATTGTTAATAGTTGACTTTGGATGATGATAGATTAGATAGAAAGGTGCACATAACAGTTTTTAAAAGAAAAAAAAAAGAGATGATCACTGTTGTATTTGACTTTCCAAATGCATTCATAACTCACCCCCAGCTACTGACATAAGCACCGCCCCCAAGCCCACCCCCAACCTGTTTCTGATTTTTCCTTGGCTCTGGGCCGGTCTCAGCACCCACGACGCAGCTGCTGACAGGAGGAAGGTGCAGAAATGATGGAAGAGCTGGGTCACAGCAGATAATCCATTTATAGATAATAAAAAGTGGGTGTCACACTTCACTGACCATGTCAGCCTTGAGCTGTTGTACCTACATTAGAGATCTTTCAGACCCAAGATGGATTTCAAAGCAAAACAAAAAACCCGTATGATTTGGCCGTGTCACTAAGAGTGTTTTACCTCAGCCGAGAATAACAAGCAGAATCAGCCTCTCTGACCAACAATTGTTTACTCATGGCATACCTTGTGCTAGGTTCTAAGGGACATCCGATAGGTGATACAGAGGAGATATGTGAACTCTATCTTCAAGGAGCCTAAGATAAAATGGCAAAGGAAGAAATACATAGCCTGAAGAATATGATAACCTAACTACTGAAATGGTCCGTGAAATGTAAAATTATAACATAGTGCAATTGCACATCTACTTCATGAAAGTCCATTTCGGTTCCATAGACAACTTTGGCAGCCATTCTGAGGACTCACATGAATGGGGTTTCAGCTGCCTTCAGCATAGGGCTCCCAAGGTCCCTGGGAGGTCTCTTCATTCCAGATAGAAACAAAAGCAGCATAAATCTTGGGTGACCTTGCATTGGACAGATGTTATGGGTCAATCCTAAAAGTGACAGTACATCTTGACAAGTGCTAACGTGACCCCTGCCAGTCACAGTCACACAGGGTAACAAGAGTCAGTCATGTGACCATATCTCACTGTAACAGGGAAATAGAGTCCCTCTGTCTACGAAGAAGGAAGATAAGCACGTTTTAGTTAGAATATGCTATTTCAGCCATGTAAAACATGATTGGAGATGGACTACGAGGCTAGATGTGGGTAGCGACTTTCTCCACACAGCCTACACAGATGTATCTTACTCCACTGTCTCCCACTATCCTCTATTGTCAAAGATCCCATTGTCTGAATCCTTCCTTAACTTCTAGAGCTTCACAGAGCATCGGGCAGGGCAGTCTACTCTAAGGATGGGTGTTACTGCAGTCTGTGGGACAGTTCAGCAACACTGGGAAAATGCCTATTACCTTTGAGTCCTTCCTTTCAACCAGCGAGCCGTTCCCCCAAGCCAGTTCACAAAAACCACATCAGTGTTGGTCCTTGTTGGAAAATGCTAAATTTTCCTCAGATATCTGGGCTAAGAGGGGGTCCAGTCAGGCAGGGCATTAACTGTTCCCTCAGCAAGAATGTCTGTCCTAGAGTCTGATGGAATGCCAAAGCTAAGAAGAGGTTTAGAATTATAGAATGTCAAGGTATATGTGGGCAGAGAGAAGAGGAGATGGGGAAACAAAAGCAGTTGGAAACAGAGAGGGGATAATTCCATTTTCCCTAGGTTTACAAAGAGAGGATATAGAAGACCCTTAAAAACTCCCCTGTGCAAGGAATATATTTCCTGACCTTGACCTTGACCTATATATATCTATACCTATACCTATACCTATACCTATACCTATACCTATACCTATACCTATACCTATAGCCCTGCCATCATCCCCTCAACTGGCCCAGGCAGTAGTTTATCAGCTAAAGCTGGCAGGAAGAGCAGAAGAAGACAAGAGGAAAGCGTAGGTAACTGTGTGTGTCACTCCTCAACAGAAAGACTTTTCCAATCGGAATCAACAGACACTCTGTGTCTGCAGTGTTTGATAAGGAACTGACAGAAGCAGTCATGAAAAGGTACAGAATGAGCCCAGAAGGGAGAGCATCTCTGTGAACATGGCCCCATCACTTGCTGCCCTGGACCCAGCCATTCGTTTACTTTAAGTGACATACTGTTTCATGTAGGCAGTACCAGCAAGGAGGTAAATGCTTACTGGATTCCCACACATTGTGCTGGAAGGTATTTTACATCTCTGGCATCTTGTTGTGGAGAAAGAAACTCAAACAGGATTTGTGCACACCTGTACCTGTCATTAGAATACTAGCCCAGTCTTCTTTCTTTCATTCAACAAAGTCTACTACATAGCTGCTGTGATTTGAATGCCTTCACCAAAATTCATGTTGAAATTTAACTCCACCATGAAGCATTATAAGGATAGAAGTTTAATCTAACTATATATTTAACGATAAGTAAATCCGTAAGGATAGGGTCCTGATCTAATAGGACTGTAGCTTTCTAAGTTAAGGACAGGAAACCTAAGCTAGAATGCTTCATCCCTTCCAACATGAGATGACATACTACCTCTAGACTCTGCAGAGTCCTTACCAACAAAAATGACCTCACCAGAATCAGCCACCCCATCTTGAACTTGCCATCATTAAGAAGCACAGATTGAATAAAATTCCTTTTCTTGCTTATTATTCAGCCAATGGCATCCAGTTACAACAAAAGAGAAGAGCTACCAGGAAACAAGCCCTTTACTTTCTGTAGGGGGCGGTGATGACAATGTGGAGAGATTATCTTGTGTATTGGGTGGATGCATCACCTGTCAATTAAAGGGTCTATGACCTATGGCTTAGGCAGAAATAGATGGTGGTTCATCAGGAGGAGAAAGAATTCTGGGAGAGAAGAAGGCAGAGAGATTAGCATAAAAGATGTGACCAGACACACACATGGTACCTGAGCATAGGTAACCAGCCATAAGGCAAAATGTAGGTCAAAATAGCCAGGTCATTTTAGCTATGATGTAGTCAGATTAGAGCCTAACTATATGGCCAAGACATTGGTAAATATATTTAGAGTTTGAGTCTTATTTCTGGGAACATGGGGTTTAGAGGAAGAAGCAGGGCTTAACTATTTCCTGTCCTCCAGAGGCCTGCATTCTAGCTAGAGGAAGAGATGATCAGCTGATATAAAGTTTTCCATCATTTAACAATGGGGATGGCTTCTGATAGTGTGTTGTTGGGTGCTTTTGACATCATGTGAATATCATAAGTGTGTTAGCTTATGTAAGAACCAAGATAGCAAAGATGTCAGGAAGCAATAAAATCTTATGAGGCCAGTGTTGTACATGTGGCTCTATTGTGACCACAACAGTACTATGAAGGTTGGAAACCGTTAGCTAGAAAGAGCTGATATGAATATAAAGGTGGGAAAGAAGGTGGTATGTGATAAAAATTTAGATAAGGCGAAATCTAAAAGAATTACCATCTTGTTATTAGACCGAGATTAGGGTACTGAAGAAAATAAACTCATCCAGTAGAGCTGGAACTCAGGAGAATGTGGGGAACTGAGTCTGGTAAGACTGGGAAGCACCCCAAAGCCTGACAGCTACCAACTTGACATAGCCCAGAGTCCTCTGTCGGAGTCTCAGCTGTTTGCGAGGCATTTGTCTTAATCAGTTGATGATTGGTGTGGGAGAGACCAGATCACTGTGGGAAACCTTCTCCAGCATGAGCGAGGCAGGCAACAGCATTCTTCCATGGTCTTTGCTTTATGTCTTGCTAAAGCAGAGTTCATAACTTCCCTTAACAGTGGACTGTTACCTGGAAAGTTAAGCTGAAATAATTACTTTTCTCGCCAAGTTGTTTTGGTCAGAGTATTCATCATAGCAACAGAAAGCAAACTGGGACAGATGGGGACTTTGTGATGATGCTGACAGAGGGGTACAGTATATTCTTGGAAGGTAGACAGTGGGATTGACAATAAATATTATAAAGGAGAGGAGAAGAGAGAAGCAAAGAGGAGAGGAGAGGAGAGGAGAGGAGAGGAGAGGAGAGGAGAGGAGAGGAGAGGAGAGGAGAGGAGAGGAGAGGAGAGGAGAGGAGAGGAGAGGAGAGGAGAGGAGAGGAGACCTCTGAGATAAGTTTTGTGTCTGTTATTTACCAAGGTAGATCCTGTATTAAAAAAGTTCAGCGACATTGACGCTGCTTTATCTGAAATTAACATCTATGTATACCACTTAGGAACCTTGTAAACTCAGTCCAGTTTTTCTCTATATCTCAGTTTCTCTATATCTCATATTAAAGCAGGCCCACTAAGCGCATTGACTCATGTTTACTGTGAATATTGAAAGTTAACATCCACAAGGCACTTAGGCTATTTGTTGTGTAGAAAGCTCTCCCTAAGTATTGACGAAAACTAGAACGAGAGGGTAGAAAACAGACTTGCAGAGAAGAGTCAAAGTTGGAGAAAAAGCCAGTCTGAGGTTTCTACCTTCTACCCCAGGAGAAATATCCAAGCAGTTATGTAGAAGAGTGTAGGATTCCAGTGAAATGACCAGGCTAGAAATATAGACCTAGAAACACAGGCACTGATGTAAACCACCGCACTGGATATTATAATGCTGTCCTTGGTGAGCAAATTCGCTTGCCTGAGAAGAAATTACCCTAAAAATGAAAACAAATAATTGCAGGACAGTGTGCAAGAAATGGAACCAGCATCCATGTGAGTAAACGATGCTTACGGTGAACTCTGAAGGGTATGTCTGTTCAAGTGATGGGGATTGTCCCTATTCGCACACGTCACTCACAACACTGGTCCCACGATCAGCAGGTTAAAATATGCATATCAAAAAGTAATGGGAAAACGGAAGTAGAAGCTGTCTATGCCTTTCATGGATATGTAACCTAAGGGCTCTAAATCCTACCACAGAGAAACTGCATGTCCGTGTGGTAGAATTTTCCCTGTCCAATTACATTAGTGCAGAGGAGGTCTGTGATTGGACAGGGAAAAGGGGGCGGAGCTAAGAGTTGGGGGGGCTACTGGGGGAGGGGGACAGGGAGCGTGCCAGAGGGTAAGGAGGAGGAACCATGGCCTCAGACGTGAACCCACATGGCAATTACCAGCCTCAAGTAGCTAAGTTTTCACAAGTTTAGAAACGTTGGGATAGAGCTTTTATCATTATCAATTTGCTCTAAAATTATTGTATTGACATCTTGTAAATTGTGATATTATTGATACATAAATCTGATTGGTTAATTAAGCGTTAAGAGTCTTGATTCTACAGGATAATTAGGTGTTGAGGTGGCTGATCGTGGGGTGTGTGGGACAAGGTGTGGAAGCGTGAGGTACTTGGGACCCTCCCACCCCACCCCCCCCCACTGGACAGATGGCCTGGTGGGGGCGGGAGAGTTGGTGGGTCAATTTTTTAATTATTTCCTGAAACATGCCCATGTTTATTGCTACATTATTCACAACTGGCAAGATTGGGAACCAGACTAAGTGTTCATGAACAAATGTATGAATAAATAACAATGTGGCCCTTGTATACACAATGGAGTTTTATTCAGCCATAAGGAAAAATAAAGACTTGCCTTTTGCGGGAAGGCATATGGAGCAGGAGATGTTAGGTGAAATAAGCTAGGCTCACAGAGATGAAAATACGCTGTCCTTCCCCCTCAGATGCAGAGCCTGGGTTTTAATGCTCTATGCCCATGTGTGTGTATGGGAGTATGTGCGTAGGTCATGAGAACTAGAAGAGATAAAAAGAGATCTTAAGAGGGGAGACTAAAACAGAAAGATGTGTGGATGCACATTACATGAAGGCAGAGGTGCGGGGTGTCAACAACAGCAAAGGATGTATGCTCATGTCACAGTGACAGGTCATGTCAAGGGACAGCCAGGAATTACTCTGTATTCTAGTTTCAAAAATATAATAAAAATAAAATAAAGACAATCAACTATGTACCTGTGCATATTTACTTAAGAAAAATAAATATCCTTTGGTCTTAGAGATAATCTGTCACCTGCGAATGTAAATGTCCCAGTGTCCAAACTGCTTACATTTCCAGCAAGCAATAGTTCACAGTGCAGTCAGCATTTTCTCCAAGTGATAAAGGTGATCACAACCCGAAGCCTTTTCTAAACCAATAGATTGTTACCCTTCATAAGCAAAGAGTCAAGAGCACCTGCATGGAAAGATTTCCTGGCTTTCTTTATGCTTAGGACATTCGCGCTCTTCTACCATTCAAAGGTGCTATAAAGATTAAACAGCCTATTTAAAGAGCTCGCGGATGATTTCAAGGAACGTCTCCATTTCTTCCCCTCTGACAAGGAAGTCCAGGCCTTTCTTACTGACAATCAGAATACTGTTTCCCTCACTAAGGTGGCGCTTGGTGAAGCGTTTAGACCCAGACGATGCCACTGACCTGGAAATAAGCATGCATATCTAAATGGCAAAAGAAATTTTAAAGGAACAAGACAAGATTCCAACTGATGTGGAAAGGGAGGGGTCTGCTCCTCAGCGAAGACCTGCTGTCATCTCTTTGTGGTCCCAGATGGTGAAAGTTCTGCGCTCCTTTACTTAAGCCGAAGAGGACAAAAGCACAACAGAGCAGTAAACAGGCTCTGCTTGGTGACCCTGGCCAGAATCGTCAATGTTTGCAAGCACTCGAGAGAGATGTTCCCAGAAAAGGACACCTCCTGACCATATTCTCCACACTTAGCTTCACCAGGTAACTAAAAGAAGTCTTGTGAGATACTCCAAGGACTCCCACAGTGCCTAGAATGGTGACGTTATGTTTAAAGGTCTGTAAGAAGTACATCAAAGCCAAGTTATGACCATGTGCGAGCACAGGTCCCCGATGACCAAGTGTCATGGATGTGCACAGAGGCAAAAGGAGTCACGGGCAGAAATAACCACTGAGCATGGGCCAGAGTCTATAGCAGGCAACTCTAGGGGAAATCCAGGAACATGAATCCACAGAGGCAGTGCTGGGCCCCCTAGTTTCGAGTCTACGCCTCAGTCAGAAATAGGAATCTTAACTTGCAAAATGAGTGCATATCTGATCAAGTACAAACCCAATAGATTTGTTTGAACTTCCATTTCAAAATGTCTCTGTGCTAAAAATGTAAATTCCAGGGCACATATGCCCACATTGAATAGTGATAGACTGGCTCAGCAAAGAAAGATAGAGAAGCTTCTGGAAAAAATCACATCATCCCAACAGTTGGGAATTCATGGTGAGAGTAGCCAGCCCAGCCCTGTCCTATACTCCTCCATAGAAATGGATGGTTCTGATTCCTCTCATACTATTCTATTGAGATTTCAAGCCCCCTATTTTAAGTCCCTCAATCATGACAACCCAGTTAGTTAGAGAAGACTGACTGGGCTCTGCGCCTTGCACCCTACAGGGGAAGAGACGTGGAAGGTGGCACTAATGGGATGCCTCTTATTCCTTGAGGAGGGAAGGCCTGCACTCCAGGGAGATAACTTATAGTCTCTCCATTAACTTAAAAGGAGAATGATGCTTGCAAGAGTGCAAAGTCTGTAACTTGCCAGAGATTAGTGACTCAGTACATGGCAGTGTAACAACTGGTATTCCATAGTCTCTCCTGAAGCCATGGTCTTTTCAGGGAAGGCAGTGCGTGCCGCATCATGCCTGCCCTACTAAAGATTCCTGCAGATTGTTGGGGACAATGCTTGACTCACAGGCTGAGGCAACCCGTGGGCAGAAGCTCCTCATGCTGGACAGTTTGGGACAGGCCGTAAACCCCACAGGATTCCACAGGGATAAAACTTCAGTGTCCAGACATGGAGAAGTTGACCTATGACCCTGTCAGCAGTCTGCAGTCACCTTGCTAATAGCTATTTCACACCTGAAAAGCAGCAGGGGGCCACTGCTCTGCCTGAGGTCCCATTTCCTTTTATGTTGCCATAGGCTTCAAGTTGCTTTCCCTCTGCATCCTTATCTCTTTTGCAATGGACATTCACAGAGTTCTTTTTGATTCCTGTCTGCAGGTCCCAACCGGACCCAGTACTGGAGGAAGATTAGAAAAACTGCCTCACAGACACCCAGGTCAAGCACCTACCACACCCTGGGCGCCAGATTTGCATTTCTCTAGCTAGCTAGATTAGCTTTGATCATCTCTGGTTCTCCATTTCTTCGGAACCTTGTTCTCTCTCTTTCCTCTAGTCCTCATTTTTATGCTTTGTTCCCAATCTCTCTCATTTTTCAGACTCTCAGCGCTCCCTTCTTTCACTTTACTGTCTGTTTAGCCCTCATGTTTTCTTGAGGCAAATTAGTTGAGCTGAAAGAGCTCAGATCCTGCAGCTAATGAACCATGCTTGAATGATGCTTCCTCCACTGACAGAGTCCTGGGACAGGTAACAGGGTGGTGGCCTTCCTTGGTGGTCTGCTTATATGAATCCTAAGTGAGAGAACCCATGGGAATCCAGCCTAGGACTTTATATAGGAGTAGGACCCTAACGAGCAAGAGGCAAACCCTTTGCTTTTGCCTTATCTCTTCCCTATTGACATAGCTTCTCCTTGCTATCTCCCCAGAGCTGCTGTTTCTGATCCTGGCTGGTCCCCACACACCTACACACACCTCTTCCTGGCTGGTGGTTCTCTACGCTGAACCCACCTTTAAAAGGAAATAGCTAGACATTGTAGTGTGTGGCATATCAATGGAATGCTAGGTTTTCAGACATAATAACACAAACATTAAATACTCTGGAACATTCTGAACTCTTCACTGCGAATGAAAAAGATGGAGTGTCCAAGGGGCAACCCAGTTCCTGTACTCCAGAAACAAAACGTGGGAGCGAAAAGAAGTCTATCTAGAAAATAGATCAAGTGGGTAAGGACCAAAGGCTTTACCTGGCCAGGTCAACAAAGAAACATTGAAAAATATTTATTTAGAAATTATTTTAATTGAGGAACAATACTAACCCTATTGTTATAGTTTGGTTGTTGCTGTCCCGACAAGCATGTTAGCCAAAGACAACTTGGGGAGTAAAGCATTTATTTTAACTTATAGGTTCTAGTCCATCCTTGAGGGAGGCCAAGGTAAGAACTCTAAGCAGGGCCTTGAAGCACAAAGCAAAGGAGGAATACTGCTTCTGTTGTGCCCACTGTGGCTGGCTCAGCTAACTTACACAGCTCTGTCTCATCTGCATAGAGACAACACCACCCACTGCTGGGCCTTCCCACATTAATTAGAAATTAAAATATGCCCCCACAGATGTGGCCTCAGGCCAAGGTGAGAGAGACTATTTCTTTGTTGAGGTTCACTCTTCCCAGGTGGCTCTGAAGTCCCTTCAAGATGACAGCTAATAACCATGAGTCTTTATACTAGGGTACTTTTTGGTGGAGACAATTCTAGGATAAGGAGAAACATGTTGGTTGAACTATCCACAGATGTTTCAATGTTTCTTCTTACCAGGAGGGCAGGACCCCCTTCACCCTCCCAGATACTAATACAAACTTGCAGCGTTACCTGTGCAAACGCAGACTTGCAGGACTTAATTACACTGTGTTAATTTGAGACTCATCAGAGCTCTTTGCTAATTCTCAGCCTCACCAGCCCGTTCTGAGCCTCAGACTTCTCTTTATTTTCTCTGTGATCCTAACTTCCTTTTTGTCCTTGGCTTGACCGAACTTTGGCTTGCTGCTTCCTGATTGCTTGTCCAATGTGTTGAGGCCATTCCCACTTTACCTCCACTCTAAATTCAGCCTCATTGCTGAGTGAACTTAATGAGTATGTTGCAGCATCCAAGTCAGGGCTGACAATATTAACTAGATGTGGGTCTGGCACTGAGACCCGTGGAGCAACATTTTCATGGGTTCACTTGTCAAAAGGAATATGTGCACACACGCTTTAATGACGTTCACTTTAGAAAACGTAGAATACTTCTCTAGAATCTGGGATGGTTCCAACAGAAGCTGTGACATTTTTTGGCAATTCAAAACTGTCTCTCCACATAGGTGACGTTAAGTAATCAAAGTCATTGTTCGAGACATAATTTTATTTCTTTAAAAAACTCAAGTCGTTGTTTTGAGTATAAAAGCTAGTACCTATTGTCACCAACATTTTCTAGAATTCGTCTGGTTGACACTTTGTCCTGCTCAAGGAGATCAAAGCCTTGCCATCTTGCTTCATCTCTGTCCCTTAGTGTATGACCTCGGGTGGTATATGACCTTGGGTGAGTCACCTGACCTTCCTCAGCCTAGACCTAATCCTCATCAGTAAACAGGAGATATATATTTGGTGACCACTGATACATCCTCCAGATTCAACATGTTGTGATTTTCCCCTTAATTAAGAAAGTAAGTATTTCCAGTGGCAAATTACGACATGAATTCTTTGATTGCATGCCTTCCCGTGGCAGCTATATACTTTATTACAATTTTGAACACACTTAAATAAGGGCTGGGTTGAATGTGCAAATCATTTAGAATTTGTTATCCGAGAGCCAGGCACGGTGGTTCACACCTGGAATCCTAGCACTCAGGAGGCAGAGGCTGGAGCATCTTCTTAAGTTCCAGGCCACTGACTCTATCCAATGAGTTCTAGGCCATGCTGAGCTATAGAGTGAGGCCCTGTCTCAAAAATATCGCTTGTATGTTTATGTATTACTTTTCTATGTAATCTTGAAATTCTGGATGCTTAGTATATGTTGGGTTATGTAATGGTGCAAGTTCTTATGGTAGCATAAGCAGCTGTTATTTTATTAACATTTCTCATATGAGAAAAAAAAGATGAAGCAACCCAAAGCACAAGCAGGTTCAGGACCCCCTGGAGTCACCCAACCTGCTTACGGAGGAGTGGCTGCTTGAGGATGGGGGTTAGGACACAGTTCAGAACTCTTCTCACCAGGTGGGATCCTGCAGTCACTTAACTTGTTAAAACTCAGTCTGGGCTTTCACTCCTCGGGCAGCACAAAATTGAAATGTCTTACCACACAGTGGAAGACTGCCTCTCTCCCAGTGATAAATGACCATCAACTTAGCCTCTGGAGAGAGAGAAAAAATTATTCTAAATTTTCTTACATTGGGAATATATAAATGATCTTTGTAAGGATGTATGTAAAGACTATTTTCTAAAAGATAATTTGGCTCCGGGCTTGGTAAAGGTTTATAATTTTTAAAAGGTCAGGCGCTTGATACTAATCTCTTTATAAAAACAGCTCCCTTCTCTCTTCCACCCCTCCACCCTCTCTCAACTCCAGCCTTCCATTTCTTTTCCACAGTTTTCATGCCCCAGGCAGGGAAAATGACATGAACAGATCCTTCCTCAACTTCCCTAACGCCTTTCCCCTCCAATTCACTTGCTTCCTTGAGCTTTCCTGCAAGGTAGGTCCTAACAGATACATGGTTATCCAACAGCAAGAATGGGAGGGTATTCTAGTGATTTAATGTGGATTATGGGGATGAGTTAAAAAGGAAGAAATAAATGAAGGATATATTGAGAGGAATGAACAGAAGAACTCAACAATCTCTTCACTTCAATAATATATATCTTCTAGTCAGGCACCAGAGAACATTAGAAGGCTTAAAAGCGCTCACTAGATAGGGACTCTGATACAGGAAGGGAACGGTCTACAGCAGCTGTTGCATGGTATAACAAACAAGGACCGGCCACAAGTCCTGGGCACTGAAAGATAGCCCAGAAATAAGAGCACTTGCTGCCCTTGAAGAGGATGGGTATGCACTTCCCAGCACGGTGGTCTATACCTCCAATTCTAGTGCACTCCCAGCACGGTGGTCTATACCTCCAATTCTAGGGCATCCACACCTATCTTACCTGTCTGCAGGCACCAGGATCACACATGGCCCACAAGTGTCCCTGCAACACCTAGCATTTATGCATACATGCAATGAAGATACGCTTTCTCATTATTCAAAAGTTTCAGGAAGTGTTCTCTATACTCAGACACATAATCAAATGCATAGATATTTAAAAAATAATAACATAAATCTAAAGAAGTTAAAAGCAAGTCATAAGAGGACAAAACTAGGAGGATCATCTTCAAATCCCAAATGACGAACTCAGAGAAGTACACACGGTAGTTCTGATAAGGAGCTCTGACCCTAGGTATCTGGTTGCTCCTAGCTAATAATCTTACTGCATTACCCACCCCTCATCAACTCATTTGTCTTTGGTCCTCTCTCATGTGTACATTGGAAGGAACTGAAGCTCTATTTCCATGGTTAACATAGACAGGATCACTAAATCTTCACCATCACTCAAAGTGGTGGAAGTACCATTGTAGATGCAGAGTTACCAGCTGTGTGATCCCCTCCCCTGGACTTCCTCTAACCGATAGAAGAGGCCAGATGAGACTCTGGCACTCATTCTTCCCTTTTGATATATTCTTCCATACATTATACCATGACTGCAGTTTCCCTTCCCTCTCCTCCCCTTGGCCTCTCCTCCACTTATCCTTTTCCCCAGATCCATACCTGCATCCATCTTCCCTCAGAAAAGAGCAGTTTTCCCAGGGACATCAACCAAATACGGCATAATAAGCTACAATAAGACCAGGCACAGATTCTCACATCAAGGCTGGATGAGGCAACCCAATAGGAGGGAAAGAGTCCTAAAGGCAGGCAAAAGAGTCAGAGATGGCCCATGCTCTTACAGCTAGGAGCACAAGAATATTTTATTCAACCATAATATATATGCAGAAGACCTAGGTCAGACCATACAGACTCCCTGATTTCTGCGTGCCTACTTCAGTCTGGTCAGTTGATTCTGTGGGCCTTGTTTTTGTGGTATCCTTGACTCCTTTGGCTCCTCCAAACTTTCCTCCTCCTCCTTTGCAGGACTCCAGAGCTCTGCCTAATGTTTGGCTGTGGCACTCTGCCTCTGCTCCCATCAGTTTCTGGATGAAGTCTCTCTGATGACAACTATGCTAGATTCTAGTCCCAGTGTAGGCATGACAAACTATAGGTTGGAGGTCTTGTGACTCCATTGGTGTCCTATGTCCCTCCACTTGAGGCCTGGCCTGGTTACAGAGGATGGCTGGTTCAGGCTCCATGTCCCCATTACTGAGTGTTTTCTACTGTCACCTTCATAGATTCCATGGAATTTCCAATGGACTAGGTTTCTTCCTTATTCCCAAGATTTCCTGTAATTCCAGTCAGCTCTCCCAGTAGTCTCTACCTCCATCCCAACACCTGATACCTGTTGTTCCCATACTGTCTACTCCCCTTCCCAGGGAGATCCTTGCATCCCCTAGTAAGTCCTTCATAGAGAGACTAGGTTACATTATAATGGCAAAACAAAGGTTGTAAGATGCCCCAGTATGATTATAATATGTTACATAAACTTTCTTAATAGACTGTCAGAATGAGCCTCCTGATGACCTTGAAGAAGCAGAAAGTTTCTCTATGGAGAAGATCACACAACTATGCCTGGCCTCTGAAAGATGGGGGTTTATCCATCATCCAGTAATAACACCAGTCAACTGAGCACATCAACGTGTATCCTGCTGACCAAGCATTGTGAGTGTGGAAGGAAATCCTTAGTCACTCAAGCCTTCAGATGAAGACGTGGCATGGTGAATGATCATGTTGCAGTGTGATAAGAACTGAAGCAGATGATCCAGCTAAAGACATGCCCGGGCTCCTGAACCACAGACACTGTGAAAGGTGAAGTGTGCTCCAAGTTCTGGGTGTGTAAGAATTCATTGTATGGCAATTGAGAATTGTAAGTCAAGATTTAGAGAGGTTACCTGCATTCTAGGTCACACAACCAGCAAATAACAGAACTCATATTTATACCTCAGTCTCCCTAAAGCCCAGAAGACCAAATGTTTTCCCGTACATATTTGCCTTCAGAGTATCTTTCTCATTGTTCTTGTTGAATGTATTAATATTAATATGAGTTATGAAATTATTCTAGGCAGTAATGAACCTGTTATATTTATGACCCTGAAGTTACAAATTAAAGACTGGGGTATCCTGTTCCTTTTTCTGTATCCCACTTCTTATCTAGAGAGCAAAAGGGGGAGAGAGAGAGAGAGAGAGAGAGAGAGAGAGAGAGAGAGAGAATATAAAAAAGGATGGGAGGACTCACGCCCACTTGAAGAGGGGAATTGGATAACTGTCCTTGTGTTGGTTAATTTTTTCCCACTCTAATACAACACCTGAAGGAGGTAGTGTAAGTGAGGAAAGACTTACTGGCTTCATGGTTTAGGGGGTACAGTTCATCATGGTGGAGAAAGCATGGCGGCTGAGGCTACTTGGCCATGGCTTAATTGAGCTTAGTTTGGAGTAGCAGGAGCCTGCAGGGCAGTTTCTTCACCTCTTCAGAGTTTGGGTCAGAGTGGGACAGCATCTAACCATCAAGTCTAACCTCCCTATCCTTAGTCTGTCAGCTAAGCTTGATGTCTGAAGGGCTTGACAACCTCCCCAAACACTACCACCATCAGAGACCATGTGTTCAAACACATGAGCCTAGAGAGGACATTTCACATTCAAATCCTAATAAGGGAATTAGATGAATATCCCCCAAAGGGAATTGCTCTACCAGGGAGAGAGCTCTGAGGATTAGCAATGAACCCCTCTCCAGGAACACCCCTGAGACAAAAGTCTGGAGCTTGTGGGTAAGTTTCTGTGCTTTTGGGTTAATGCCTGGTTACAATAAATCCCACAGCTTTACATCAATACTATTGGTTTGGGTCGGCTGAAAGAATGCTGGCAGTGGACTGACTTGGAGCTTGACAAGTCAGGGAACATTGGTTCTGATATCTAAGGGGCTGTTTGTTTGATGTGGGTTATAAAGGCTGAAATTTCATTGGTTAGGCTTGGCTGAGCCTGTCTGTTGTTGGGCCGAGTTGGACTGTATTTTATATGTGCCTCTGTTAAAGCACTGGAACAGTAATAAACTAGGTGTATCAAAATTTTGACATGCCAAATTACATGGGAGTGCATAGGGAGCAGTATGAAGCCCAGCTTGGGCCAGTTCATCACAATGCGCCATCTCGAAATCTCTGTTTAGAAAGAGCTTAGCTGTTGATGCCCAGGGCTAAGTGTCGTATGTGAAACTGGGCGCGTTCCATGCACTTTCACCCTTCTGAAGTCCATAACCCAGCGGTGCAAGGATGCCTTGGCCACCATATAATCTTGCAGACATTTGGAAGTAGGTGATGGTGAAGGTCACAGGCAGAACCAGTCTCAATAAAGTCAGTTAGATGACGGCAAGTCACCCAGAAACAACCATCACCAGGTGTGAAACACCTAAGGGACAAGCTGTCATTCTCTATAAGGATTCTGAGCTTCTTAAGGCAAGCAGTGTGTCTTTAAATGAAAGATCTTAGCTACTGCAATTATGTCCCAGTGACAAGAGGCAGGGTCCAGTTGCAGAGTAGGACGCTGGTGAACATTTCTGAATTCCATCATATTCACATTCTGAGTCAATGCAGAATTAGGACCTGAGAATATGGATGGAAAAATCCCTGCCCCGGGGACTCTTGTGATCTAGTTAAAGAAAATGACATTACATGAGAAACTGAATAACTAAGGGGCACTGGAGCCTTCTGAGCTTTATTGAAAACCTTGAGAGTCCAGGGCCTTTTAAAATTTATGACAATATTAATTGTACCACATTCCCTGAGTGATAATATTACAAGGGAGAGAAGGAAACTAAGGGGATAAGAAGAAATAATGTATAGAAAATGGCACAATAGACAGGCACGTTAGTTAGACATAGGTTTGAGTGTGGCTTTCCCACTAATTTCCTTGTGTGATTTACTTTACCTGCCATTTCATCTTGGGTTTCCTCATATTTAGGCAAACAGTGCTGTCACTGCCTCTGAAGTGCTCATTAAGAATAAGCAAGACAAAGCTTGTCAAACCTACAGCAATATAAAGTACCTGTAGCTGATGCTCAGAAAATAGTTTTCTTAAGCCTGGCCTGGTGGTGTACAGAGGTATGCCGCTAGCCGCGAGGTGAAGTGGCCTTTCAATCACCCCTCGCTGTTCCCTCAATTGTAAGATAACAGGTTGGATATACATATTCTAAGTGTTACTTTAACGAGTTAACACTTCTATGAGGAAGTGGCCATCATGACAGCACACCTCCATATATCCCTTCTTGACAGTCGATAGTGCCTTTCATAGATGCTCAGCAGACATATACTATATACCTTCTGGGTGACAGGTATGTGACACTTTAGGTTCCTTCAATTGATGGCTCCTAAGGGGTTCTACTAAAACTAAGCTCCCATGGCCTGCTCAAGCCCTCTAGACTCTAGCTGTTCCCTTTCTCTTCCTCTCCCAAGAGCTTCATCCCAGCCCAGAGATCTCTCCATGATGAAGCTCCTTCATCTTCATAGTATTTGTGGTATAATTCTTGGCCACATGCCATCTCCCTTTTCCTACAGCCCTATCTTATTTTCCATACGCTTCTTCCCCCACACGCCAGCATAAGGCCAACTCTTCTCTTAGGATCCCACCAGGTCCACAGAAAGTCTCTCCCAATCCTAGAGGTGAGGACTGTCTCAGTAACACCAGCAGATCCTCATAGGACACTTTCATGAAGGGGACAGGATGTCCCCTGTGTGTCTGTTTATCTTTGCAATTAAATGCTATGAGCTACAGGCAGAAAATGAAATCAGCCTTCCCTTGCTCTCATGCTCTCAACCAAGATTACATCCCATAATTTAGCAATAGTCATGATGGTTAATCTTTACTGCCAACTTGACCAGATTTAGAATCATCATGAAAACACACCTTTCTGGATTATCTCTATATGAGCATTTTGGGGAAGATTTAAGTGACCAGGATCAAACAAAAGAGAGAAAATGAGCTTCGAGCTGAGAGGCATTGCTTCTGTCCCCTCCACCTCCCGATGGCAGATGCAATGGGACCAGTTACCTCACAGCCCTCTCCTCTTGTGATGTCCCCCACCATGGTGGACTGAACTTCATCTAGGAATGGAACCAACCCTTCTTTAAGTTGCATTTCCATTTTTCATTTTAAATGCATTTCTTTGTTTCAGCAGCAAGACAAGTGATTAATACAATAGACAAATTCTGGCAGGAGGCATTTTTCCCATTTGGTAATTTCTAATTCACCCCATGAGGTCACCCTTTGCTTACCTTAGCTATAATGTTGACACTTCCTTTCCTTCGTTTCCTTCTGTTCATTTTCTCTCTGTAGCACTTCCCTCAAATTAGGATGGTACACTATTTATCACTTCCGGCATTTCTGGCTTCCTAATGATATTGGGTAGTCCAGGTAGCCGAAGCTTTTGTCTTTTGTTTTGGGTTTTGGTGTTATCATTAAACAATAGTTCTAGAGTACTTGGTCCATGGTAGGTACAGAGTGGTTTCTGAGGGAATCAAAATATGTGGAACTCTCTGATAAAAGTTGTCAAGAAAATACTACTTAACCTAACGAGTTCAGAAAACTTCTTCTTGTTTTTTTATTTAATTTCTTGACCCACAGATGGAGTTTTCCCCCTAAATGAGACTGATGTTCCCTTTGAACCCTTCCACCAGGGCCAAAGGAAAGAGAATATGAGAGACAGCAAGAACATGCTTTTACTTCAAAAACCAACCCCTGAACTAACCTAGGTTTCCTAACCCAGAGGACTGGAAATATACCAGATAATGTCCTCAGGTGGCAGGGGAGGGAAGAGAAGGCAAGAACTTGCTCTCTTGAATAAAGATAAGGATAAGGGGGATCCAGCAGTGTGAGAGACAAACCACAAAGGAGTCAGGCAGAATCAGGGGTTCAGTCCCCTATTAATACTGGGTATGTGATCAACCATCCATTACCCACTCATGAGATTAGATCAGTGTCCAGCATCTTTCTCTTAACCCAGTGGAGAAATAAACATAAGAAGTATATCTACACTGCAGAAAAAGACACAAATTAAAAGGCAGTGAGCTGGAGGGCCAAGGGAGAAGGAAAACATTTTTTAAAATGTTGGAAAAATGTTCTCCAATAAGATAAGCATAAACAGTGCTCAATGCTTGCCTGCCAGTGGATTGGTTGGTAATTTTTTTCTTTACATTGGTTTAAATGCAGAGCAAGACAGAGGACAGCACAATGTCTGTCCATGTACTGCACTTCAGATCTATAGCTGGTTTCACTCTTCAGCCTGACTCTCGCCCCCAGTTCCTTGCTAGTTCTTCCACATCACTCTATACCTAGCTGGGAGCACCTAGCATCACACGTTGTTTTGGAGTGTCAGTAGACAGAAACCAGTCCAGAGTCCAGAACCCAAGCCAAGTGTGCACAAAGCTTGGACAGACCGCAATGGCTCCAGTGTTTGGCATGTTTTCTGATGCTAAGCCAGCTATTTAATCTTCCCAGATCTTGGTGATCCCATCTGCAAAGTGGGGATACTATTCATTGAGAGGATTTTGTGGAAGATTAGTGAACTATTCCACAATTGTATGTTGCCTTTGTTAGATGGTTTTGAGCATTTGCTGTACTCCTGGCTGTTCTACGGATGAAGTGTCTGAAGCCTAAACAGTCGTGTTTCTGCCATTCTGGAACTCACAATCTCGAGAAGAGAAGTGGGGGAGAAATGAGCAGTGGGAAGCAGCAATCTCCTAGTCTTTATGAGAATGATTCCAAGACCTCTTTGGATACAAAGCCTAACAGATTTATAAATTCCTTATAGAAAACCAAATCACACTTTCATGGAACATTATCATTGGATCCTTGTATAAAGATATGTTTATTCCTATTTTATATGTATGGAAGTTTTACCTTCATGTATGTCTGTGTGCGATGTGGTGGTCTGGTACCCATGAAGACCAGAAGGTTTTTGATCCTCTGGAACTGGAATTACAGATGATTGTGAGTTGTCATGTAGATGCTAGGAATTAACCCTGGGAGTTCTTAAAGATCAACTAGTGGTCTTAACAATTGAGTCACCTTTCTAGTTTCCTCCTGCATTCTCACTGGATTACTTATAATATATAATAAATGTTAGTGGCACATACATAGCATGTACTGCTGAGAGAAAAAGGAAAGGAAAGAAGGCTATACATGTTAGTTCAGCTGCAACTTCCTTTGCCACATATTTCTGATTTACATTTGCTTGGACCACTGGGCACAAAACCTGGAGCTATGAAGGGCCAATTGTATGCTAAATAAACAGATGGTGTGTCTGCTGGTTAGTTTGAGACCATACATAATTGGTTCCTAATGGGGCCTTTGAAGAGTTCAAGCTTCCCACTGACCCTGGATGAGTCATTAAGAGTTAGCCAAGCAAACAGATCTGAAGGAAAACGAAGAAACATGGCCTTGCTAAGTAAAGTGGAAGCCACGTGTCTATAGAAAGAAGCAAGTGCCCAAGGTGCGTGTCTATAGAAAGAAGCAAGTGTCCAAGGGGTCAAAAAGAACTGCGGTCAATGTCTGGTGGTTAGAGCTCTTGGTCTGAGCTGAGAAATGCTAGAAAACAAGAATGGAGAGACAAACAGGAGCCTAGAGGCAGAAAATGAAGACTGAAGCTCTTCAGTGTGGCTTCGAGTTTTTATCTCAATGCCACTGGAGTGCTATGGCATACTCTTAGGAAATTGACATGATACTGCATCTGGGGAGGAGCCACCTGACCCTGTGTGAAGGCTAGATTAGGGTAGGGAGAGATCAGACTAGGGGAGGAGGCAACTGGTAATTCATACAATAAATGGCAAAGGCAGTAAGAGAGGAGATAAGGAGAAAGAGTCAGCTCCAAGAGAAGATAAAAACCTCAAGAGAAGAGCAAGAGGACCACCCAACAACTTCAATCTTCTACTTCATATTCAGGGGGATAGTAGATCCAGGATTAGTTCAAAAGAAGTAGAAACATTGGGCTAGTGCCCTGTGGGACATAACAGTAAATGCTTCAAAGACAGTAGTAGGAGTTGGGGAGACTTCTCAATCAGCAAAGTGTTTTTGTGTACTTCCTGGAACCCATGTAAAAAGTCAGGCATTGTGTCACCTGATACCTGTTATCCCAGAGCATGGAAGGTCAGTCCTTGGGGCTAGCCAGCCTAGCCTACAGGACAGACTCCAGGACAGTGAGAGATGGCTTTTGAGGAATAATACACAAGGTTCTTCTTTGGCTTCTATGCTCATACAAATGCACATATGCATGTGTACTTGAATGCACATGAATGTGCTTTCACACACACACACACACACACACACACACACACACACACACACGGCCACAGACTCAGAAGAAGAATCCAGGCATTTCTATTCAAAGTTTGTTCTTTAAGGCATGTGTTATTCCTGAAGTCTATGTAGATGGGTTTGCAGAACACTTCAGTACACTAACAAATAAGATAAGATAGAATGAGAGTAAGGATGAAAATGAAGGAGACAGAAGGAAAGAAGCAGAGGTCAGAGGTCAAAGAGATTCCAAGGAGAGAGATAGATTGGGGGGGATAGGGGAGAGAGCGGAAGAAGTCACTAATGCAAGCTATTACAGAAGTCACTTAATATGCCTAATCATTGATTAAATGCTGGAACTCATAGGTGACCTTCAGAAGAACAGTTATAATGAAAACACACACTGTAATGTTAACTCCATAGGCAATATCTATCTTGCTCATCAGTATAGACGGTGGGATCTGGTGTAGCATTGAGTTTACATCTTACCCACTTTCATCAGCAAGTCTCATCTAGACCACTCATTGGTGACGTTCCCTGTTCATCTTCTGCTTTTTCTGCAGTGCAGACCATGATGTCTTCATATACAACTTTCCCACTGCTGAGCTGAAGGATTGAACATTTTATGTTTTATGCTATAAACCGTACATAAGAAAGGAGGTTACACAACCATGTTCCCTCTTTTCTGTGCTCCCCTGCCTCTTGAAAAACCAAAAAGGCTGTAGCTTTGCTCCTGCTCTTTCCCTCCGCGACCCAGAGCAGAGGTGGGCTGCTGAATAGCTGGCCCTGTTGGAGGAGCACCATGGGGTCCCTGGATAAAAGGCAGGTAGAGAAGGTAGTTGTTATTTCTAGAATTATCACGATGAGAGATGTAATGAGGAGCTTGCTGCGGGGCAGGGATGGAAAGGGGAAGGGAGAGGCAAAGGGACTGGTTCCCATGAAAAGCAGTTCTGGGAAAATATTTGAAAATATACTGTGCACACTGAGATGTAAACAGAAAACAAGAAAGACAGCCCTTGAGGATGGTCCGCTTGCCCCATTCGCTTGTTTATAAAAAAGCAAAGTGAAAATCTTGACAGGGTGTATGCATGTCTCTAAAGAAACCCTTGGTGACTCTGCAGCCAATGGCTGCTGGTTAGGCTCTGGTGTGACACAGAGCAGCCTGATGGGGGAAACAGCAAGGTGAAGATGAGCAGGGTATTTATGTCACTAGCCCCCTGGACCACTCAGTGCAAATGAGTGAAGGGGTTCCACCTCCGAGCTAATATCCATCCCGAGTTCTGCTGTACCACAAGTGCCAACTGTCCTATTTCTTAACCAAAACTACGAAAGGCTGTAAAGTCCAGTTCTCCTCACCCTGCTGGTGCTTGGCCCTCAGGCTTGGTATTGTTCAGATAACCAGATTCCTGGTGTCCCCACCCAACAGGTATGATGTGATTACAATAGAGGAAAGTGATTTGCCCAGTCCACAAAAGCCATTTAGAAGGACGTCTTATCCCAAGTCATGGATGCCTCCCTGAAGGTTTCACAAGTGGAAGACATTGTCAGTGAAGCCAGGAACCCAGGGCAACCACAACACGTTCCAGCTGAGGAAGTGGGTATGATGGTGTGAGTCTTCACAGAGAAGAAAGAAATCAATAACCTTCTCACTTGGGCTCGCTGCTGAGACATGTCTAGCCTGCCCTCCCTTCCAAAAGCCCAGAGACATTGGATAGGAAGGGGCGGGCTGGTAGCTGCTGATCGTGTTGAAGGATTTACCATTGAAATGAGAAAAACTGTGACGCACCAAGATCTCTGAAGGAATTCCTAAGATGTACCACTGTAATCTTCCTTTCTCTGTGCAGGGACATCAGTGGGACAAATGTTTTCTCAGGAGCCCTTGAACCTGCCTCAGCCCAGAACAGAGCCACACAACTCAACTCAGGACTGTGCCTAAGCTCCTTGGATTGAAAGCAAAGATACGAGCTAGCCACACTCTGCATATGTGACTCATGCTTGGATTTCAGAACCCAATCACTGATGGAATGGAACGGGTATAGAGACTCCTGGGAAGCTGCTGTCCATGCGTCCATTCTGGGCTGCCCACAGCCTGTGAATGGGGCCACCTTCTCTGTGATACTCAGCGTGCGTATGTTGGGACGGAGGAGGTTCAGTACAGAGTGTGGAATTTGGCTACGTGACCCAGATCCTGGTGCCTCCACTCTCTGGCTGTTCTTTCCCTGGGGTTAGTACATGCCTTTCCCCCTTTGTCCTGTAGCAATTGGGCCATGAGGACAGACATTTGGTGTTTGCTAATCTTGAACAGTATCTCCACAGAGATGCCACGAGGATTACTTTGAATTCAGTGGTCTGTTTAGAATAGTGAATTATAAACACTGGCAAACTAGAGTCAGACAGCAGTGTTAGTTATTGCTAGTTTGCTCTTTATCTGTTAACCAGGGCACCCATGGCATTGGAGAATCTACCTCATCCCGATGGGCTTACACAAGCTGGACGCCCCTCCCCCTGAATCTGACTCTTCCTCCTGCTTCCCCCACATCCTCCGTGGAAGGAGTCTTCCCTGGCTCTCCAGGCTGCTCCTTCTGCAGTCTAGCCGGTCACCCTTCATTTCACCTGTTCTCTTGTGCACCTCTTCCATCTCTCCACCTACCCAACCCCCCCCCCCGTGGTATTGTCTTAGAAAACAGAATCTTGCAAGTCATGATGTGAATTAGAAACATCTTAAATGACTGGAAAATACACCACTAGTTTTCAAATACCACAGTGATTTCAAAGTCCAGAAAGACAAGACAACAAAGGACCACCGGGGCCCAAGCACTATCTCTAATTCTGACAAAAAGAAATCACAAATACCCACTTGCTAAACATTGTCTAGAAATAAGACAAAAAGATAGAGTGTTGGGCAGTGAGGTCACTGGGTCTTATCTATAACATACCAGTATGCCCAACTCGTCAGGGAGGAGACTCAGATAAGCTTGCTGCACCAAAGTAAGACAGTAGGCCGACTTTCACTGACCACTCAGCGATAAAGTTCCATCAGAGGATGCCTCGTGGTAATTGTTATTGCTGTGGGCCACTAAATAGTCCGAAGTAGGGGACACTGGGAAAATTCACTCTCCCTTCAGAGCATCTGTCCCCAAGGTATCTGGTAACAAAGCCCCTGGAGCTGAATGACTGAGCTGCCCCACGCTGGAAAGGAAGTTCTAAAAATAAGCCGTTCTATAACCAATTCTGTAATTAATGAATGAATAGTTGTCGCTGAAAATACGCCATAGTCAGAGGCTGTATTTAAAAACCACAGATTGTTTCAAGTTCTTAGGCGGAAACTTACAGATTCACCTCAGTCTTTACTTCCAGAGATAAAAACTAAAGATGAGGAAAATCTGGGGGCTTGATCAGGGCCACATGATAAATTGATGTCAGACACATATTACATAAGCCTGATAGGGAAGCGTCTCCTATATATGGGACTCTGGTATTAGGCAAATGGATCCTTCCTTTCAAAGCAGGTACAGGTGTCCTGTTTGGAATACAAAGCAGAGAGAGAAGACAAGCCCAGAGGACTGCAGACCTCCGTGCCAGCCAACTGGTTGCAAAGATTTGGTGCAAGTTGAGTCCAGGATTGAAAAGGGAACAGGAAAGGAAAACGGAGCAGCAAAACCCACCAGGAGAGCCACCTGCTTCCCTGGGATGGGCGGTGTTAAGTGGCGTCCTGGGGAACTGGGAGCGTGGCATGCCGGGAATCGGCTCTACAGGGCCAATAGCATTTCCAGGTTCTACGAGCTGCTCAAGCTCTCTTCCGTGAAGAAGGGCCCAGGTGCTCATCTATTATTGAGTATGTTTAAAAAGGCATTTAGGAAAGAGCATCAGGAGACAGATTTGCAGCTCCAACGTCAGTCCCCGGAGGGCCGTGCCTGCTTAGAGACTGAGCAGGGTTCATGTTAGCAATGTGGGAACAGTCGGTGCTGGCAGGTGTCCTGGTGCTCTCTGAGACACCTGTGGCCATAGTCTCCTCCGGAAGCTCACCAGCAAGTGAGGGGTGTGAAGGGTAGAAATCCACACAGCCAGACCTCTCTCTGTCCTTACTTTCAGCCAAACAGACATAATCAAGATTCTGACTATTGGATGAAGGTGACCGTGGTATAAAGGAGGCAGTAATTCAAGTGTCGTGCCGTGGGGCTGGGGAAAAAGCTCAGTCTATAGGTTGTTTGTCTTGAAAGCATAGAGATGTAAACCTGATCCCTCAAATCCATGAAAAAAAGCTGAGCATAGTGACATACAGGGTTATAACCCCACTATTGGGCAGGTAGAGATACGGGAATCCCTGGGGCCCATTGGCTAGCCTGTTTACCTATATGGCAAGTTCTAGGACAGTAAGAGACCTTATCTTAGAAACAGGTGGGTGGTGCCAGGGAAAAAGAATTCCTGAGACTGTCCTTTGAGCTCCACATGTATGCATGCATCCATACATACACACCTACCTAAAGATACATAAATACACACATGCATAGATACATACAGATGCACAAAATTATGCCATAAATAAATGCACTTAATCAGCAGATAACGGATATGACATGTATTGGTACACACCACTCGTGTGATTGAAAAGAAAACCGTAGACTACAAAATTAGATCCATAACATGGAGATTTTATAAGACTCTACCTCCGGTGTATCTTTTATAAACTATGTTTCCAATATGCGAAGACAAAGGCACACTCCTGGAACGGTAGAGATCAGGATGCACACAGAGACTGTCTGGGTAACAGAGCCCAGTGTGAGCATCACGTTCTCCTTCATGCTTGAGAATGGATTTCTTCTCCATGCAATGGACTCACGTTCTGTACATTTTCAGAGAGTCCTCAAAATTGCATGGGAAGCATGAAAAGAAAAAAAAACTATACTTTTTCTCTTTTATGAATCTTACCCTTATGAGGGTCTGCTAAGTAGTAGTAAGTCCATCTAGTTAAGAACAGATTTGAGTATTAGATCAGAGAAGAAGCCAGGCATGGTGGAGTACAGCTGTAAACTCAGAATGTGGGAAGCTGAGGCAGGGGGTTTTGGAACTCTAGAAACCAAGGTCTGCCTGTACTGTTTGCTAAGACTGTGACTCCAGAAAACCAAGAACTATACAGCAAGCTAGCTCGGTGGGTAAAGGCCCTTGCTGTGAAGCCTGGCCACCTGAGTTTGATCCCTGGGACCCACAGAGTGGAGAGAGAGAGAGAACTGAGTTCTGAAAGTTGTCCTGTGTGTATGGTGACACGTGTGTCTCACACGCATATACAACCAATAGATAGATGTAATAAAACTTAAGAATCATTCCATTGAAAGTGTCAGTTTGAATGAACTAGTCCTCTGGGAGATTACAGAGCAAAGTCCATAGACTGTTTTCAGGAAAACACACACACAGTCCTGGTGTCTTAACGATTGGATTAAGACTCCTAAGACAAACTAAACTTGAATTTGGGTGAAAATACACACTTATTCCTTAACCTACCAAAGCCACCGACCTTTGCACGACAGTTTCCCCCTTTCCTCTGACAATTCTGCCATCTTCTCATACCCTGACCTCAGGCAGAGTCTCTAGCACATGCGCTCTATCTCCCCCTCCCTGACTCTGCTCCCTGGGTCTTTACCAATCTTCTTACTGGCTTTTAGTTATCACCTTCATGGAGAACACCCCCAAATCTGCACTTTTGTGGCATCTTCCCAACAGAATAACAAACTTATATTTCTCTTTTCTCCCTTCTCCACATGACTCAGCTTTAAGACACTTAAAATAGAATCTATATAACCTCTGCCCCCAGCATTGACTCCCGTCTCACTTTGATCCCAGTGCCCCATGATCATCCTGGCATCCGGAACTCAGTCTTTGTTCCTTCCAATATGGTCCAGATTCCTTCTCCCTGACCCATGTGTCTCTGCTCCCGATGCCCAGTGTTTGTCCATGGACACCCAGATCCTAGATAGCCATAGTGGCCATCTCAGTCCTTCACAGCTAGAAGATACATTCTCTCAACAAAAGTCATAATTACATCTGATTTTCTCATGACCCCACGGTTTCTGGTGCTTCTCGAGTTCTCGTCCAGACTCTCTTTGCCTTTAATGGCCCCCAGGCCCGATGGTTCTTTCAAGGTCATTCTCGAGTCTCTTGTTTGTACCCACCATTAGGACACATCAGAAAGCCCATTTTCCCATGAATAAAAGCACACTTCACCTACCATTACCTCTGGCCGGGATAGTATTCGCCATCCATTGTGACCTCCCTCATGAAGACCAATTTGAAAATCATATTCTCAAATCCTTCCACAATTTTTAAATCAGAAATGACATTTCATTCTCTAAATCCTTCTCATTTATTACCTACGACTTGGTGAAAATTTTTACCACAAAATGCATAAGAGGAAAACACAGGTTTTGTTGTTGTTGTTGTTGTTGTTGTTGTTGTTGTTGTTGTTGTTGTTTAAATCATAGTTTTCATGGGCCAGAAATCCAGGTGCACTCTAGCTGGATGCCCTGGTTGGATGCTGTAACTAAAGCCACCATCGGATTTTTGGATGGCTTGGAATTGGGCAGCTGGCAGGTCCCAGATCCTTGCTGGCTATTGGTCAGAGACAAGAACTCGTCCCCATGTGAGCTTGCTTTTCTACAAGAGTGCTGTGAGCTTCCTTCAGATCGAGGAACAGGAGACAGAGAAGGAGCAATGCAGAAAAGGAGCCATTCCTCTTAAACAAGCTCATCTCAAAGCTCATCCTCCCTCTGGCCTATCCCATTCCTGCATCTCTAAGCTCCACCCACACTTGGGAGCGGGCTGCTGTGCTAGCACTTTGGTAAGAGCAGGGGCTATGCCAAGGGAGTGTCTTACTGCAGCAGGCCCCTCATAGTCTTCCCTGCCTCTGAACCTTCCTGTCCCTTCTGTGCACAAAGTCCTTGAGAGTGAGCAGTCACATTCATCTCGGTTTTCCTCCTAGCCTCTGACGCAGGGGTCTCTATAGCCGAATCTATAGCTGAATCCTTCCCCTCGGGCTGCGGAGGAGTTAGACTAAAGCGGACTGTATGCTGGCAGCACAGGGGGAACCTTTGCAGAAAAGTCAGTCGGGGTGGGAGAAGGCGTTTGTCTGTGCTACATGGGGTGGCTACACGGTCCTTGTGGTTCTCTGAATAAGCAGCTCCTCTCTGAGATGGAATGCTTCTGACTTCAGGGGTAGGATGTGGGAGACTCTAAAATGCCACTTTCCTGGAACGGAGAGAGACTAGGCCCTCCCCTCCCATCCTTATTTAGCACTGCACAAATACACAAGCAATTAATGCCGTTACCGTCGTCCTTCCTTTCTATCCGGAGCGCTGAAAATCTCAGCTGAGCAGATCCATGGCCCACACAACTTCATAACTCTGTGTGTGTGTGTGTGTGTGTGTGTGTGTGTGTGTGTGTGTCTGTCTGTCTGTCTGTCTCTGTCTCTTTCCCTCCCTCCCCCTCTCTACTTCTCTCTTCCCCTCTTTCCTTCTCCCCTTTCTCCCTCCTCTCCCTCCCTCCCTCCCTCTCCTCTCCCTTCCCCTCCCCCTCCCCCATCAGGACAGCATGGCTGAAATCCACCTTGCTTTCTCAGCATTCTCAGATGACGTCACTCTCCTTAATCGTCAGTTTTTTCTTTCTACCTTTAAGATGTGACAGTATTTTGTCTCCACTTTCGTTTCCTATTCTAAGTGAGGGGTTTTGCTTTTATTTATTTATTTTTGTTTGTTTCTTTGTTCTAATTCTACACTTTTTTCACTTACCACCCCCCCCCAGTCATTCCTTCACTCTAGTTTCCCAGCCCTCCTTATCCTTGGTTGAAGCCTTCCCCTCTGGGCCAGCTGGTGCTTTGGGGTCACTCCAAATCCTCCTGCAACACTCTAAGGTGTTAAGTGGTAATATTGTTTTGATATTTTGTTGTCTGAGAAACTGAGGGGCCTTCACACAGTGTCTTTTGTTTTCTAAGGTGAAATGGGAGAGACTTAATGTATTACAGAGTGAGGTTGTTCAGACTTCGAAGACATAGCACAGAAGTCTCAGCTGCCCTCTAGAGACCTCAGAATGAACTGCAGGGAGGCATCAAAAAGCCAGGTAAACTGGGTAACCCTTGATCCCAGTGTGCCCACTCCCCAAGGCACACATTTTAGTTCTTAAACAGGAAATGGGTGTTTTCTGAAATCTTCTCTGTTCTTGGGGATGACACTCCAGTGTCTGCAGGTGTTGAAATGGAGAACATGTATTTCAGTCAAAGGAGACTGCTGTCCTTAGCTCCAGAAGGGTGAGGGCCTGACGCTGCTGATCTCCCGAACGTTTAGAAGATTCTGAAATCCAGAATTCTACAGAAATCTTTAAGTGCTAGGAGCCAATTTAACCTTTAAATGTCCCGTCTTTCTGATAGGACACACAGACCACATCTAAGATCTAAAAACGGGGCAGAGAACTTCCTGTTCTATATCCATCTGCACTACGTCCCCGTGTAGGGTCACATTGTGATGCTACGGGGTCAAGTGAGGACGAGTAAAAAAGTGACATAATTGCCATAATTAACAGTCAGGAAAGAAAGCCAAAAGATGTCATGTTCGCTCATGACAGCTGATCAGAGAGGCAACTTACTATACATAGTTCATAGTGAACAATGAAAATTCATGCTTTGTTGGGAAATGCAAGCATAAATATTGAAATGCTTACAAAAATTCATCTCACTCTCTACAGGCGAACCACAGCATAACAACAAAAGGAGATCAAATATTAACCATGTTGCCCTGTTCCATTGGTGGGAACGAGCCTGAAGCCTCTGCACAACAGCTCTATGAAATTTAAGCAGAGGGCCTTTCGGCATAGTTTGAAGTCAGTCATGATTTAAACTTTCCCCAAATAATGCTTCACAGTTGGTACACATATAAGTAGCAACTTATCTGAAAGAGTAATGGCATTTCCAGAAGGCCCATTGGGGCTGGGACCATATGGCTCAGCGCCACCGTATTCTGGCTCACGGTTCCCAGAGCACTTGGTATCAGAGTCATTTATTTGCTTAGGAGTTTGTTCTCTAGCCCCGCCCACCGGCACATGAGCTCCCTGGGGCCAGGGAAGGGGTCAGTCTTGTTCAAAACTGCCCTCCTCTGATCTCTGCCAGTCCCCAGAATAGTGCTCGGTGCACTCATCTTCTGTGTTATGAAGATGTGGGTCATTCAGAGTTTCCTAGAGCCACGGGGACAGGTCTTAACTCTTTCCTGCTGGGCTGATGGCTCTCTTCTTGCCTTTATGAAAGGATAAAGATTTGGTCTTGTTTTAAAGCTTAATGGCTGGGAAATAAAATGAGACTAGGGGACAATGGCAGCGTGGCAGCTTAAGTATCCATTAGACAGATACTTCCCCCTGTGGAAAGAAATGTCTGCTCTAAACCATCCCGGGCTTTATAGGTTAAACCTCAGACGACTGAGCGTCCTCTCTGGAACGTTCTGGTAGAATCTGAGAGTTCGCACTCCCCATAGGTTCCAGGGTGGAGCCAAAGCCCACGCCCAGTCACACTGTGGGAGTGTTGATGTCTGTGGACCACAGAGCACTAGGCAGGCATCAGGTGTTGCTGTAACTCAGTCTCCCTCTTCACCCACCTCCCCTTTATATGAAACCCTGAACCCCGCTTGTCTCTTGTCATTAAACCATGTTCCCCTGTGGAAGGAATTCCTTTATGGTTATAAGCCGGTCTATCCACCGCAGATGGAAGAAGCCATAAAGGGGAGGCCTTTATGACCGACCACAAAGCTGTAGTTTATTACAATGAAACAGAATCCAAGTATATCAAACAGCGCAAGGACACGATCTGAGGTTTCATAAATAGGTTCCTTATGTGCTTCAGCTGTTACTGAAAGGCTACTGAGAGCCCACAAAGAGGTTAGTCTAAACAGTATTTCCAATAACCCTGTGACTCTGGGTAGCCCGAGGACTGCTGTGCTATACTGGAGACTTGATCTGCCATGATCTTGCTACGAATTAGGATTTGAACTTTTAAAGTCCATGAGCAAAAGGCCATTTTATTCTTGTTGTTGACTTATCATTGTACTAGGTATCAAACCCAGGCCCTTAAAAATACTAGACAAAGTGCTGGGCGTGGTGGTACATGCCTGTAATCCCAGCACTTGGGAGCCAGAGGCAGGCGGATTTCTGAGTTTGAGGTCAGCCTGGTCTACAGAGTGAGTTCCAGGACAGCCAGGGCTATGCAGAGAAACCCTGTCTCAAACAAACAAACAAACAAACAAACAAAAAAAACAAACAAAAAAAAACAAAAAACCAAACCAAACCAAACAAAACAAAACAAAACAAAAAAAAAACCTAGACAAGCGATCAATACCTCAACTACATCCTGTTTCCCAGAAGGAATCTCAGAATGACATGAAAAGGCTGTTCCTTATATATTTGAGAGTTTTGTTTGTTTGTTTGTTTGTTTGTTTGTTTTGAGGCAGGGTCTCAAGTAACCTATGTTGGCATGGAATGTGCTAAATACCCAAGGATGCCCTCGAACTCCTTATCATCTGGCTTCCACCTCTCAGATGCTGAGATTATAACCATGTGTCATCATGGTGGCTTGTTCATTCAACACCAACTACATCAACAATTTCATTTGCTGTTTCCTAGCTTTGGCCTTGGCCAAGACCAAAGTGTATTTGTTCTAAGCGTGTGTCTCAATGTGTGTAAGGCGTCGTTTTCTTCTTCATTTTCTTATTTTCTAAAATCGGATTCAGTTGTATCATTTGTTTAAATTGTGTTTAAGTACAATTATAGTGGACATGTTTATAATAAACCTTGGTACATGACAAGTACTATATTAAGAGTTTCACATCATTTTTTTTTTTGCTTACAGCAACAATTTAAAGGAGGTACTGTTACTCTCCCCACTGTAGATGAAGAAACTGAGGCACAAAGAAGATGGAGCAGGGATAAAGCCCAGTGCGGTCTTGTTGTGGATGGGCCTGGTGCTGTTTGTATGTTGATACTAATTCCACTCTCCTGGGAGGTGCTGCAGACAAGGAGTGAGTTACCTACCCAGGTGACTTCTTGTGAACCAACCCCCTAATAAATAAAGGAGCCAATCCCTGGGCCAGTAGGTGGGATTTCCAGGTTGGATTGAGGAAGAACGTTAGAACTTTTGGATGGGGGATAGCTTGAGGGCAAGATGTAGCTACTAGTGTCTCATGGCTTATGGTGGATCTGCCAGGATCTGCCACAGGAGAAATTAAACTTAATATGGCTTACAAGATTAGGATTCTAGTTGTTATGCCCTGAGATTGCATTACTGTTGTTTCTGAACTAAGTTTGTGTGGTATTTTTCTTCTCATAGCGACTTAGTTGGGTTCCATAGAGAAAGGTATAGTGGTAAAGGGTGGGTTTGATCGGTTGAGTACCACAAAGGCCATGGGGGTACTGAAGCATGGGACTGGCATTGTAACGACCCTCTGGTGAGAACCTAGTGAGCTGGGTGGAGAGATTTTGGAGCTCTAAGTCAGAGTCTCCACGAGATAAAAACAAGTGGGCCACTGCATGACCGGCCAGGCTGCTGGGGCAGAGAGTTGTCGGCACAAGCACGGGAACTTGCTGGCTCATTTTTAATATTTCCTGCAACATAGTCTGAATGGAGAGAGGTGAGGGTTGGGAAAGGACGGCGGAGCAGGCCAGCTTTGAATGTTGTGACCCTGGGCACTACAGTGAGAAGCGGGGCCTTCCTGAGGACATAATCCCGCACTTTTAGTTGCTCTTGGTGTATGTGGTGTTTATATGCAGGCATGTTAGTGTTATCGTGAAGGCCAGAGGTGGAGGTTGGGTGTTACTCTTTTACGATTTCCCAGCTCACATTTTGATATTGGGTCTTCTTAAACATGGCATTTGCCAACTTGGCTAGATTCTCTAGCCAAAGAGCTGTAGGGATTAACCTGTCCCCACTGATCCACCTACCCACCTAGTGCTGGGGACACACACAGATGCTATGACTGTGCTTTTTTGTGGGTTGCAGGCATCCAAACGCAGGTCCTTATGTTTTGTGCAACCAGCCCTTTGCCCACTGAGCCGCCTTCCCAGCCTCCCACTGAAACACCTTTGCAGCGTAGGTGTGCCAACTATACTGTCTAGAGTTTAAGCACTGAAATACTTTCCTTCTCAAAATGTCATACATTAAAATTTTCATATCATACTGTAAATATGAGCTATGTCACTTGCTTAAAGTAAAAGATATCTAAATAAATAGATGATTATTGAAATTAAAAAGTCCCACCCCTGTTAAATTAACTAATGCACAGCATCTGAAGCCCACAAACCAGGAAATACTGACAGAGCAAATGATGAATCACCACTGAAATACTGCTTGTTGGTTTCTTTTATCTCTATATTTTAACTTAACAAACCTGGTTTGATCAATATTCTTTTATTTGAGATTTTAAGCCCTTCCGCCTTAGCTGGCTGAGTTCATAAAATATTTGGTATATTGTGTTTCGTATAAAAACAAAGCTAAATTTTAATGCCACTGTTTTATAGGTCAGCTATTTTTAATCATGTAGCATTCTCTCTCTCTTTTTTTTTCTATACATCCAGTAGATGCTTGATCAATGGGGCTGTGTGTTTCCAGGACCATGACCATAGTGGGAAGCAGAGAGTTCATTTCAGTAGCTTTTATTCAGAAGGTGGTGGCTTTCTAGAAAATTCCCATTTACGAGAATGATCTGGACAACTGTTTCTCTGTTTATGTAGTTAGCATGGCCAGTTAGCATGGCCTTTGTCTTTCAAAGACACATGCTTTCTGTCCTTCCCAGTTTGAACAGAATCAGTTGTGTGTGTGTGTGTGTGTGTGTGTGCGCGCGCGCGCGCATAGAAACATTCATATTACAGAATACAGAATACTTGTGGAGGACAAAGAACAATTTGTAGGTGTTGGCTCCTCTCCTTCCAACGTACTGGTCTTAGAGCCTGAGCTCAGGTCTGCAGGGTTGGAAGCAAGCACTTCATCCACTGAGCCTTTCTGTCTTAAGCAATAAGGCCCACACACTGCCATGGTGGGAACCATCCTCTGGTCTACATAGTTATTTCCACTGGTATTTTGAGACTAGGATGCTGCTAGCATCTTCTACCTTGTTACAAGGATTAGTCACATACTCGGCATGAATGGGACTAGACCATGAACCGACCTCTGCAACTGAGCCTGCCCTCACACGTGTGGGTATTTCTCAACACTTTAATAGTTAAGTTCTTATACCCTGAAGTTCTCCATAAATGCCATTGCTAATCAAGTGCCCTATAAGAATACATTAGATGTGTGTGATAATGAATATCTAATGTTCCTTAATCCCAGGAAAGAGTGTTCTAGCATTGTCCCCAGTTCCTTAGAGAAAACGGATTTTTGAAAACTTTTCTATAAAGGGAATGCTGAGGTGGCTCTAATAGCTTCCAGAAATTCTACCTAAGAGGTGGCTACTCCTTCCTTTGCCAGCAAGATCCTTTTCCTATGGGATAGATGAATAATGAAAAAGAAAGAACAGATTGTAGGGACAGCCAAAGACAATGACCTTAGAAGATGTCCTATACCAAGCCCTCAGACTAGAAAATGGGAAAGGGTATTCAGAAGAAGTCTGTCAGGGACCAGGGCGTGATGCCCCTGGGAGGCTGTGCGGGAGGCTGGTCAGCGGGCCTCTCAGGGTTAATTACTCTCTCTCCAGTGACTCTGATCTATGTGCCCGTTCCCAACTTCTACTTCCGGTGACTCTGATCTATGCGCCCTGTTCCTATCTTCTACTTCCGATGACTCTGATCTATGCGCCCGTTCCCATCTTCTACTTCCTCTCCACAGTCCACAGTCAGACTTGGCTTCTCTGCAGCCCCTGGCACAGAGCAGCTCCCAGTTCAAGCCTTCAGAAGATTTCTCTGACTGGCCGTGGAAGTGGACGTCCTGCAGACCCTGCAGTGGGCGCTTTGAGCAGCAGCATAAAATGCTGAGATGTACGAGAGAGTGTGAGGACAGACAGAAGGAATAGAAGCAGACAGCCAACCATCAGGAAACAGCAGGATAAATGAAAACAACCCATAAATTACAAGCAGAAATCATTCTGGAAGAGAAAGTAATAAAATCGCCTGGAATTATTTAAGATCTATGACTTCGGTGGGAGATTTACAGCTACGTTCTTTATTAATAACTTTCATTTAAAAAAATTTATTTTTCTTTGTTGGCCAGTGCTTAGTTATCTGCACAGCACAGACTGCTCAGCGGTTAGCATGTGGAGGTCAGAGCCTCTCTTTCTGAAGGCACTTTTACTCTGGTCCTGGCATGCGCTTACAAGCAGGCATAGACCCTGTGGAAAGAGGCTGAGGGAAAACAGAGAGATGGTTTGCATGCACCGATACAAATCCATCATCACTGTAGAAAGAACGAAAGACGTGAGGTTTCCGGGTACAGATCACTAGAGGTTTGCTTGCCTATGAAGGGCAATCGGATATCATAGCTTCAGTGCCAAACTTCTCATCTTAGTGAACGTTGATATGCTAAGAGAATCACAGAGTAGCTTGGGTGGGAGAAAATACACAAAGGTATGATAGGAGTATTAAGTACTTCATTGTAAAAGTCCAACTGGCCTCAGGCATCAGCCTGTGGGTAGGAAGGTCAGTCAGCTGGCGCCTCCAGTGGGAAAATAAAGGAATTGCTGGGTCGTTCTGCTTCCTCTGTGGACCCGGACAGTAGAAATGGCACGGGGGGATGGCATACACCCAGGAGCCTCCTGGGGTCTGGGGAAGATGGACTTGAATTTTTCAAATCTCCAACACTCAAGAAAATGAAACAAGTATGATAAGAACACGGGGGCCATCCGGCACTGTCTGGGTGACGTCATCACCCAAGGAAAGAAATAAGAGCATGGCTGTAAAGAAGCGCGCTCAACTGAAAGGTCAAGAGGAGGAAGTTTCTAAAGGCCCGGGCAGATCAGGCAAACCTTCCACAGACTGCGCATTCACCGCTGATTACTGAGGTAAAGCAAACCAAGCAATTCCTTATTTAATAATAAGTAAAAAGAGGGAGGGCACCCTATTTTCAGGACCCGCCCCGCTGCAGAGATTTTTTTTTTCCTCTGCTTCTCAGTAAAGCCTCGTCTGTTTACCCTTCACTGAAAGTGATCAGCTTGTCTCATCATTAAAGCAATCGATGGCCTCAAAGGTGGACCATCTGTGACTCTGAAATTATTTCTGCATGAAAACACAAATATGAATGGCTTGTCGCAAAGGACCCATTTGCAGAAGTATGACATGCATGCATTGAGCTATTGGATAGTTACTAAGTTTCACTATCTTGAATATAATTTAATAATGTCTACAGTCTCTTAGTGAGGAGGGAAAGGGACAGTACCGTCATTATTTGTACACTATGTTCTCAGCTCTATTATATCTTGTGTTATAACACAGATACATGCATTTAGGTACACAGAAATGGATGGTTGGGAAATATAAAACATCCAATTGTCAATTCTTTCTGTGTGTAGATATAGGTAAATACGATTGCATCTTCTTTAAAAATGTCTAATAACGCCAAATATCTCTAACATGAGAAAAAAACAAAATTTATCTTTAATGAAAAAAATTAACTTCCTTATCTTCTATATTCTCTGGTATCCTTTCTCCTTCAATGCCTCCACGAGGGAAAATAAGATGACCTACAAATTAGAAGAACAGTCGAGAAGCTTCACGGATTGGCTGCATGTAACAATCATGGAATCCACATTGCAGTAGAGTTAAACAAGATGGCACATCTGTCTCATGTAACAATCATGGAATCCACATTGCAGTAGAGTTAAACAAGATGGCACAGAGTTGAACAAGATGGCGCTTCTGACTTTGGTTTGGGGACACTTCCTTCTGGCTGAGTGATGCCTTTTACCCCCACTGACAAGTCCAGGTTTCAGAAGTACAGTCAACCAAGGTTACCTTGTTTTCTCATTCTTTTATTCTATGGTGATGGCAACCTCTAAAAACACGTAGCCTTTCTGGAATATTTCTTTTCAGAAAAATCAGTTATAAGGGAGTGCGAAACCATAACTCCCAAGCTTCCTGATGCCATTGAGTGCTGTCTTGGGTTGATTCCCATGCCTTGCTCTTCATCCTGAACTGTTCTACAGTTGTGTATGGAGAATCCATAGGGTCTGGGTCACGCAGTGGTCCTACCATATCCAGGGTTAACAGTACTCTTCCTTCTGCACACCCCCCTCCACATTATCTTTCTCCTCTTCTGCTGGGGGTTGGTTCCCAGTGGCCTCTCCCAAGGACCCCAGAAAAGGGAGGAGGTTAGCATGATGCTCTAGCACTCAGGAACACTTGAATGTGAAGATCCCTGATATCCCTAACTCAGAAAGGCACACTCAAGTGTCAACACCCTTTACACAGCCCTTTGGGTAAACTGCTGACATAAGCAAAAAGAGTTGGTTAGAGTTAGTTACCAATGAGCCTGCAGTGTCAGCCCACTGATGGGGCCTATAGATGGGAAGACTGGGTTACAGAGACATGGAATATCAGAATAAGCACCTTTCTTATTGCAATGTATTCGGGTTTTGTTGTTTCTGATGCCAGTTACTAGCAAAACTATGATAATGATTTGGTAGGAGAAATCCTTGGGTCATAGTAAAGGCTGAATAACTTCGTGTGGGCAAGAAATAGAGGGAAGACAGGAGGGACGGAGAAAGGAGAAGAGAAAGGGAACACAAATAAAACAAGAGAAGGAAAGAAATGAGGTGGGGAGGGAAGATAAAAGAGGAGAGAGGAGGTGAGGGGAGAGGAGAGGGAAAGATGGAAGGGAGGGGAGGTAAAGGGAGGGAAGGAAAGATAAACGAGGAAAGGCTGGAAGGCTCTTAAAGGCATCGTTCACACATTGCTGTTTAGGTGGAACTATGCACTTCACAGAGAAACAGGGGCTTAACCATTTCCGAGGTCTTTCAAAGTCATCCCCCAGTGTTGTTAACAGTTTGGGAAACTCAACCCTTCTCTCTATTAAGAAATTTTCTCCATAGTCAACATAAATCCCGTCTGCTTGATCTTAAGCCCACTTCCTCCGGGTCTGACTCAGGAGGAGCAGCACAGCTGATCTCTGTGCTAGGCATGGTAATTCTTCTTTCATTTGAAGTGAGTAAGCCATCACCTTGCTGCCTTCTTCTTGCCCCGCAATGATCCGAATTCCCATTGCTTTTCTCCATGGAGCCTGCTTTCTAATCCCTTAATCGAATGAAGCGTTTTAGGACTCAGTTCAGAGTTGGTGAAAATAGCGTGTCGTCGAACGCAGGCACCGGTAGACACAGACCCAGCCCCTCTGACATGCGCAGTTCTGTGCCCGTCTCTGTGGCGCCTGGAACAAACACAGGCAAACCTTTGCGGCGGGAAGATGGACTATGGTTTGGAGACCTGTGCTCAAGCAGTCATTTTACTAGCCACGCAGCGGCATCTCATATTATTCCGGGCACCCAAGTGCAACGAAGACGAAAACATACATAGTTCCTGTGTTCATGAGCAGGCTGCCGGTTTGATTGTGGGTGTGTGAGAGAGACTGTTAGATTGTGTCAGTCAGAAACTCTTATATAACATCTGCCTCTATCACAGTATCATTTGATTGGCCATGGTGGATGGGGGCCATCACTGCTCTGCTGCTAGGAACACGAAACACACACACACACACACACACACACACACACACACACTGGAGCCAGTGCTGTCCTACTGTGTGTGCAGCTTCCAGAGGCAGCAACATCTCCTGCCTGCTTTATTCATCCTCGGCTCTGATACCTGCCGCCTATGACGTCTTACTGTGCTGTTGCCATCTCTGTATAGGCCTTGTGTGGGGCAATCCTTTCACAGTTGGGATCCCTTCTTCCTCCTCACTGACACCTCTACCATGAATCCATAAGCATTGCGGGGGGCGGGGGTGGCTAAGCACCAAGAGCTATGCTATGCTATGCTATGCACCCCAACTCTAGCACTTCCTTCCCAAGGAACATCTGGCTGTAACTTCTCAGTGTCCCAAACTATAGATGACAATGGATTCTTGGAGTCCCCCAAATGATACAAACCAACTAAGGATGGTGCGCCACTCTACTGTGGGAGGGGATCTTCTCAAGTGCAGTCAGATAAGAGGGAGCGGGGTTCTAAAACCTATCTCTGGTGTCTGTGTGGAGACAGCCAGCAGAGATTTAAGTCTCATATCGCTTCTTTCTGTTCTGACCCAGACAGTCCCTTGGAGGTCTGTTTACATCTTCCAGCTTGAATATGCACCATCATCATTTCTTAAAGTCATTACTCAGAACAACCCCCCACACTGCATTTCATTTTTATTATCCCCATTTTAGGAACGATTAAATGGAAGCAGATAGCAGTTGCAATGAAGCAAGTCATGGGAGGCTCTGATAAAGACAGCAGCCGAGAGAGCGGGCTGAGCGGCTGCTCGGGGCCAGGCTACTCGGGACGCATGTTTATGCGGCTGTCCCCACTTAGAGACTTTTATAAATGAGCCATCCTGCGCGTGATTCCCACTGATTTTACCATTCCCTACCCTTCTGACTCCCCATGCCATGTCTACGTGTGTGTGTGTATGTGTGTGTGCATGTGTGTGTGTCTGTGTCTGTGTCTCTATATGTATTTACAAGCAGGATTTGTGTGTGTTTTGCCTTGTTCTAGAGAGGTCTTGCTAGGTAGTCAAAGCTGCCTTCAAATCCATAAGCCTACTGCTTCAGCCACGTGAGTATTGGGGTTACAGGTTTGTGCAACCGTGCCCAGCTTATATTCCTTTTAAAATGTACCACTCCACATTCCTTAAAGGCTGAGAGGTATTACTGGCTTTCTGTAAATAGGATTGTGTCCCTGAGATCTCTACCATCCTACCCCCATTTCTCTTACCCATTATTTACAAAAGACCTCATTAAAGGTTCCTAGGAACAGATTCAATTTCTTTTTCTTTTTCTTTTTTTTCTTAAAGCAGGTTGAGTCAATACATCAAAGGCATATCTGTTTGGAATATTTTCAGAGCAATACATTAGAAATTATGACAATGGCTGCTCTGGGGAGGGTTCCAGAGTTTCAGAACAATTGTGGCCCCGGAGAACAGTGCTGAGACGGGAGGAGTTCCTTTATGCTGGATTACCAATGGACACGACTTTGGACCGCAGCAAACAGGTCCTCAAGAAGTTTCCCATGAAGGTTGGTGAGTACCAATCGACTTTGTTGAATTGACTGTGTTCCAGTCACTATTAGCTGGTGTTTGACTATAAAGTCTCGTTTAATCTGTACAATGGCTTTGTGTAAAAGCCTATTTCACTAAAGGGAGATACACTGGGGTAATACCAGCCACTTATCTTGGCTTATCCAGCTGATAAATGGCAGTGTGGGAAACTGAATGTAACTCTCTCTGACTTCTGAAACCATCAACTGGGTTGCGTTGACCTCAAGTCTTTCCAAAGGAGGCAAATTTATAAGCAGCTGTAGGATTCGTTTTAAAAACCAAAAGGAATGTTGTGAAACCCAGCACGTGGTGGCTCACACCCACAGGGTCATGAATCTTCCTCCAGCTCCTTGTGAAAGCTGCTGGCAGACCCCTCCACTGGATCCTGAACCCATTGGAGACTCCCAGGTCTTTCTCAGGCACAGCAACACTCATCAAAAGGAGGAGGTGGCATCTCATGATGTCTCCTGAGAACCTAAAGGGAGGTGTGTGTGTGTGTGTGTGTGTGTGTGTGTGTGTGTCCATCCACAGGCCTGTTAGAAGAGAAATACTTGGACAACAGCTAACTTTTTCAGGTGTCTAGATTTGTAATTTATTTAACAGTGATCTCTGGATGCGGGTTTTGAGCCAGGTACTCTCCATAAGGGTTACAATTGTTGGGGTGAACAGAGGTCCTTGTTTCCATGAAACAGCCATCCTGTTGTGACGAGATAAGCCACAAATAATCAAGGGAATAAGTAGAGTGCTGGGTAAAAAAAGTGTACGGAGAGAAAATTAAATTGGACCATTGTGACAGATGGGTGGCCACTTTAGCACAGGTCACTGAGGGAAAAGTCTGTCTGGGGACACTTTATTTACCTACATTACAAGAATAAGAATGACACCATGCCCTTCACCTATTGTGCTTCCAAGCAGGCCAGGCTTCTTTTTATTTACAGTGTGAATCTGTAATTGAGAGCTATCAAGGGTCCAGATTTTTGGGTGGATTAGTTTTGACTTTAAATGCTAGCATTTTAAAAAATGAAGAAAGCCATCAAGAAAAGCAAACTACTTAATCAGGCTACAGAACTAGTGGGTTATCAGGCTATGAGATGTTGGCCCTCCTTTCAAAGACCCAAGTTGCCCCCACCTCCTGCTAATTTCTGTTCTGTCATGCCTTCCCTGTAGAATGCTAACCATCATGCCTACTGGTCAAGAGTGTACAGATCCTAAGGTCTTATGGACCGCAGTGGACCTGGTGAACGTACACTAGAATCTTGGAAATTACATCCTGGAGGCTGTGCCAACAGTGAGAAATGACATCAACTTATCCAGCACACCTAGCCATACTCTGGGGCTGAGACTGCTCTGGCCCATGAGCAATCAGACCTTCTGAATTTGGGGGATGCATAGTCCTGTAAATTCAACTACCACTAAGCACCTTTCCTCAGTGATGTTCTCGGGTCTAACCAATCTGATATGCAAATGTTCTCATCTATGACCCCAACCCCTCCCCACCTGCCTGACAAAAAGATTGGCCCTAGAATTTCTTTAAATAGTGAGTTCCTTTGGTGCATTTAAAGTGTGATCCATAAAAACTCAATCTATGTAAAGATTTTATTCTTCCCTTTAAAAAGAAAACAGCCATTATATCAAGGGCAATAGCATAAACTTGGACTCTTAATGATGGATTTTGGACTCTCTTATTATGTAATGGCTCTCATTCATTCCACAAAATATTTATTGGGCTGCTTTATGCAATGCACACATCCAGATTGCTATGAGGACACAGTGACAGAAAGGGTGGCACAGCCTCTGCCTTCTGGGGGTGTGCAGGCTCGCAGTCCTACCCCAAGGCAGCTATGATGAGGCTGTGACAGAGGTATGAACCAAAGCTGCAGGGCCCATGGTGTACCACAGTATACCACAATTACAGATCAGAGCAGGGGGCAACAACATTCTAATTGGACTTCAAAGAATGCTCATGACTTGTATAATTGGAGGACTCGTTCATTCCCAGAAAAGGAAACTCATCACCTTGTGTAGGAAGTAAGATTCGCCAGGCACATTCTCAGAACCAAAGGAGCCCAGGGTAGACAATGATAAGGAGAAGATGACCAATATTGGAGGGTGAACCAGAGCCTTGAATGCAAGAGCAGGTAAAATGTAGACTTGGTCCATAAACCATTGCGAGCTCTGGTGTTTCGGCCAGGGGTCAATAAGTGATATTTTAGGAAGCTCATTCCAGTAGCCACATGTACGGCTGAACTGAATGGGCAAAGGCTGTTTCAGGATCAAGAAGCCCATTAACTTAAAGTCTACATATAGAAGATGGAATAATAATTGAACTGATGCTACAGATGATCTTAGTTGTAGAAAGAAGTGAGTGTCCCCGGCCTCACACTTGGGGCCAAGACAAGAGAGTTCAGCAGGCCTCTAAGTAGTGACTTTTAAAGGACAGTTCTGAGATGCTAACTGTTTGGAACAGTTGTGATGACCTCAGTATATAAGAGATACACAGCTGGACAACACCTGACCCATGCATGAAGTCTCAGTCATTAACTCCTCTTCCAGAGACAGGCAGAAGTACGTGCTAAGTGGAAGGGATGAGAAAACTTCAGAAACTATGGCATCTTGACAGAAACAGTAAAAAGCTGGTTGAGTAGGATAGAGAGCAGGAGCCCAGGGTTCAAGTCATTCTGATCAAATGAGAACTCAGTTGTGGAGAATAATTTTAACCATCAGGTATGATTTAAGTCTTTTAGCTCTGATGATGTCACAATAACATGATGGTCAGGGGCCTTTCAATATTAAGAATTGGGTCTTTTTTAAAAAAAATATTTATTTATTTTTATTTATATGGGTATACTGTAGCTGTCTTCTGGTGTGTATCAGATCCCATTACAAATGGTTGGGTGCCACCATGTAGTTGCTGGGAATTGAACTCAGGACCTCTGGAAGATCAGTTAGTGCTCTTAACTGCTGAGCCATCTCTCCAACCCCAAGAATTGGGTCTTGAGTTCCACTGGCTGAGACACAAATGTCCAGATCACGGGTGAATATCCATATAACTTAGTTGTCTGGGGTCCTGGGACAACATTTTGTGTTTTGGAGAGTTTATTTCTGGCTGCTTGGTCTTAAAGACAATCGAATGCTACAATATGAATATTAAATTTCCCTCAAAGCACACACACCAATGGCTCATTCTTGACTATAGCATGATTGGGAAATGATGGAACCTTTAGGATATGAGGCCTAGGGAGAGGAAGTTAGGTCACTGGGAAGGTGTCTTTAAACGTATGCTGGGGTCAAGGTATTTTCTGTTTCCCAGATATCATGAGGTAAGAAGTTCTTCCCTGCAGCATGGTCCCATTGTTATCTTTGTCTTACTATATAGATCAATGGTTCCCAACCTTCCCAATGCTATGACCCTTTAATACAGTTTCTCATGTAGTGACCCCCAACCATAACATTATTTCAATTCTTACTTCATTACTGCAGCTTGCCACTTTTATGCATCATAGTGTAAATATCTGATATGCAGGGTATCTGCCATCCAACCCTGTTGAAAGAATCGTTCGACCCCCCAAAAGGGGTTGCAATCCATAGGTTGGGAGCTTCTGCCAGAGACCCGGGTCTACAGGTTTAGATGACCATGGAGTAAATATCCATAAACTGAAACCAATCTTTTCTTTATGAAAGTGGGTGTGTCTCATTTTTTTTATCACAGTTATAGAATACTGATAAACATACTTGGTTTCTACTCTATTTAGAACCACACTGACATCATGAAGTCTATTCTCAGCCGACTGGCCCACAGCAACCAAGGACATAGTCTTAAACCAGTTACTAAGGATGATTTTCATGGAACAATATTATCATGAACTGAGTGGTCTCTTGATAAGAATGTTTTGGGAAAAGTCATGTTACATAAAGTTAAAGATGCCTCTTTGTTCTAAAACACATCTGAACTTTTCGCCTGCTAATACATTCTGAAATTCCTCTGGACTGAAGAGCAGTAAGCAGCATCTCTCAGTCTTATTTATTTTATTTTCAGAACCACTTGTCAGAGTGTTTCGCCAGCAGGATGTACCGCACAGAAAACCCACTGATTACTCTTAGGTATTTCACCTGGGATCCAGAATCATAACTAAAGCCAACGATTATTGAGTACTCACTGTATGTCAGGTACTGCTCCAAGTATTTTATAGATGCCAATATATTAATTCTCATTTTTATAGGTAAAGAAACTGGAAGATTAAGAGATTTTTCCCCCCACCTCCATGTCTTAGACAAATAGGTTAAGCAGGGGTGACAACAGGAATTAATGTCTAAAGGCAGAATTTAAAGGCTATGGTTAACTAGTAGCAGAACATATTCCAAGGAGAGCCCTGTATACCAAATTTCAGTCACAGCAAACCTTTTTAGCCCTTTCTGCTTGTGCGCTAGGTTTATTGGCTTCCTCCAGCACCATATGATAGAAGCTCTAACCGGTACTGCCTAGTTAGATTCTTCAGGAAATGTGTTGGTTTGCATACATATCATCTCCCATTAAAGCAGACATGAGTTATGCAACCACTGATGGATAGCAATCAGAACATACAGAAATCCACTTCCTGGTTAGCAGAAGTAGCAAGAGAATGGAAAAGAACGCTTGCTTGAGGCCTGGCATCCCCTGGACGCTCAGAGCTCCAGAATCTTGCTCCTGATGCCTAGAAAAACCAAGAGGCTGTTTCTCTTTAAGGCCTCAGAAGATTGTGTACTCCTGCTGTTAGGTTGGGGTCCAACACCCGCCTCTCTACAGCTCAAGGATTGCCAAAGTCATATCCTACCCTCTCCCACTTCCTCTCCTTGTTCAGAAGGATTATCACCAGCTTCGGATGCATCTGGTAGCCATCTTCACTGAAGGACAGGTTTCTCCCTTCAAAAGTGACATTGATCAGATACCTGTAACGAGAAAATTAAAGGAAGATTAAAAGTATGAAAAGGGATTTGAAAGAAGAAGGCACTTAGGTTGATGAAAAGACAGCCCAGTAGGTAGGAACACAGTCAATGGACATATTAGTCAATGGATACTCTTCAAATTCCTATTGATTATGCAATGCCTGTCTATGTTTTACAATAGGAATCATGTGAAAAAATAATATAATTTAAAATAAGGATGGCTCATTACCAAATAATTAAGAAAATGATTTATTTTAATTTAAATTATATGTATGCATATTTGTCTGTGTTGGGGTATATACACATGAGCATAGGTGTCTGCAGAGGCCATAGGGAGGCACGCACTGGGTCCCCTAAAGCTGTAGTTATAGGTGGTTTGTGACCTACCCCAAATAGGTCCTAGGAACCAAACTCAGGTCTTCTCTAAGGGCAGCACACACTCTCACCTGCTGAGTCATCTCTCCAGCTCTCACTTAGACACTTTTAAGGCTGTTTCTTTTTCGCCCATCTGCAAAAAGTCTGGTAATAAAAAGATCACCTAATTAAGTCTGTAAGCTTAAATGAGACAACTAGGTTAAGCGCTTACCATAGGGCCTGGCGCATAGTAAGTGCTCATTAAGTGTTAACAATCATTATTCAAAAAAGGAGGCGGAATAAAGGGGTGGAGGAGCTAGAGACAAGAAAAGAAAATGGCTATGTATCAAGACAACGGTCTGCCAAGAAAGGTAGCATGTAGGCGCTTGGGGTCTGTCTCCACCCCCAACCAGGCACATTCTTTAAATTCTTACTAAGGTCTTGCTCAGCCCTGATTTGTAAGATTAGTGAGCATGGCAGGCCAGAAGCCTCTAGAACCCAGGACTTCTGCTGGATGCATTGTGAGTGTGGGAAAAGGAGTGGTGTGTGTTTCATACGGTGCTTTGGGGGTGAAAATTCTGGAAGCAAGTTATAGCAGACCAATGAAATGCAGGACATGCGTCCCTAGCCCACCCTGTCCATTGCTAACTGTGGGAGCTAAGAAGCAGCTGGGAATTCCCACAGGCCTGCTCATTACAAGTGCATTAGTGCAACTGGGCTGATAGCAATTAATGTCCCTTTACCATAGAGGTCTACAGAATCAATAATGAAGTTCTGTGCTACATGATAAGCTACTCTGGCATTTCTGGGCCTGATGAATCTCTGCGAAGGAACCAACTAGGCATCTCACAGAGCAGTGGCGCAGGCAGCTCAAAAGACCTGCTTCTAATTTCTCTTCTTGAGAACATCTGGGAAAGTTGCCTGTTGCAGGCTGTGTTGGGTTAAGCAGAGTTATAGAAATGTATAACCTTCTCGCAACGGTAAAGATGTCTATACAGCATAAACCCCCGCAGGGGCACTTTTTATTCTAGGACTCTCTGGGATTGGCAAGCTTGCCATGACTCTATCATATGCAGCTTTAGAGGTGCAGCTGTGACTATGGAAGATTCCCAAGGAACAGAAGTTCCTAGAATTTTAAACCAGACTTTTCAGGTCAGCTAGCTTGTCGCTTCTTCCAAATGATGCTTTCTTTCTACAGTATCATTGGCCTTGACCTCTACGCTTTCTTTGAATAGTCCTGTGGGTTTAGGTACTCGCCATGGTGTCTTCTGCCCTCAACACACCATTGTCTCATGAGTCTCTCGCACTTAAAGCTGATTTCCACCCCTTTACAACTCTTGAAAACTTGTTTCTTCTTGTGATATGGTTTGGTCTTAGTCTAGTCCTTCTTCGATCTGAGCATTCTTCAAGTACTTAAAGACATGTATCAAACGTCCTTTATAAAAACTCATCCTAACCTGTGAAGACACCTTAAGCTCACTTGCTTCTATAATTTTAATTTTATGAATTAAATTATTTGCTCAATATTTTCTGACTAGTTTTTAATCAGACGAAATAGTTAAGCACCATCCTAAGTCACATGGCTTTTCTTCCACACCATCCCTGGTCTCAGAACAGCATGGGGTTTAGCATCCCATTTCTGTAGGTGTTCGTCATAGGCCATGGCCTCAAGCTCCTCCTCTTTTTGAGAGCCTTTGGTCAGCCAAGTGTGGCATCCCTGATCCAACTCAGGTCCCACACCGCATCTTCTTCATTCCTCACTCTGGTCTTCACCTCTTAGCCCAGTCGGTGCAGCATCCCCATTGCTGCTCTGAAGATGATATTCAGGTTCCTGTAGCTGGCACTAATTCCAAATACACCCCAAATCCCTGCAGTATTCAGACTAAGGGATATAATTACAAAACCAGCATTTTAAATCGACAAACTACAGTAGAAGCATTCACCATCATGAACCAGGAAAATATGTTCTTCCTATAATAGTCCTGAACTACTTGGAATTATTTCTGGACATCTTTAGAGAATGATTATGCAACAAAAATAGTTTAATCCCACTTTGTTTTTAAAGAAGGAAAGATGAAGAGGGAGGGCAACAAAGGAGAGGAAAACAAGGAAGAGAAAGAGGAAAGACAGAATGGAGGAAGGGGGAAAGGGAGGAAATAAATTACTAGCTTAAGTACCCACCTCTTCACCAGGCATGGCTATAAATTATTCTGCCTTTATCTAAACTACTATTAAAATATTTAAAAGGAAGTGTCCATTTCTGAAGGCAATTATAGAGGTTCCAGATATGATTAAATTTCTACGTATCATGAATGGGGTTGGTATATAGCCTCACAATGACATCTCTGAAGGGGATAGCATTGAATTGGGAGCCTAAGTGCAGAAATTTAAAATTTCAGGAAATAAAGCCCACTTGAAGACACTCTAACTGGCCTGCAGTTAAACATCTCTCTTCCTGTGTCTCCATGTCCTGATTTCATGTAGAAATCATTGCTTTGCAGATACATTCTCCCCTCTCCTTCCCCCCTCTCCGCCCCCATGTTCATCCCACCTATCTAAGCTCTTTTTGGATGCTTCACACTTATCAAGACCATTAATAAAGCTTTATGACACTCTACAAAGTACTCTACTACACGTGTTTTAATCATTTGTGTCGTTCCACAGCATAGAGATCAATCATGCCCAGTGTGTGTGTTTTCTTTCTGAGGAATTGCCCGTGCTGTGACACCATTTAACTATTGGGGCATTTGAAAACTTACACTAGCTCTAAGTAAGGATGGCATTTCAACAGCAGAACCCATCAGTCCGCTCACTGGTACTAAAGGGTGGAAATGATTATGGTTGAGCTTGCTTCTCTACTTGTGAACCTGAGTGATCCCTCATTAAAATGGAAATGTCATTTGACCTCCAGCTATCAGAGGAAATAGCAGTGGTCATGAACAAATGAAATCGTCAATAGGAACATTGTATAAAATGTAATTTATACAAATGACATTATACAATAAGGAACATTTAAACAATGGCTATTATCATGATGTGACCATATAAAGGCCAGACACCTGCTTCAGTGAAGGAGATTCTGATAGAACCTGTAGCAAGGCCTGCTCATAAATGGGCTACATGGGAATAATGAAGACTGAGGTCCATTTATGGAGGTAAGATTAAGTCATAAGATCACAAGGATGATTAAACTTCCCATAGGGACTGAAAATACTCAGTTACCTTTGGATCTGGCTATACTTTATCAATTTAAAATATTAAAACCTTGAAACCTAAGTCCTAGGTAAGAAGCTGAACAATAATTAAGACTCTGAGACCCTAGAAGCACTTGTTTCTCTATACAAGCCATCCTCACACACACACACACAGCAAATGCCCCAGCTTAAGTGGAAGCCTGATGCAGAATGTTGCCCATCACACTCTTTGTCTCTCTGAAGTCCCACCACTGTTGGATATGTTAAATATTTACTTGCTTTGTTTCTTGGATGCAGTTTCAAGAAGAAACCCAGTGACCTCTTTCCTAAAGTTGTGGGATCACACTGAATGTGAGCTCACTGCAACTCAGAGAAAAGCAGAAAACTGTTCCCTGGAAACTTATTTTAGAACTGAAACAGATCCCAAGATGCTAAATGGTTTCCCCAAAGTGTCACTCACATTCAGGATCAGAGATCAGACCTTCCGTTCTTAGTTCTATATTATTTCATGACACTCTGAAGTGACATCAGTGTCCAAAGCCTCCTCAGCACCCTGGCTTGTATCATCTCTACTGGAGATTAAATGAACTAAAACAAATTTCCCTTCCTGCTTACCTTCTTGTTGAATGAGAAACTCAGAATCTTGATGGGCTTCCAGCCAATACATTTGTTTTCCATGGCTTAAGTCATACACCGGCAGGTTTAACATCGGACAGCTAAGGCTGGCAAAGCCTATGCCTGTTTTACTTTGGCCACACAGAGCATCCACAGTACCATGTAGACACCTGGAATGGTGAGTCGGCAGTGTGACCTGTGTGGGAGGCACCTGAAGGACTTCTGCCAGCATGTGTCAGCATATCAAGAGCCCTGGCATGGTGGCACCTTTCTGTCTTCATATTTTTACAAAGCATTCGCTTTATAAAAAAGTAGTAGCCACTAACATGGTGGCAAAGTAAAGTAGCTCATCATCATAGCTCATCCGATCCTCTCTCTCATTGTTATCCAGAGGGTTCTGTGGCCTTACCCAGATCACATGACAGGCTTAGAAACAGCATCCAGATGTCCTCAACCCCGGTCCAAATTCTTTCCAATCACCACCATATTTCAAATGTGGAGCCAAAGCTCTTTCCTCCTTTTCTCTTTGAAACAAAGTCTATATTTCTCACACTGATTGTTCTCTACTGGATCAAATGAAGGCAGCTTCAGGTCTGCCATCTTACCTGGAAGTTCGTAATCCATCTATTAGGTAGATGATAGAGATAAAGCTATCAGACACAAGAGGTATATTGATGTTACACAGTTACAAAGGAATTTTCAGAGACAGAAACTTGTAAGCAAGAGGTCAAGAACTCATTCTGCTGCAGGAAGTTTCTTCTTTTAGGAGCTAGAAAACATAAATGTTGTTTTGAAAATCTGGCTCCACTTTTGAAAACGCATAGAAAAGGCAGGCAATGCACTGAGAGGTACACACAGTCCCGGAGCCTGGGTCTCCCCCGCAGCCCATGTGCAAGGACCTGTGGTACTGCCCTCAAGAGTAACCCACAGCCCTCACAAGCCACAAATCCAGCAATGGCGTTCTGGTAAGATACTGATTGGAGAGGAATGCCCATCACGTTGTACCGTGACTTGGACCAGGGCATCTTGAGAGTATGCCACTGTTAAACCTGCGATACTCTGAGGGTTTGAGAATAGATGCTGGAACTGGGGTAACAGAGTCCTGAGAGGGAATTGAGGAGAGTGATCAGAGAATGATTGGGAATGGGCGAGAATATGAACAATGTGTAGTGGTGATTATGTACAAAATGCTACTGATTACTTTTGTGCAATTTTAAAAACAATTAATAAAAAAGTAGATTTGTTAAAGCCATCTTAGAGCTTGAATGATGTAGATAATTACAGATCCACTGTATTAATATGTTCTTTGAGGCATTTTATTCTTTCTTTCTTTTAAATTATTCTTCTTTAAATTAATATGCTTCAGGTACACAATATTATGTTATAGGACATATATAGTTAACAGGTTACATAGGATAGCAATTAATCTACCTCTCATTTCTTCTGATAAATACTATGTCTGCTAGTTTACTGAAATCTTACTGGTGAAGCCACAAGTCTTTTAAAACATCTTTCTGAAGAGTAGAAGGTGCTGTTGGAAATGACTATTTCTTGTATGCTTTTCCCCTGGAAATAGTAGAAACAATTTCTCACAAGAACATAAACATAGATTTTAAAAACTTTTAAGGCCATTTCATTAAAAACAGGAGAGAGGCCAAGAGATTTGTAAATTTTTATATCTGTTAACATTATCTTTTAGATAAACTAAATAGGAATGAATGTCTTACTTTTTCCTAAATTAGGAACTCATTTATCAAAATGAATCCTGAACTATCAAATCAGTGTAATGCATTTGCTTTAGTAGTCTGTTGCCAGTGAATACTTGTCTTTTGGGATTTTTAGATGGATTCTTCTAGGACCCAACTCAGGAGTCTGTTCCCACTAATAATACAAGTTCAATGAATGAAAAACTCCAGGTAACTCCTTCAAATGTTGGTAGGAAAAAATAGGAAGAAGAAAGGAGCACAGAGAAAAGTATAGCAGATATCACTCACATAAGAAAACACTCTGTGGGGAGAAGTTTATGAGCAAGGCCTCCCTCTCAGGGTCCCTGAACACTTCCCAGATTCACCTGACCCTACATTGAGCGGTAACATTTCCAAGATGGATAAATTATTTCATCGTGTCAATGGTTTTGTTGTTGTTGTTGTTGTTGTTGTTTTGTTTTGTTTTTGCTTTGCCTTTGAAAGAGGACTTTGACAAAATTTTAAAAATCCCCCTGGAGCTATCATGACATAAATAGCCATATGAAGCCATTCACCAGACAAAATGATTAGAAAATTAGTTTTGTAAGCTTTTCCTCTGATTTAAGAAAAATAATAGCTAGTAGAGACCATCGAGAGAAACTAATTGAAAGGTTATACTGCAATATCCAGTTATAATTACTTGAGGCAGATTAAATATAGTTTGTCATCTAATGAATTAAACATTTTTTATCTTTCTGAAATGGTATTTAATATCATTAATTTCTTTTACAAAACATTCTTGAACAACAATAAGTTCAAGTGTGGCCTAGTCCATATATAAATTATTTAAATTCTATTTGTGATGTTAAATTAATGAGGGAGATTTGAAGGCACCCCGAGAGCTGCCTGCTGGATCCCTGCCACACTGCCTCTCCTCTGCTGGAGGTGAGAAATACACTTCATCCCTTTGGGAGTTTGGGCTGAACTACTTTCATTTGAGGGACAAATGGTGACATCAATCACAATTTACTACAAAGAAGAAGGGAAAAAAACCCTCTTCAGACTCCAAAGTCCAACAATGAAAAATTCTGAGTGCTTTCGCACGGATTCTGTTTCACAACCGAATGTCATGACTTAGTTTTATCTGAAATGAAAGAAAATAGAAGAGAATTGTTGAGACTTGCCCAGTAATCTCTGCTTGGATCGAGGAGGATGGTAGAAAGCATTAACTTTCCTCCAGAAAGCTGTTATTTACGGACAGTCATTGAATCAGTGAGATTTGTGTATAGGTGCTACAAGCGCACAATGGGATTCTATTCACCTCAAAAGAAAAGTGAAATCATGGAGTTGTGGTTCTGCCACTAGCTGTGATGGTGGCCGAAATCTTCACCGTTCTACCAAGTGGTTCAATGTGGCTGTCCATGCCAGAAGATAATTCTCTCCTGGGCTTATTTAGAGTTCTCCCTGGGATCAACACTGAGGCTTGTTTTCAGCCTTAAGAAATATAAGCAAATGAAAAGACCTGTCCTGTGTCCCAAAATGCTATTGGGGAGAGATGAGCAGAAATAAAATAAAAACAAGAAACAGAAGCAATAAAGATTAAAAACTCAGGAGACAGCAGGTGTTGGCGAGGATGTGGAGAAAGAGGAACACTCCTCCACTACTGGTAGGATTGCAAGCTGGTACAACCACTCTGGAAATCAGTCTGGTGGTTTCTCAGAAAACTGGGCATGACACTTCCAGAGGACCCTGTTATAGCACTGCTGGGCATATACCCAGAGGATTCCCTGGCATGCAATAAGGACACATACTCCACTATGTTCATAGCAGCCTTATTTATAATAGCCAGAAGCTGAAAAGAACCCAGATGTCCCTCAATGGAGGAATGGATACAGAAAATGTGGTATATTTACACAATGGAATACTACTCAGCAATTAAAAACAATGAATTCATGAAATTCTTAGGCAAATGGTTGGAACTGGGAAATATCATCCTAAGTGAGGTAACTCATTCACAAAAGAACAGACAAGGAATGCAGTCACTGATAAGTGGATATTAGCCCAGAAGCTCTGAATACCCAAGACACAACTCACATATCAAATCATTCCCAAGAAGAAGGAAGGAGAGGGCCCTGGTCCTGGAAAGTCTTGATGCAGCATTGTAGGGGATTGCCAGAACAGAAAAGTGGGAGGAGGTTGATTGAGGGATGGGTGGAGGGAAGAGGGCTTATGGAACTTATGGGAAGGGGGGGAACCGGGAAAGGGAAAATCATTTGGAATGTAAACAAATAATATAGAAAATAATAAAAAAAAACCTTAATTTTATATACAACACATCAAAAAAAGAAAGAAAAAAGAGAAAATTTGTGTATATGTTATAATACACACACACACACACACACACACACACACACACGACAAACAGTCCAATAAGTAACGTTACAACACTGAGGTAGATGCAGGGTATCTTCTTCAGTTACCCACCACCTCAGATTTTTGAGTCAGCATCTCTCACTGAACCAGTAAGTTGAGCATCTGGTCAGGCTGGCTGGCTCTAGAGCTCAGCCTGTGTCTGTCTCTCCGGTGCAGGTGATAGAGGCACACATCTCCACACCTGACTTGTATGTGACTGGCATCCTGTTTCCTCACTCAGCCATCTCTCCAGACTTCTATTGATCCCTTTTAAGATTAAAGATTATCCCCTTCTTTTATGCCTGTGTTTGTGAGTGTGAGTGTGTGTGTGTGTGTTCCACACCCGTGCATGTGCCTACAGAGGGGAAAGGAGGGCACAGAGTCCCCTGGAACTGGAGTTAGGAGCCAGCTGATGTGGGTGCTGGAAACAGGTCCTCTGCAAAAGATGGTCCTCTGAGCCATCGCTCCAGCCCAGCTATTGTCCTCTTTTAGAAACACCACTTAGAAGTTGGAGACCTTTGGCGTTTGAGAGACTTTGGACCGCAGCCTCACCGTACACATTTGCTGCTGATCACCCTGGGGTCTGGGGAGCTGCTGCTCAGCTTCGGCCACTTAAGTTCAGAGTCTCCCAATTCCCCGACTTTGGCTGTTCTTAATCCTAGAGTCAGGACAGCTCTGGTTGCTCCCGCATCCCAAGCTGAGGCTAGAGAACATTTGTCTCTCGCTGTTGTGGTTAGTGAATCCCTGGGAGGGTTGCTGCAGCTGGAAATCACTTAACCAGACTCCTTTAATATGACGTTTCCTTTCCAAAGAATACAAAAGACGAACTTACATTTACATAATTTCAGTCCACAGTAAGTGACTATTCAAAATGACCCCTACTCTGACCTCCTAGAGTTCTGCTTTGAACACTACGTAATTCTCCTTAAAGTCTCTTCAGGAAAGACATATTCCTACGTGGGTGTGAAAGTATGGTACTTCCTAAGGGGAAGCAGTGAAGCCATCCTTTGACATTAATTAAGGAGCAATGTGGCAAACCCGCTATCCATTCAATTCTGTGTGGAGAGCCAGAAAGAGAAAAGAAATGACTTCTCTTCTCATTTCCCCACTCTTAGTCACCTTGGCTATTCGGAGGACTGCTAAGGTCCTGCTAAGGTCATCACAACAGTGGGACTTACCAGTGACAGGCACCAAGAGATGCCGTGATAATAGGAAGATTGCAGAGTTGTTTTTGCTTTCTAGCTCATTTTCACATGTCATCCATGAGTTCAAAATATTGAACATAACTCGTTTTCTTTACCCCCTTACATACTGAATACATTCAGGATGCACTGTCCTCACTAAGCATCAGGACTTACCCAGGGAAAAATGTTACAAGTCAAAAGCTAGCTGGCTCCTCATTTATTGCTGTGACTTCTTTATGTCTACTGCCCTGGTTGGTTTGGGTCAACTTGACACAAGCTGGGGTCATCTGAGAAGAGGTACCTCAGTTGTGAAAAGTGCCTCTATCAGCCTGCCTATAGGCAAGTGTGTAGGACATATTGTTGATTAATGATTGATATGGGAGGGCCCAGCCCACTGAGGGTGATGCTATTCCTGGACTGGGCCAGGGGTGGGGGGTGGAAGGGTGGGGCAGGTTGTTCTGTGCAGACCAGGCAAGCTGTGGGGAATAAGCCAGTAAGCAGCACTTCTCTATGCTTTCTCTGTTTTGGTTCCTGCCTCCAAGATCCTGCCTTGAGTCCCGGCCTTGACTTCCCTCCATGATGGATGGTAAGCAGTAAGCTGAAATAAACCATCTCCTCCAAGATTGCTTCTGGTTATAGCATTTATCACATCAATAGAAAATATCTAGGGTGCCTACTACTAATTTTAAGGTAAAGGCTTGTCTTTCTGATACTAATTTTTTTGCTTATGAGTTGGAAACAGTATTTAGGGACAATGCCAAAACCAAACAAACAGCAACTGACAAAGATTTCTCTAGAACATTAAACTTTAACCGGAAAACAGTTCCTTCCTGTGAACTTTCAGTTAGCTTGAAAGAAACCCTTGGTGTATAAGCCCTCAACCAAGGATCTAAAGTGCCTTGGGCATGAGACCACGGAAAGAGAATGATGAGGCTTTTCTCTTCTTGATCTTGGTTTGCTCTTCCCTCTTCAGGACCCTCTCTCCTGTCTATCACCTTAAAGGATGAATAAAACAAGGACACTGGAAGAAGCATATGCGGTCTCCATTATCCTGGTAGTTACCACATGTTTAACTTTGAACTATGATTTAACTCTACTAAAGCAAAGGACAAAAGGAGTGAATGAATTTAGGATGAATCAGTGACAGCCTCCATTACCAGGGACCGGAACAGAGATGATGAAGAGTTGTCACTCATGGCAAATGAGGCTGTAATTTAGTCTTCTATATGGTTGGCAGATTTCTACAAGTGGGGCTTCCCAGAAGTCACAATGCTGCATGGGGAAAGGAAGAGGACCAAAGGAGGCGGGGTGGTTGACAGGGCCTGAGAGGGCTTGGGATAGGCAGAGAACTAAGATGCCTCTGTGAATATTAGGACGTTAAAGGGTGTGGGTATCCCATAATCCCATCATGCTTGCTCCAGGTGCAAGAAACATGGCTGTGGAAAATGCTGACTTGTTCAAGAGCGCGTCTCTGTTTTAGAAAACCTAGTTTCCGAGGATGCCGCACCACTGCAGAGCACTTGTCTAGAATGCACAAGAGGCTGTGGATTTGAATGCTAGCACAGGTTCATGAGAGGCTGTGGAGAGGACTTACCTACAAACCGTATCTGCCATGTGGATGAAGCCCTCCCACACAGAGGAAAACACAATAACTTGTTGAGTGTAGGACTTAAGGAAAGACATGAGTAGCGAGGGAGGCAAAATAGAACACAAGATGCCAGTGGAGACAGTAAAAGGTTGTGCTAAACCTACGTCCAAACTAGAGGATATGGAGTGTAACATAGGGTGGGACTGAAGAGACCGAGCCGTCTGAAGGTCAGCAGGAAGCCCCAGTGTGGAGTTTGTCCATGTTGCCTCTGTTGTGAGTCTGGGGAATGGTTTTCTGGATAACAGATTAGTGAGAAGAAACATTTCTAAAGTAGGACTAGAGTGCCAAGACTTAGGAATTTAACATGTCTGTGCTGGGTGGGTGTAATGGATCTGAACAATAAGAGCCACTGCCTGCAGAATCAAGGATGATACTCCTCTTTGCAATGCCCGATGCCGAGGCACTGGTCAGCATTGTTTAGCCTGTCTGCCTGGGCTTGTGAGAGAGCTTCGCAAGGAAAGGCTCCTGCTATCAACCCTGATGGCCCAAGTTTCATTCCAAGGACCAAGTTTGATTACTGAGACCCATGTGGGAGAAGGAACGAACCTACTTCAACTTGTCTTCTGACCTGACACATATGCTGGGGCATGTGTGCAGCTATATAATACACACACACACACACACACACACACACACACACACACACAGAGAGAGAGAGAGAGAGAGAGAGAGAGAGAGAGAGAGAGAGAGAGAAGAGAGAGAGAGAGAGAAATAAAATGTAATATAAAAATGTAACATTGTCTGCCAAGCCCACATCTTAGATGTCTAGAGTATATGAAAATGCCCCTTTAAGCCCAGCCTATCATGGTAGTGCTTCCAGAGCAGACCTGGATGGAGAAGGAAAAAGGGGCGGGGCGCAAACTGACCTGTTTACTTATTTACTTACTGAGTTAAAGACACCCGTTAATAACTAGCCCAACAGTCTGACATGGGTTGACCTCTGATTCAGAGCTTCAGACAAAATGAGGACGAGAATTTATGTGAACCAAACCAACCCTCCATCCCCCTCTGCGCCTGCCTAAGAGGACAGCACCGTGAACCCCAACTGCATCTCCCCGGGGTAGATGAGAGAACCATGTAATCATCTCTGCTGCTGTACTGTGTGGGGGCTAGAACTCTGCTGTTCCTTCTTTGTCAGGGGATCTCAGTTCTCTCTCTCCCTCTGTAGGTTGATGTTTCCATGGAAACCTGCTCTTTAATGCTTCTGAAATTACTGTGCATTTATACCATTAACTCTTTGTTTACTAGGGTAATTTGCAAAGAGATATTCCAACCCCTCTCAAAGGTAATTATATTGGCATCTCTACTCACTGAAAACTGTTTACAAAGATATTAAACACCTGTTGCCTGCCTCTCGTCATCAAGCCCTACTCCTCACCCCTTTCTGTCTTGGCTCTTGCCTTGGCTAGTCTACCAATATATTTCACAAAGCCATTGATCATCCTAACAAGGTCTATGAAATGAAATGGCAGTGGCTTTGCTCCCTCCTTCTGCTCCTTATTCGCCTTCAGCCACTTGATGCTGTTGAGAAGTTCCCCATGGATATTTGCTTTGTGTATTTGTTGCTTAAAGTAAAATATCATATTGGTTTTCTTTTTATACTTAAGGCCAGACTTCCCTCCTCTTATGCTCCTTTCTTATTGAAACTCTCTGTTTTAAGAGTACCCAAGCCTCAGTGTTGAGCCTACAACTCTCCCTCTGACTCACTGAAGACATAGCCAGCTGATCACTAATCACATCCACACCAAGACTTCAGAATCTATTCCAGATCTCACCGCTCCTCTGGATTTAAGTTCAGTATTTCTGCTTGGACAGTTCCAACAAATGCTTTGCTATCAAATCAAGCTTAACAACAGGACCAGCTCCAAAGCCAGTTTCCCCTGTCGTTTCATGATAGAAGCAATGAAAGACTCCAATCCTTAAAGCGTTCAAATTCTTGGTATAATTTGATATCTCCTTCTGTTTCAACTCCTTTTTCAGCACATGAATGAAAAGGAGGCCAGGCTGGCTCTTCTTAGGAGCTGTGTTCCTAGAACCAATAAACTCAGTTAAAAACCGCAACAATACTCTAGCATTGTGTACAGAATTTGCTGATTGACACTTTCTTCCTTTTTCAACATACAGTTTCAGACCTCTGTCTCCCTGAGGTAAATTAATCTCCCAGCTTTCTAACACATAAGTGAAAATGCTTGGAAGTCATATTTCAGCTCTGGCTGTGCAATAAAAGAAAGTCCAACAATGAATGCTATCATTCATTGAACACACGCCAAGCTCTGTTCTGCGTGTTTTATGTTATTTTAAATTCTCACAGCAATGCTATAAAATAATAGCATATATTATACGTGATTATGTAATAGCTATGTTATAATGAAGCCCGAGGTTGTTGGCAGCAGGAATTGAATCCATCCACTTCTTAGTAATCCCAAAGCTCATGTTCCTTCCACATGGTCTCACACGATTCATAATGCTGTCAGCAGAAGCCATGGTCAGAAGAGAAGGGCACAAAGAATCCAGGCTTCCACCATGGTGGAGCTAAAAGCCCAAGCTCAGACCTGAATGCCTCCCTCTCCAAGGACTTTAACCAGTCACGCTCCCACTTAGCAGTCTCGCCAGCTGCTTGTCCCCATCCTTCCACCACAGTGAGGGTCCACAGGGAGAAAGTAAAACTCCCAGGCTCTCCTAGACCCCAGGGATGACTGGAGTCATGGATGGTCAGGACATATAGAATAGAAAGAGAATCCTGTTCTCTGGGGGCTGCTAATCTGTCACCCGTCACACAGACAAACCCGTCAGAAGTGAGGAAACGGAATTTATTTGCCTTAAGAGCTCAGAGGACAAAGCACAATGCAGGAAGCTTGACTGGACCTATAGGGGAATTAATTTCCAGCTCATGCTCTGGGAGGCAGTCAGTTATAAAGGCTGGGGCCACATTCTCGGAGCACGTGTCAGAGGCAGGCAACAATAGCTAGGGTATTTATCTGGCTCTGTTAAGATTGGAAAAAGTTTATCTTGGTTTGGCACAGAATGTCCAAGTTCTCACAGGGTTTAAAAAAAATATGAGATTAAAGTCATTCTGGGAGCTGTAATAAGGTCTCATTCACTCTCAATGGGGGAGGCAGGCCGGCACTTTGGGTCTGGGCAGTCAGATCCATGGGTGGCTCTGTGCCTATTCTGAATCTGGATCACAATGTAGACATATTTCTGCCGTGTTGCTTCCTGTCTAAATGCTTTCCTACAACCGTCTTGCTTTCCTCCTTCAACTGCGACTCGGTTTTCCTTACCTCCTTTGCTGTCTGCTCCCTCGGCCCCTCCCTCTCCCACTCAGAATCCACGGAAATCCTACGATTCTAACCTGGGAAGGCAGAGGCAGGGGACTCCCAGAGAAGGCTGGCTACTGAGCCAGGCTGGTGAGCTTTAGGTTTGGTTAGAGATCTCATTCCCTTTCCTTCTTTGACATTCAGCACAGGCAGATGCACCCCGTGAGCTGTTCTTGGACGCCAACTCTTCAGTCTGACCGACTTGAAGTTCTACACTGCCCATCTTTATTTTCCCTTCCATTTCCATGTATGCACACACGCATCCATGTATGTAGACATGCTTGCCTTGGGTAGATAAACATGTATGTAGGTAAATGTGTACATATGCGGCTTGTGTATGTAGAAGTCTAAGGATGAGAAACATCCTCTATCTTCTACTTTATTTACCTAGGAAAGGTCTCTCGGGCAAACCTAGAACTCACTGATGTGGTTAATCTTGCTAGCTGACTTGCTCTGGGGATTCTCCAACTCTGCCATCTCAGGTTGGGATTACAGGATGGCCACCATACCTCCCCAGCCTTTATAATATATATGTGGGCCATGGGGATCTGAACTGCAATCTCCATACGTGTACATCAAATTCTTGACTGTTGAGCCCTCGCTCCAGCCCTACACCTCTGTCTAAACCTCATCTTATCATCTATTTACATCCATTCTCAGCTGGGATCACTGGCCTTCCCCCAATTACAAACTCACAGTGCCTGAGATGAAACTGATAGACCTCTTCTTCAAGATAGCCGACTGCCAGACTCTGCCTTCTCAAGTGATTTAATGCTTATGAAGTACTTCGACAATTCTAGGCATCCTATATGTGCGAGCTTGTCTGATTCCTTCAGTCCTGAAACTGCCCAGATGTCTCTGCCCTCACTCATCACCTGACATTCCTGCTCTTGTCCCAGCTGCTGGAATTACAAGCCCGCCAGCCCTGCCAAAAAGCAGTTACCCTCCTTCCTTCTTTTATGCTCTGGGGCCTTCTCATTTCCTGTGCAGATCTCTCAAAGAGCCTGTCTCCGAGACCTGTCTTACATCCTCACCATCCTCCCATGCCCCCTTAATCTTACGATAGACTTCAGGTTGCTGTGTCAGCCTTTGCTTCCAAATCTTCAATGGCTTCCTACTAGCTGAAGGAAGAGCTGGACTCTACTCAGGACCCTCCACACCTTGACCGCCCCCCCATCTGCACAGCTGGAATTCTCTCGTGTTCTCTATATGAACCATTGTTAAAGGCAAGTGGTTTCTTTGCTGTCTTGGAACAGGATGCATTTACCTGTATCTCTTCTGTTTGCTTTCAAACGAAGGCAGTTGAAATATTGTTCCGGCTTAACAGCCTGATGAGTTCTTGCCCACCTCTCCCACTCTCTTGACCCTGCGTGCCTCCTCCTCCCTCCTTCCCTCCCTCTGTCCTCTAGCCTGGGGTCTACATTTCAGTAGTTCATGTACTGTTCCTGTGGCCCATTTTATTCCTGTTGGCTACTTAACTTTCCATGCCTGTGTCTTGAATTCTGTGACAGACAATGCACTATTTAAAGGGTCAAATCTCATCCTATTATCCTCTTGCAGAATCTAAATTAGTTCCTTTCTGCTGCTAAGTGTTCAATAAACACCTATCGATTCCTTAGAACTTCTAGAAGACTAGCTTGGAAAACAGCTCTCACTACTTTCTGACTTCTCCATGCATACACACACACACACACACACACACACACACACACATACACACACATGTACACACACATACACACTCAATACAGAGAGAGAGAGAGAGAGAGAGAGAGAGAGAGAGAGAGAGAGAGAGAGAGAGAGAAGAGGAGGAGGTTTCTTTGGGGGAATATGACTCAATTATTGATTTTAGGAAAAAAAATGAAGTATCAAAAACTGGTTTCTAAAAGCCGAGAGGCAAAATGTAGGTTGACCTCATTCTTGTGCAGGTCCCTGTACAGTGTCTCCTTTTTGTTTTCCACATTAAATTGTCCTTAAAGTCAGCTCTACCTATGAGAATCATGTGACCTGCTAGCCCTCTTGTCCTCTCATGGCCCTGGGAGAGCAGACGTAGGTAAGTACACATCGAAGATCCTTGGGAAGAGAACGGTGAGCCCTATTTTTTCTGAGCAGTTTTGTTACAGAAAAAAGAAAAGGAACTCGGGTTGTGTCTTGGTCATCTAAGGTGATTGCCTAATGAGTTGCTTTTAAGTCCAGAAAATCAAGGCTTCTGGAACATACGGAAAAGGTAATTCTGGGATTGTTTTTACTAATGTGAATTATTTTATCGGTTTAGCAAAGAAAAAATATAATTCATTTTGCTTATGACATACAGATGAGACAGCATTTTTTTAGGAAGGGAATGCGGGAAAGGTATGTTTACATATTTATTCTCTAGTATCTTTCTAATTATCGAGAAAAAGAAAAACATCTTTGGCATATGTAGGAGAAAATATTCAGTTTTCCCCTGGTTAGGTACACATAATTCTAGAGTCTTTCCCTCAGCTCTTCTCAGTATATACAGTTACACAAGTCATGGAAGGTGGAGGTGAACAATTAATAGTCACATGATGATTGTCTTCATATTTGGACCAACTCCTGACAATGCAGCCTGTTGGCATCTAAAAAAGACACCTAAGGATCAAAGCAAACAATGGGCTAAATGGATATTTCAAGGACAGACAATTGGGACTGAGGGTAGCTCAGAGCTCTCTGCTCCACAGACAGCAGCAGGACACAAAGGAGCCCAGGTGGAAATCAGAAAGGTGTTGCATCTAAGTCTCTCTCCACCTGGGTAAAGACTTAATCTCAGGGAAAGTGCAGGGATGTTAATTTGATTAACACTTGCCTGAATTCCCTCAGCCTCCCAGGCAGCCAGCATAAACAAGGGAAATTTAACATTTGGGGCAACTTTCTTTCCTTTTTCCAGTCAGTACCAGGTTATTCTGATTATATGAAATCAAAACACGTTCAATAAGAGTATGTGTGTGTTGGTGTGGGGAGGGACGTAGCAAAATGGATTGAAGAAGTGTGGTGTTTGATGTCTTCAATTAGGAAAAAAAAAAAAGGGTTGGGGTTGGGTGTCTGCGAGGTAGAAATGGGAGCGACCAAGCACACACTGGAGAGAAATGAAGAGATGGGGGGAAGATGAAACAGCGTGCGGCATGCTGGATAGCATCTCCATGGCAACCGCATTGCACATCCCGAGCACTGCCAAAAACAAGTCAAGATCCAAGTAAGTAGGTGTTGTCGAAGGGGAGAGAAGGGCCGGCTGTGGACGGAACCACCTGGAGGAGATGAGTTATCTTGAGCATTCCATGCTTCCCATTTCTTTTCCTAACCACACCCGAGGCTCCCGTTGGAGTCTGGATGCCTCTAAAGCATCGCGGCCGCCAAGTCTAAAGCTCAGGAAGGAAGGTCTCAGGACAGCAGGGATGAGAATTTAAGGAGCTCTGGCTGGAACCAAAGAGAAAAAATGATGAGTGAGGTTCCCAATCTCCCTGCAGCCAATGTGTTTGCTTTCTTGAGCCATTGTTTATTCTAGTAAGTTGCACAGAAACAACTAGAGTTGTTTGCATCTTGTCAGGTCCCATAAGAAAGGCAGACGACATCGATGGGGATGTTTTGGAATGTGTAAAGTTAGGTCCTGCCAAGACAGACACCGCAGTCCTGTACTACTGATCTAGGCTGTCCCTCAGTAAAAACCTATGCCTGTAACTTACAGGGACTCCTACTGGAAAATACTCAGGACATCCGTGGAGATAGTAAATTGTTGGAAATGTGGTTTCGGAGACATTTCAGCACACGTAAACTGAAGGATGGTGTCTACCATGGTTCACAGATCTTCCCTCACACTCAACTCACAGCAAGTAAGATCTTTAGAGCTTTTGTGCCTCCTCTAAAATTGCAGCCTGAAGACAGGGCTCAAAGAAAGCATCCCAGGAATATACACGTTAGCATGCCATAGGCCACCGCAGGCTTATTGCAAGAGATCAAGCTGGGTTCCCGATGATGCTTACCCAGTAAACCTGGTGAGTGTGTAGATCACAGGGCCCGAGTCCTGAGACTAGGACTCTATCAACATCCCTCAGATAGACCCCGAAGACCTGCATGGTAAGGCTCTCTTGCTAGTTCTTCAGTGTAGATGGTTCTGTAAACCATGAAAAGGGTCTTACATCCTGCTTCTCCATCCCTAATGACTATATTTCTTGTGGCTCTTGGCTGGCTGAGAAGAGCCTTTCCTCAAGCCCAGGAATGACAGAGTTGTCAAACCTGCCAGAGATTTGTGCATGGGAGACTTGTAATTCAGTATTAAAGGAGAAGCGGGGATCTGAAAGCAGCTCTTGCCATCAGTGACTCACATCCAGGAGTGCTTGGACTCAGGGCCACCGTCCAGAAAATATTAAAGGAAGGGGAAGAGGTGAGATGGGGAACAAAAACATGAGCTGGGAAGGAAGTGAGAGGAGTCAGTTCTTAGCGTTCCGAACCCGAAGTAAGGACACCCAACACCTGCCTACGCATGTCCATCCAGGGGCTCTCCTTATGTGAGGTCCTGGCCATGGAAACTCTAAGCAACCACGGGAACCTTTGACATCATTTAACCTGCGACTTGGCTCTCCTGCCTCTCAGTAATGTGAAATTCAGTGGGAAGAGAAAAGCAAGAAGCCATGTCTCCCAAGCACTCCCTGCTCCAGGGAGTTTGCATGTGATGCTGGAGGTGATCCCATATTATAGAGGAGGAAATGGGCGTGGCAGGGGGGATGAGTATTGTCAAAGTAAATGACAGGTCAGAACTTAAATGAGGTATGTCTAGTCCCCAAAGTCTATTTCTGAGCCCCAGTACAACAGTTCTTTGCCGTGGTCTAGTGTGTAGTTTGGAATGACTACATCAAGGATAACCTAGCTGCCCACATGCCTGCATCTCCCTTCTCCTTCCATCTCTGTCCAGAACTGAAGAAACTGATACAAGTCTTCCCATGTGTAGAATAAAGGATGATAGCTTTCTTGGGACTCTCTCAATCTTTCCTCTCATTCTTTCTCATTTATAGGACTTGAAGCAATGTCTACACCATTCTTTAGATGCGTTTGGCTTGATGTCTGGTTATATAAGCCTGTATTAGAAGGCATGGGGTATAACATAATTGGTAGAGTATCCACATACCCTAAGTGAACCTCTGGGTTTGATAGCTACTAGCACAAAATGAGCAAACATATACACCTACATCAGAAAAAGAGTGGTACTACTGAAAGGTAAGATAGCCTGAGTCCTAAGCCATAACAGGGCTTCTCTGACTACCTGTTAATTTCATGGCCAGCTTCGGATGCAGAGATATGCCTCTGAGGCAGATAGGAGGGTGCCTATTCCTGATTTGGTGACAGTGACAAGGAATGGGGAGCTTGTTGTTTTGTGGAAAGCAACAAGGAGTCCCTAGGGTTTCCACATTGTCCCGCTCCATGGGCAAGGAGAAGACAACATGAAGGAGGCCTTTGGCAAGGAATCGAAAGAACATGTGCTGTTGGGGCACACCCCTGTGGTGCTAGGAAGAACAGAAAACTCTGACAGCTGTGTCATCTTCACTCACTTATCCCCACTCTCTGTCCCACACCCACCCTCTCCCATACTGCCCTGATACTGCACGCTTTATCTCTCAGGACTGTAGCATCAATGGTAAGTGAGCCACAAATATAAAGAACTTAATACCAAAGCCCCACAAATACAGCATCATAAATACAATGGTTTAAACACTAGAACCCGGTAAATTCAATGGCTTAAATATTCAAACCTAACAAGGACGGTAGCTTACATTGTGCAGCAGAAACTGGCTATGATGGCTCCTACCTCTAAGCCCAGGCTGAGGCAGAAAGATCACCAGATCACCGTGAGTTCGGAGGCAACAGAATGAAGCAGTGTATCACAACAACAACAAAACCTATTCAGATAGTTTAAGAAGGGGAGGGTGTAGTGTTGGCAGGAAGGGCATGGGACTCTTTGAACTGGGTCACAGAATATGAAGAGTTTCTGGCAAGGAAAGCAGGCATGAAGGGTCCAGAGCATAATGGGTAGAGAGGCAAGATTCTGTGGCGAGGATGAAACCGTGGTTGAGTGGGGTGGAAGGCAGGGAATTTTAAAAGCAAGGAGTGAAGAGGAGAAGGGCTAAGGCTGCAAAGGTCTCGAATGTGCCGCTGTGACCTTATATTAATAAGAATCTAAGAAAAGTTTTCAAACGGGGATAAGTGATCCAATTAATTTTCTAATTAATTTTTTTATTGTGACGAAAATAATGCCTGGAATAAAGACAAGCGAAGGGGCTCACAGTCCAGATAAGAAAAAAAAGAAAGAAAGAAAGAAAGAAAGAAAAAGATGTGAGTCTCAGCCACAATAGTGGAGGTTGATTGAATTTTGGAGGACAGCCTCAGTCAGGGTCCATTGTGGACCAGACAGAGGATTCAGAGTGTGAAGTGGACCGCACTGAAAATGCCTCTGCTGCCCCACATCGTGACCGGAGAGAACGGGAGAGCTCTGAGAGCTGCAGACAATGCTCGGGGTGGGGCCCCTTGCTTTTATGTGCTTCCTTATTTTAACTACATCTGACTTAGGACACCCTGATCATGGTGAACTGACTGGACCTTCCAAGGCCAGGAAGAAGAGGAAGGAATGCTGGTGGGTGAAGCAAGAAAGGGACCTGGTGTGCTGATACCAAGCAAGAAGTAGCCAGCCAGTTCTCGTGCATGTCTGAAGGTCCTGCTGGCACGACTGTGAAAATGGTCCTGGAGAACCAGCACCAGCAAGCCACATTGCAATTATCTTGGGAACCCCTTGACTTCAAGTTTGAGGATGTGGGTGTCTTTACATCTGGGGACTCTCTTTGAATGGTTTGTATTGCTGTCACTGAGACCTCTCAAGATCACAAGTTCACGACCATGTCTTTTGCTCAGTGGATATGGTCATTTGATGCTTATCTTAGGAATTTTTTCCCCCAAGTCTGCACCCAGGCTTCTTCTTGAGCTTTGATACATGAAAGTGCTGTGCATATGATTTGAAAATTTGCCTCAGGTGACTCTAAAGTCTGGCTTTGCCACGCTCACACCCTCATTGAATACATCCATCTTAATATGTGCCTGACCTAGGCTGAATGGCAAGAAGACTTGCACACTAATTTGATACTTGAGTGAATTCATATGGACCTGGGCTCCCTCTCATTACACTATCATATTACAGGAACGTGTTGAAGTCACGGCTCACTGCAAGATCCCTGCATTTTGCAGTCCACTTCTCTCCCATTTTCTACAAAGTCAACTCTTCATTATCAGCAACGAGAGGACAGGCAGAGCATCGAACCCAAATCAGCAGATCCCACCCCACCAGACTGTATTCAGGGGTTCAGGTTTCCCCCTCCTCCTTGTAGATCTCCTATCATGAAGTGAATGCTTTGGCTGTTCTCAGACTTCATGGGATGGATGGTGGAAATCCTAACAAGCAGGAAAATCACCCCAATCCAGCAGGAGGCAAAAGAGTGCAAAGCAAGAGACCCAGCCACCTCACAAAGTGGATAATAAGTCCTTGAGTGATGAGATGTTGGAAAATCAGGCCCCGGGGTTGATGAGCCTTATTCGCCACCTAAATGCTATGGAGACGAATCAGCCAGCAAAGTTGCTCCAAAGATGCAAATTCCCAGTTACCGTGAGTTACACAGCCCAGGAGACAGGCAAAGAATGGGAGAAGGCTCAATGTTCACTTTGGAAATCTGCAAGCATAACCTTAAAATCCATCCAATTCAGGAAACAGCTTGTCTCTAAATGTGATGAAAAAAAATAGCTCAGTCTATTGAGTCTATCGGCGTTCCTGACACACTCACAGATGGTGCAATTAGCATCTAGCTGAGCCTTTCTACCCTGCTACCCTCCCCCCCACCCCCCCCCCGCCCTGTTCCTATCCTATCTCGTCTCCTAGTAACTTAGGGCAATACCTGATTTCATGTCCCCTTCTGTCTTTACCTTTGTTCTCCCTCCTGTGGGTGCTACAGTTGCTGGGGGGGGGGTTGTTCAGCTCCCGCAGCACTAACCTTCTGAAAGTGAGAAACAGGGTGGGGAGACTGGACGGAGCACCCAGCCTCCACAGTCTTCATCTATGCTTGTCCTAAGATTGTACTTAGGGGCCAGTGTACCTGGCAAAATTGCCTTTTAAAGAGTTCCGCAGTAACTATAGAAAAGAAAAAGACAGTGGTGTTTCCTCGGCTCTATGACTTCACCATGTCGATAGAGAATAGAAATCTTAAGCGATGCATTTTTGATAGGTCATATGCATGGCTTTGGAAACTCTGCTCCCTTACCCATCATAACACAAGAAGTATGTAAGGCTCAGCAGGGCTATAGATGACACCTTTGTATCTCACGTGTAGGGTGATAAATAGACCTCTCTCATTCTTCTCCATTGGGTAGGTAGCATTCCTAAAGAGGCATTATTCAGAGGTGACAGGGCTGCACAAATAGCACCCTGCCAGCCCCAGTGTTCAGCTGCAGTCGCCTCCCACGTCACCGCTGGGTTTTGCTCCGTGGCTTGCAAGCCGATGAGCATGTTACACATGCTACCGAAGCAAGCGCACACCTGCCATTCCCCACTGATGGGCTGCCACATGTAGGAACTGTTGCATGTTTAGGGATGTCTCCAGAGCCCTGCAAGTTCTTACCTTGTGGAAATCATGAACCTACCCAAAGAAGGGTTCCCATGGAAAAGCAAGGTAGTAAAGAACGTCTAAAATGATTTTATTTTGTGGGAACATGCAAATATTAACCCAAGGTGTTGGGTTTTGAGAGAATAAACAGTTCTGTGTGTGGTGAAATGATCCCCCTGTGTCTGTGTAAACAAAATATATCTAAACACATTTTAAAAGCCTGCAAGGAAATATTCCAAAATGCAAGAATACTATCTCTGTGTAATAAAAATTTACATATTCTTAAATACACACCAACCAAACAAATGACATAGTGTGCAACATATATGTATTATTTTTACATCTTGGAAGATATCGTAAGAACCAAATATTTGTATCAATCATTTGTATAGAACATGGCCAGCAAACAAAAATTATTATTGCTATATATAGAAAGTTGGGGAAAAGCCTATCCATCAAAATGCTGCCCTTGGTATAGTGGGACTCTGACAGCAACAGACAACCACCGGATGCTGGCTCTTGAGCCTCCAGAGCTAATAAAACTTCTGTCTTTATAAAGTTAACCAGCTTCGGGTGTTTTGTTACAGTGATGCAAAAAATAACTTATATAGTGAGTGTGTAGTTCTAAAGACCTAAAAATTACATATATAACTAGTGTGTACACAAGTTGTAACAAACCAAAGTTAATTCTCACTGCTGTCATGCTAAAACTTAAGAACTGGAAAATAAAAATGACAGTTTAACAAACTGGATGCCTAACAATAGCAAGTGTGCAAAACCAAGGACAAGGGTCAGAGATGAGGGCAGAAGAAGAGCCCAGCGTTAGGGAGGCGGGTGGGAGTTGTTTTCTGCTCAAAATTTGTTGCTGCTGCTTTCTGCCCATTCATTTAAAAACAGGGCCTCACTATGTAGCCCAGGCTAGAATTGAGCTTTCCACCCTCCATCCTCTTCTTCCTGAGTGCAAGAATAACAGGCATGTGCCACGCTATCACACTTGTTTCTAGCTTTTAAAATGAAATCAGTACCATGGCTTTTTTAGTTGGTTTACTCTGGCCATGGTAAGAGTGCCTTCCGCAGTGGCAGTGAATTGTCCCTGTGATGTAACCAGCCGATGGATCTACATAAAACAACGTGAAGCCGGTGCTGATGGAAAGGGTGAGCTTCCCACATAAAACAACGTGGAGCCGGTGCTGATGGAAAGGGTGAGCTTCCCACTTGTGAGGGCCTGGCGTGTGTCTGCCATCCCAGCACTTGGGAGATGGAGGCAGGAGGATCAGGAGTTCTAGATCAGTCATGGCTACATAGCATATTCAAGGTCAGCCTGGGCTACGTGAGACCCTGTCTCAGTGATAGGGAAAGAGAGAAGAAGAGGGATTGGGAATGAATGTGAGTGGGCTCATGCCTACCAGCTAACAGTGGTAAGTTACTATAGGGCTATACAGACATTTACCTCTCTCAGTTACCATGTCCGCCAAACACCACAGTACAGATTTTTGATATAGACAAAGTAACAACACAAGGGTACTACCTGAAGTATAAGAAATTAATAAACAAGTACTACTAGAGTACTCAGGGCTTCTACATCAAACAGACTGAGGAACGCTGGCAATCTGGGTCTGAAACCATCAGCAACCTGCAGGGGACTCACAAGAGGGAACACACACAAGGTGTTTACGTGGGAATCTGAAGAATGACTTGGGTGGCAAAGGGAATATGCCTCTTGCAAGCCGACAGGAGAAGGACCAATAAAATAAAAAGTAGCTTTTTCAGCACCACAAAGGAGGCGAGAAACACCCCAACTGACAGAAAGGAAAACTGTTGGGGTCCAAGTCAGTATTTGATAGAAGATACTACACTGGAGGAAGGCACAAAGTTAGTGACATCAGACCCTCACAAGGCAGTCATCTACCTCCCTCCCTCCTTCCTTCTTTTCTTCCTTCCTTCCTTCCTTCCTTCCTTCCTTCCTTCCTTCCTTCCTTCCATCCTTCCTTCCTTCCTTCCCTCCTTCCTTCCCTCCCTCCTTCCTTCCTTTCTGTTTCTTTTATTTCTTTCCTTCTCCTTTTTTTGGGGGTATGCTTTTAACTCTCAGAGAAAGTTCTTCTAAAATGAGGCAAACTCCTCCTTTGAATAGCAGAGTAGTTAAAAAAAACATGATACACTTTAGCATGTCAGGAGCATGGGGTGGAAAGGCTAGAGTGCTAGAGCTTTTTAACAGTTGTTATCATGTGTGTAGTAAGTATACTGGGTCTCACTTGGATTGTGTTTGTCAGATTTTGAGTGGCAAACTGATGGAGTTTTTTTCATTTATTCACTTTACATCTTGATCACAGCTGCAACCCCCTCTTCCCTCTCCTCCCAGTACTACCCTCACATACCCTGCCCCCCATGAGTAGGAATATTTTTTAAATTATTTTTCAGATGGTTCTCCCTAGGTAGCTCCAGCTAGCCTCGAACTCACTATATAGGCCGGGCTGGCCTCCAAGTCATAGAGAACTGCCTGCCTCTGCGTCGTGAGTGCAGGGATTGAAGGTGTGCTCTACCATGCCCAGCAAATGATGGATATTTTAAGGAAGCCAAATGTCATCCTTCTCTTCCTGGCTTGTGTAATCTGCCTGTGGACTCTTTCTACAAGAACGAACATATAACAACAGGCAGTCAACTTGAATTGATGGAGACATCTTTACAGTGGAACTTGTGTCCTGGGGAACCTTCGGAGTTCATTAAAAATGACAAATTCTCCACCATTTGTCCCTATCAAGAGTCCTACATTGCTACTCCCCACCTCCACCCAGACACTCAGATTGCAGTGAAAGGTTCTACTTGATGGGAGAGGCTAGCCAACTTCAAGAAGCCTCGACCCACCCCACTGAGGTGAGTGGTGAGGGTGGCTCAGCACTGTGATCTAGGCAGGCATGATTCCCTCCTCTGGCACACAGTCTCATGTTCAGTTCACGCCTCCTGTGTCAGTTTGCGGTCTTCCAATGATAGACAAAGGCAAACCAAAGCGGAGGCCCAGAGGAGGAGGGAAGAATCCTTGAAGGCTCGCTGTAAGCAACTCCTTATATGCAATCCATCTTCCAAGTAAGTTGAGTCTTTTCTTCAGAAGCTAATGCCGGTTGTTTCAAAGTCCAAGAACATTATTTTTTAAGTTAAATACTCTGCGATCATATTACTTTAGTAATCTTCAAATTAATGTTCACATTAATTAAAATTTGTGTAATGGGTGTTTTATAATTCATGCACCTCTTTCACGTGCATAAGAGTTTTTCCATTATCATTCTTGGGAAATATTTCCCACTAGCCCTTTGTCTAATCTCTCCCCAGCCACTGCTGAGTATAATAACCACTAAAATGTCTATAATTTTTACAAGTTTTAAGGTTAAGGAGATTCCCCTACAAGAGATCTCAAGGTGTTGCGTTTATTTGATAATGTGATGTGTGGCCCAGATCCAAGGAGCACTTAGTAACAGAACTGAAATGCTAGAGCAGACTGTCTTCATGGCATCTGTTTGTTCAGAGATCTATGAGTTTCCCGACTGGCCCTGGGGCTCCTCATTTCATTTCAGTAAATCGGGAAACGTCACTGCATCCATGATAGATGGAAAGATCCAGGCTTGGAGCTATCACAAGTGGCTGTGAACCAATGCAGGAAGCACAGCTGGTCAATGAGCGTTATGATTTGAACCCAAGAGCAGATCCCATTAATCTGTCCTCCACGGGGGTCCACACACAATTAGTACAAATCTATCCATCCCTGGGAGGCAACTCCATTATAATCAAGGATTTAGCTTCCCTTCCAAAGGCTGCATGAGGAGGGACCCCAGAAGAATGAAAGGGCAACTTCACAGGGAGCTCCTCAGTACAGGACACCACAGTCAGCATTAAGAACTTGAAATGCTGCTTTGGGATTGGCTTTCTATTGAATCTCTCTCTCTTTCTCCTTCCTTTGAAGTGTTAGTGTCATTTCTGGCAACCCCAAATTCCGGGGTTCATAGTTCTGTCAGACATCATTGACATCATCTGTTCTTTCCCTACCATGCAACTAAATATGCATGCAGTCAGCAAGACTCCATGCCTTAGCAGTAAGGTCTCAGTCCACCTAGGAGGAAAGAAATATGTGCATCCCTCATTTGCATGCAGACTCATGCACCACAATGCAAAGGCCATCACAGTCTTTTCATTACAGTAATTTCCCACACCTGGCAATAAGGTGCTTTGGAGAATCAATACCTTTTTCCTAATGTGTCCAAAGATGCCAAGTGAGATAAAATATTCTGGAAATCACTGGCAAGTGTTGTGTTCCTGGGAATGTGTGCTTATTACCTCAAATAAATTTCTAACTGGACGGAAATTTCAGGAAGGTATCTTATTCAATGAGTACACTTTTCTTTAAGCAATTTTATGCCTATAAAGAAGGAAGACAGAAAATGGATGATAAAATAGATGTATCACGAAATAGCAGGCTAGGAAGGAGACTATTTGTGGGGGAAGAAAGAGGCTGCTTACAAGAACAATGAGGCAGAGAAGTGGGGGGAGGAGAGAGAGGGAGGGAGAGAGAGGGGGAAAAAGAAGAAGAAGAAGAAGAAGAAGAAGAGGAGGAGGAGGAGGAGGAGGAGGAGGAGGAGGAGGAGGACAATGCAATGACAGGGGAATGAAGAGGGCAAGAAGAGCTAGATTAAAGCATGATGGTCATCTTGGTTAGTGTTTATTATCAATTTGAGACACCCTAGAGTCATCTGAGAGAGGGAACTTCAACTAAAAAAATATTGCCCACATCATATCCGTGGGCATTGTCTTGACAGCTAATTGATATAGGAGGGCCAAGTCCACTGTGGGCGGTGCTACCCTAGGCAGTTGGGCTGGATATAAAAGCTAGATGCATTTTATCTAGCAAGCAAGCTAGCATTCTGATTCCTCTGTGGTTTCTGCTTTAGTTCCTGGTTGAGTTCCTTGCCCTCACTGCTCTCAGTGATGGATTGTGACCTGGAAATATAAGATAAAATAACCCCTTTCCTCAGAATGTTTTATCAGAGACACAACAACAACAACAACAACAGCAAAAACCTAAAATATTATATGTAATATGTCATATGTATACCTATAAATAATCATGTCACAATGAAACCATTTTATATGTTAAGGAAAACTTAATAAAAATAAAATGATTTTTTAAAAAAAGAAATGGGCTTTCCGAACATTGTCTAGTACAGGCAGAGCAGCACAACCTCCCGTGAGCCCACTCTTCCTGTCTGCATTGCTCCTTCCTCACACCTGTCCTCTCACAACTTTGTTTGTATTAATTACATGCTCCATGTTAATCAGTCATAGTCTACAAATTAGCAAAATGCAGTTATAAAACGGAATTCAATCTCCCAGAAATAGCCACATTCTCACTTTCAACAACATTCCTAGATATTGCCCAAGCACAAATATTATAAGTCAAATAAAATGCATATCACATCATATACAATGATTCTAGCTTATTTTCCTTAATACTGTCATCTGCTCCCTCACACACAGTTAGAGGGATATGAAGTATAGTATTGAAATTCCTATTTTCTTGAATGGTTAATTAAAAATGTAATCGATCTTTTCTTCACTTCTTGAAAAAGTTCAGATTTTTCAACTTACAACATCTGGATAATCACACTTACATCTCAGTATGCTTTACCCTTCCTTTAAAATTAATGTTGATGAGAGGATCCTTTTAGCTTTAAAGTATGTGTTCCTACTGCCTTCTTCTACCCAGGGAACCTACATAATGGTCCACAACTGTGACCTCACATAATTACCTTCATTCACAATGACAGTCAGAGTCAAACTCAAAGTCACAAAAAGCCATCCAGTGTGCAGATTCTAGTCACTTGTCCTTGTACTGAAGGAGAGGGAGAGACTGGGGTTAGGCAGGGGATAAACAGAAGTGGGCTGTAGAGGAGGAGGAGGAAGAGTTATCACTGAAGACTGGTGAGAAGTAACACCAAGACAGAGATAGAAAAGCTAGGAGGAGTTCCTGAGGATGGTGACTCTAGTTATGGAGAAAGAAGGTGGCATGGTAGCCACTGAAGAGAGAAAGTGACGCAGAGGCTGCCGGGGATGGGTGATGGCAGTGCTTCAAGGTCGTAATGCCCAGGGAGGGAGGCCCACTATACTCATGCAAACTGAAGCAAGGAGGAATACCTTTCGAGGGTTTTAGGAGACAGGAGCCTTGGTAAGAAAAAGAAAGACGAGAAAAGAAAGCCACTGCTGGAAGAAGGAAGAAGGATTTAATCCCTACCTAGCATGCTTCACAAATGGACACACGGTTTGCCAACATTTCTCAATGACTTGAGCCATGCCCTGACACAACCAGCGATTCCTCTGACTGGCCATTCATCTGTTGCCAGGAAAACTCTGAAACAATTCCAGTAGTTTTGTGTCCTCCATCATGACGACCCCTGTATTGCATCTTAGCCCTCAAGTGGTACCCACGTGGCCACCTAAACTAGGGACCAAACTCTCCAAACCCTATTGGTACCCTCTCCACATGCACCCTTCTGTGTCCTGCAGACCCACCCTTCCATCATTCTCCCCATGTTTTTACTTATTCAGCTCCACCGTTCTGCCTCTTCCAAAAGGAGTAGGTGCTCTACAGTTATTGTGAAAGTTAAATGACTCCGTGCATTATGTGTGAACTGTTAAATCCTCTGACTGAAATACTGCTCAAAGTTCATTTCCACCATGATTACATTTATTTTCTCACTTATAGATAAAGCTATTCTGCTGGCAAGTTTCCCCAACACTTATCAAGACTGAAACTCTGAGGAGCCAGTTTCTTTCTGACTAAAATATCCATACAGATTGAATTCAGAACTGTTCCCATAATGAATGATCTAGAATGCTCCTTCCCTGATTCTCTGGTGCCCTGGAATCTCTTGATTTGACAGTCTCAGCCATTTTGTTCCTTTCTATCATGATAACAGGCACTGTATACTCATCTGTGTATCCACAGAGCTAGCATGCACTTTACACTAAGGAAATTTTTAAGAATGGGGATTGTATTCTCCTTTTTCTCACTTTAATCCCCTTTTTATTTAACTCCCCCACAGGGCACAAATTCATTTCACAGGGAAACAAATGTCACTTGACTTTATTGTTATTTGCAGTAATCATTATATCTGTTATTTTAAAGTCTTGAGGTGGGATGTTCTAAAATACCCTGGAGAAAAAAAAAATCCAAAAATGATCAAGCAAGAAAGGAGCAGACCATAGGGAGAGCAATATCTTGAGTTCTTCAGCTTTACATTTGAAAGTAATTTCAAGACAGAAGGTTGCAAACTATGCTCCTAAGGACTCCTCCCACTTGTCACTCCAAATGGCTGAGGGTCACTGATCTGGTCTCCCAAACTGTACTCGCCATAAATCTAAATTCCTACTCACTATAATAGTTACTTGAAACAATGCAGACAGATGTAGGAAGTCAGAGGACTTTTCAGAAGATGGCTAAAGACAAGAAAATTAACCCTTTGAGGAGAATCTGGGGTTGGTTTTCATGACATAGTAGAAGCAGAAAGGCTATAATGGTTTATTTGTTTCCAAGTTCATGAAAGATTGTTATTGATGACCTCATCACCAGCTGCCCTCCCCCCCCCCATGGCCTCAGTGGACAATACAAGAAGAAATGAATTCCAAGCAACATTTCAATTAGACAAGGAGACGCCTGCTCAGCTGCTTAAATACTGGAATGAAGGTCGCAGGAAATGTTGTCATGCTCTTCTTGTGAAGTGTCTCAAGGAGACAATGAGCTTAGCAGAGGACACATCTGAATACAGGGCAATGACTTCCAGAGTTACTTCAAGTGTTTGACTTGATACCGTCTTACAGTGTTTACCGGTGTGTCTCATTGGTTATGGAAATAAATTGGAACTGGAGAAAGGCAGAGGTTCAATAAGCCTGAGAACTCAAAGCAAGGATTAGTGGCAGAGTTAATTCCTGAATAGACATCCACCACCATGATCATATTGTAGCTCTGTTGAGATCAAAGGAAAAATGTTTCATCTCACACTTTCCCAGTGGGAGACTAAATGCTTAGAGATGAAATCGTTTCTTCCAGTGACTTAAGCAGAACTCAATCAGCAGAGAAAATAAAAGGGTCACAGTAGACTTGCAGTTTAATCAGAGTTTCTAGTACACCAACATGCCTCCCACAGATGGGAAGCCCAGCTAATGCTGGCAGTTCTGTGGTGAGCAATGCTCCCTTCTTACTCCACCCTGAACTTAGAATCCCTACCTTCTCATGCTGGACCATCCTGACTACCTACCTCTAAAGCTTGGACTCAGGCCCTGGGCATGAGGCTCAGATACTGAGAGCATAAAGCCTGAGGTCCCATAGTTAACACCACATGAAATGTACGACAGAGCATGCCATCTATATTCCAAGTACTTGAGAGGTGGGGACAGGAGGACTGGGAGTCCAAGGTCATTCTTCATTACAATATCACATAGAGCTCCCTATTGAATTCCAGGCTAGCCTGGGATACATGAGACCCTGTAACAACAACAACAACAACAACAACAACAACAACAACAACAACAACAACGAAGGTCTAGAGAGATGGCTCAGCTGCTCTTGCAGAGGACCTGGGTTTAGTTCCCAGCACCCCCATGGTGGCTCACAACCATCTGTAACTGGAATTGGAACTCCAGTTCCAGTGCATCTGATGCCCTCATCTGGCCCCTTTTGGTACTGCACACATGTGGTACAAAAACAGGCATGTAGGCAAACACTCATACACATAAAATAAAAATAAATAAATTATGTAAAAAAGAATGAAAGAAAGAGTAAAGAAAGAGAGGGAGAGAAAAAGGAAGAAAGAAGAAAAATAAACAAACATAAGCCCCTGTCTCAGTACTACTTTTTTCTTTTCTGTCTTAAGAATTTAACCCAGGACTCCATATGTGTTAGGCAAGTGGTCTGCCAATAATTTACACCAGTCAACCTCAGATGCCAGTTTTTAAATGAGGATTCCAAGACTCCCTGGACAGGCATGCAAAAACTATGTGATTCCCCTTCTAGGCCTATGTAGACTGGACCAGAGAGTCAAAAGCAACAGAGCTAATAAAATTGCCAATTACTAATCTGGTAATTATAAACTTGATATTCCTGTGAAGACTAAGGACTTGCAGAGTTGGCCACAGTGAGACAGGCTTTGGCTTGCCTCTTACATGCATTGTCTCAAGCTGGTCTGCCCCTAGGGCTTTCTTTCTTCCTCGGTAACAGGTTCTTCATAGAACACTACCTCCACCCTCTTCCTCGGAAGCTACCCTGACATTAACTACCCTTATAACACCTCTTCACCTGAGCCTGGCCATCCAGACCTAACCAGCTTCTCTAAAACCCCCAGAGGGCTAGCATGTAAGCCCTTTATGTCTGAAGGTCTTCCTCTGTGGGTATGGAAGTTGGTGGAAATGGATTTTAGAAGCAGGAAATTATAATAAGATGAAAATATTCTTAGGGCTTTGGTTTGGCTCCTTGATCTTAATCCGCTTCTGCTGTGGCAAATGGAATCTTGTTTGGCATTCATTCTTAAAGTAAAAACCTAACAAATGTCAAACCTCGACCATTCCCCACTGTGCCTTCCTCATCCATGAAGGGTCATTTGAGGAAGGATTGTTCATCTGTCCTCTCATCCAGGAGCACCACAGATCTCACAGGGACAGCACCCACATCAGTATGCATCCTCACAGACATTCAGCAGCTCAGTGCCAACGAGTTAAAAAATATAGCTGAGATGTCCAGTTGTTCTTCAACCCCATACACCGGCCCCCCAAGAAAAATTAAAGCTGCCTTCCATGGTCATTAGGATTTTATGAAGCTATAGAAATGATAAATATGCTGTATCAACCAACAACTCAATCAAGTCAGTCAAGGCTCACATTTTTAAAATTATCAGGTGTTTTGTATCAGTGCATAGCCATAAAGTAACATTTCTATACAATGCCTAGGTAGTGTAGGACATGAGGTAGGTCGGTGCATGGTGACTTTGAGAGGGAAACAAAGACCCATTTAGATGTTTACAGCTGTTCTTAGCATACTTGTATTCTGTGCCTGAAAACAAAGAATGAAAGGGGTACTCTTTATTTAAGAAACAATGTATTCAGAACCTGTACATGATAGTCAGGTCCCTGGACACCAGTGGGTAGGGCACATAAAGTTCTTTAGAGGACCAAAGCTGAACTTCTCAGCAGTGCTAAGAATCTGAGGGATGCACGTTTTGGAATGTAGAGATCCAAGAATGCCTAGGCAACGAGGCAGAGCAGACTGTGACTCAGCCGCCATGGGGCTGTGTCAGGCTTAGCCCAGCTAGACTGGACCCAAAGCTTCCAATTACTGATCAGGCAATTATTAGACTCTTTGACAAGCTGAGCAAAGAGAAAAGCAGTCTCGCACTTTCTCCTATGCCTGTAATATTATTCTGTCACAGTAGAATTAGTTGTTTGGGAATGGATATTATTGTGCCCATTCTACAGAGAGATGCAGGCTCAGCTTGCATGGGATGAAAACATTTAGCTCAACGACAGATTCCAGCACATCTGCATGGCATGTAACACCATCCACAATAGCAAAGTTAGAGGATCTACCTAAGTGCCCATTGACAGACAAGTAGATAAATAATAAAATAATAATAAATAAATAACAACAAAATGAGGCTACACACACAGGGGGGGACTTAGGTGCAGCTACAACGAGAAAGGGAATGATGTAATTTGGAGGAAAATGAATGGGTCATGATGTTACGTGGAATGAACAACATTTAGAACGATGAAGACTATGGTTTATTATGAGACATGAAGACAGGATAGGGTCCCACTGCAGAAGAGAAGGCATCAGTAGGTTGGGGAAGAAGAGAAAAGAGGGGTAAGGGAAATGTGAGGATACTGTTTAAACTGCGATGTGTAAGGATAACCATATAACAGAACCCATTGTTTTATAAAGCAATTGTATGCCAATTAATAGGGGAAAGGCTAGCTAAATGTCCCTGTATCTTTAAAATCAGTAATCTCCCCCCTCCCCATGTGAAGAACATTTTTCTTTATAGAGAAGACAGACTGAAGAAGAAAGTCTCTTGACTTTCATTGTCGTGTGGCTCTACAAAACCCTCTGCCCTATCTAAAACCTGCCCCTCTGTTTCTTGCCTAGTGTCACCTTCCCTTATGTTTACATTTGCAGAGTAACAGAGAGGAAATTTAGAAAATGTGTTTTTGAGCCTGTACTATGTCCTAAATATTTTATTTCTCCCTGTGAAATAAATGCCATTCTATCATTATATAAAAGAAAAGTGTCACATAAACACAGAGAAGTTAATCAACTTGTCCAAGGTCACCAGGATTGGTTGTGCTAATTACCTTCCTATGCTGCTAATTGCTCAGGGTACAGCACTGTGTGCTTCCTTATTTATTGGCCTTTTTGCTGTTGTTCATTCAAACGTTCTTATTGAGAGCTTCTGATGTGTGCATACTTCCAGGCTATGCTCTGAGAACTCGGGATATTAAGAACAGAGACTCTTCCCATGAGGTACTTCCATTCTAACAGTGGTAATCTGGTAAGTAAATGCTAGCACTAAGCTACACGGTGAATAACTGGGTTTTCTTTTATCTTGTAAGTGTGGGCATTCAAAAATCCAAGCTTCCTGGCTCTGGTTCAAGGTAAGGTGAACTAAATGCCAGCCAACTTTTCTCTCCCAATGAGTATCGGCATGAAACCTGAGCTGACTGCATGACACAGGCCCCTTCAGGTCTCTGAAAAATCAAGATCAACAAGCAGATTAGGAAGAACACTGGAATTCAAAATATCACTGAACTACTGGCTGTAATCAAGACTCAGAATCACAAAACACAGCATTCAAGACAACCAGAATACACTCCTAAATTACTTAGTACACAGAAAACCACGGATATTTCAACTCATATGAAGAGAGAAGGAAAAAAAAAAACAATCAACAGGCAAAACCAATGTGATGGCACAGATGCTTGAATTATGTGGCAAAAATGTGATACAGCTACTGTCCGTAAAAACAGTTAAATGAGCAATCAGAAACACGTTTGACAAAAGGCATCAGCAAAGACAGAGGAGTCGTGCAGAAAAACAAGTGGAAATTTTAGAAGCAAAAGTATAAAGCAGCCAGAATAAAAACTCCCCCGTGGCTGAGGGCATACCCAGAATGCTGATGACAGAGGAGGCTGAGAACTTTAAGGCCATTTAAGGTGTTCCTCCTCCTCCTCCTCCTCCTCCTCCTCCTCCTCCTCCTCCTCCTCCTCCTCCTCCTCCACCTCCTCTTCCTCTTCCTCCTCCTCCTCCTCCTCTCCTCCTCCTCCTCCTCCTGAGCCCCAGCGTCTGTGTTAACGTCCTAGGGTCCTAACTCAGAGTGCTTGGGTTCTGGGAGATAGCTCAGCTGAAAGAGTTGCCTTGTATGCATGAGGATTTGAGTTTAATCCCTAAAACTCAGGAGCAAACCTCTGGTCGTGGTGGTACACTTGCTTCTGATTCCAGCACTAGGGTCATGGAGACAGGATCTATGCAGACCAATGGCCAGCTATTCTAGCCTACGCAGCAAGCTCCGGGCCAATAAGATACCCTGTCTCAAAAAAAGGGGGGGGTAGACAGTATCTGAAGAACAACAATTGAGATTGTTCCCTGACCTCCATGTACACAAACACAAGGGGAAAGAGGATGGGGAACTCATATGAAGGTTGGAAGACATCTCTCAGGAGTCAGGACTCTCCAGCTACCGCCATGTGTGTTCTGGGGATGAGACTCAGATAACCAGGCTTGCTGGAAAATATCTTCATCTGTTGAACCAACTCACCAACCCATCTTCTTATAGTTGTATTTTTTAATACCTCTTTTTTGTTGTTTTTTTTTCTCCCCTCTAATTTCTTTTTATTACCTGTTGGTGGAATACATTTCTGTCAAGGATGGACAGTAGTACAAGCATTTTAAAAAAAAAATAGATTGACCATATCTTATAACATATTCCTTTCTATTTTGGGATATTTGCCCAGGAGAAATATAAATATAAATAGCAAAACAGCATCAACAAAACTTCTTAGAGCATTTCTATTCATCCTCGGTCCTAAAGGAGAAACAACCCAAGTGTCCATCAGTATAAAACAACAGATTCTGGTCTATTTATACAGTGGTATAATGCTCAGCTTTAAGGAGAACATGCTGTTGAAAAACATGATGATATGAATGAATTCCAACACTGTGCATCGCACACAAGGAGGTCAGAGAACGACCTCACGTGTGTCTCCTCAGGCACCGTCGACCTTTTACATTTCTTTTAGTTTTTTGAGTTTTGCTGAATGATAGAAGACAGATTCAAAAGAACACAAATCTTATAACTGCTTTTATGTAAATACTGCCCCCAAAGCAAAACTGAGCTATAGCAAAAGAAATCAAAATGTGTGTGTGTGTGTGTGTGTGTGTGTGTGTGTAGCATATGTAAGTTGTGGGAGTGGACATGAGAGATTCCATGGTGTCAATGTCTGTCTTCTATGCTGGTCATTTTTCATTGTCACCTTGACATAGCCTAGAGTCACCTAGAAGAAGTTAACACTTGAAGAATTGCCTATATCAATTCAGCCTATGGCCATGTCTGTGAGGGACTGTCTTGATTGGTGAGGGATATGGGAAGACCCAGTCCACTAGGGGCGGCTCCATCCCTAGGCAGGTGGGTCTGGGCTGTATAAGAAAGCAAGCTGAGCATGAACTAAGGAATGAACCAATAAGCTGTTATTGCTCCATAGTTTCTGCTCCCATTTCTGCTTGGCCTCCTGCCCCAGCGTGTCTCAATGATGGACTGTGACCTGAAAATGTAAGATGAAATAAATCTTTTCTTCCTTTCAATGGCTTTGGATTTGAGTTTTTTTTAAAAGCCAGCAGAAGAGCAACCTAAACCAGCATCTGTATTACACATGTCAATCTATGAAGCCATTTATTAAAACTCATTCACTGAGTGCCTAAGATACATGTTAAAATGCCAAGTGGGCTTTGTTTGCACTGGAACATTATCTTTATAAAATATTTTAAGACTCTGATCATCATGAAAAACTAATATTTTCTGTCAACTTTTGGTACTATGGAGTATCAGCATGTTTCCTAACTTCAAAATTATAAGCCCTAAGTCAATATTGTAAACATCTCTCAAGGTTCCAGTCATCTTTACTTCTTCAAATAGTCCCTAGTGGAAGCTTTTGTTGTCATTGAATTTATATTCAGCATACAGAGTGGTAAATACATTTCTCCACTTGAAATTGCTTCACCTCAATAAATACTAAGAGGACAACTTTGTGCAGAACAAGACAGTAAATGATGGAGGAATTTTAAAACAGGTGATATATAGTCCCTCCTTTCATACCATGTAGCATGAGACAAAACACCAAACTATTGTATTATAAACAGAATATATTTGTAAAGATTGTAGGACAGTATCAATGACATTTGAAACCTATATAACTACATTTGAGAAATGTGAGCTGCTTCTTCTAAGAGCCTTGGTTGTGAAAGGCATTCCAAGATGATTAACATGACTTTTAAACTTCCCTATTAATCCATTTAATGTCCTACTGAAAAACATAACCGGCAGACATGGGTCAATTCAACTCATCAACCCCCCCCATTTGACCTAACTTAATAATGTTAGCAAATTCTCTAGAACATCATCAATGTCTGAGGCATAAACCTCAGTTGCCAAGAAGTCTTTGCCTCTGCAAGACAGGCCATGGAACTCCCCTCCAAGGAAGACTGACTTCTTTCTAGAGGAATCAGAGAATTTAAATCTCTCCACTCATCTCTATAAGCAGAATCCTTATCCTACTAAAAGAGCAGATGCAATACACAAAGAGCAGGAGAGTCTTAAGAGGCTACATGCTTAATAGCACCGCTCTGCAGGTGAGTAGCTGAGGATGTGCCTATAAGCCTTTCATCATTTCCTTCTTTACTGTTGTCGGTGCTACCAATGCTTACTAAGGAACCATGGACAGAGGGTGGAGCACACTGGAAGCCATGAAATCCATACATGGAAAAGTATTCTCCAACCTACCCAGAAGGGGAAAACAGAGCAGAAGTCCACTGGAATCCCACCACACACTAGTCAGGACAGCAGTCATTAAAAAAAAAAAATAACAGGGTTGGCTTGGCTGCCATCTTTGTGGACTTTTGGTGGGCATATAAGTTAGTCTAGCCCTTAGGGAAACCAGTAAGGAAGTTCATCAAAAACTAAAATTAGAACTATCATATACATATATGATCCAGGTGGACCACTCTCGAGCATGTGCCTAGAGGGAGTCAAGGTCAGCAAACCATAGCTATATCTTCACATGACATTTACTGTAGCAGTGTTAGCAATGGCCAAGTCATGAAGGTCTAAGCACTGGTTGGCAGATGAATATGGTGCCTATCTACACGATGAGCATATCTTCGTCTCTACAGAGAGAGCAAAAGTATGTGATTTGCAAAAAAAAAAAAAAAAAAAAAAAAAAATGGAACTGAATATTATCATGATAAGTGAAACAAGACAGACTCAAAGAGACAAAGCCACATATTTTCTCTCATATGGGTATCTAAGATAGATAAATGGATAGATAGATAGGCAGATAGATAGATAGATAGATAGATAGATAGATAGATAGATAGATAGATGGTAGGGGATTATACTTGGGAAGAGGAAGGGACCAGCAGGTAGGGAAGACGCAGACAAATGAGGTTAATAACACTCTATATGATTAAAATACATTATATATACATGCATGAAAATATCATAATGAAACCCATTCTTTTGTACAATTAACATGTGCTAGTTAAATGGGAAAATTGAGGCAAGAAAACCTCTACATTTGGAAATCTGGTTCCTCTTCTAAACACTCTCCCATAGAGCTGCCTGGCTGTTGACTGAAAAAGTGCAATGTGTATGAAGTGAGACACCAGTGCTTTGCGAGGGTTCTTCTTCCTCCTGCAGTCCCTATTGCTCCTTTGAGACCTAGAAAGTTCCATTTTCAGTTTCTGTTTAGCATCATTAAGGTGAGTATTGTTTTTAGCCCTAGTTTCCAAAAGTGAAATCCTCAAGACTCCCAAATTAAACTGAGTTCTAAAAATGGATCCTGTATCATTCAACCAAAAACTGTCTCTCAGGAAATGGGTGGGAATAAAATTCTCTCCTTCCTGTTCTCCCCTCCCCCCCTCCCTTGAGCCATCACTGATGACAGATTGGAGACGTCAGCTTGTCAGGTCTTATTGGGTGCTGTCTGATGTAAGTCCACACTGAGGCAGTGAAAATCTGTTTGCAGTCAGGTCTTTTAATAAGTCCCAGAAAACAGGAGGAAAGCAGATCACTGGGCATGATGCTCCCTCTGATAAGGCAGGGGAAATAGCCGATGATAGAGGCTTGGTACAGAGAGGAGAGTTTGAAACAAAGAACAGTTCCTTCAAAACAAAACAAACAACAACAACAATAGCAACAAACCCAAAACCTGAAAAAAAAAAACATTCCCCAAGAAGTTGTGGATTCTAACATTACACTTTTATGTTTGTGATTTAAAGTTGACCTAGACTCCACTTTGTAAAGGAGGTCTGATCTCCACCACAGAATGTCCCCATTCCAGTGGATCCTGTAGGTTCTGAACTCTGGTGAATAATATTTGTGCTTCCTCTTATTCTCAGTCCAAACAGAGCTCCTCCAGGAGCTTAGCTGGCCTCCCCTCTTCCCCAGAAAGATAACACGTCTGATGCTATCAAAGGCACTGGAGATGTATCATCCGACACAAAGCACCTAGCATTTCAGAGAACCCAAGCGGAATTCCCTAGAGAGTTCTGAACTCTAAAATTGTCTCCATTGCACCAGGCCCACATTATTAAGATCAAATTAGGTGCCAGGTTCCTGAAAAGAGCACTCCAGTCTTTTCAAATATCCCCCGACACCATGCCAGTGCATTGCCAGAGTCGCTGTGCTGTGAGTCTTATGGTGCTAAACGCGGTGGATGATGGAGATAGAACAGTCACGGTGATGCTGATGAAGAGGATAATGGTATCCACTGCTAATAATAAGGCAATTTCCTCAAATGACCCAACTAGGTGAAATAATCTAAGAACAATTATTATGTGTGTAGTCATTCAATCACATTTCTGAGGTCTCGTTACCATTCGCCATGTCACACTGGAATAATGCAGATCTGACAAAAAGTGAATTTCAGAAGTCTGGCTATCAATGTTCCAGCTAAAATGATTGCAGGATTAGACTGACAAACACAGCCTCTCTGATAGGAATTAATGAAGTAATGACTACTGAAAGCCTGCACAGCATAAGGCTTTCCATGATTAATCTCACATAAAAAGTTAACTATTTCCTTCATTTTTGACCTCCAAGGAAAGTAGCTTGTAATAAGCACCCAGCTTGTGGTTTGAATGAATATGTGCATGATTGTATAAAAGAACGTATGAATGAATAAGATAATGAGTGCTTGTTGAGGAACACTTTTCTACTTTTCAAAATAAATAGTACTTGTGCCAGTTTAAAACACACACACACACACACACACACACACACACACACACTTTAGCAAATGTTGACTTTATGCCCTAATAAAAAGTAATCTTGGGCTGGGCATGGTGGCTTACATCTGTGACTCCAGTCCTTAGGAGGCTGGAGCAGGAAGATCTGAAGTTTGAGGCCAGTCTGGGGCACATAGAGGTGTGTGTGGTGGTAGGGGAGATCTGCTCATGGAACCTGAACCCCAATCTTGCAAGTGAACAACTTAACATTATATGAACTCAAGGGATATATTAAAAATGTGACAACGCCTGCCTCCCTCATCCCCATGACAAAGCAGAGGAAACTATGATGATTTCATGAGGGAAAGCCCCTTTTGAGCCATTATAAATGTCTTCTCCATATTCAGAGAATGTTAATTAGACTACCTACAGAAGCATGGGGGTTTATCCCTATGCAACATTGCTATCTTATTTCTAACATTTGCATACCTTCCTCATAATGTCTACTTACAAAACGCCATTCTTAATGATTAGAGTCTATAATCACCGGGCTAACAGCCACAAAATCTTTTTTGTAGATTAAGACGCTCAAACCTGACAACCAAAGTCTCCAAGGAGAGATGGTGACCTAAGCCAACACTAGACTGAGAACACGATGGTGCTGTGAATATATCTACTGTATCTACAGCAAGATTAACAGAAGGTTCTATATTCAATGTGGTAGACACCACCCAGGAAGAGCTGCATTGGACAAGCGAGCTTCCTAAAGATGGCCCACCATCTTGCTCTGTTGCAATGGGAGTATCCTGAAGAGGCAATGGCCCAGGAGCTTCCTCCAAGGATTGCATCTTGCTACAAGAATGGCTTCTAAAGTTTCTCATTGCTATAGTCCTCATACATCTAGCTTGATGTGACTGGGCACTGGGAGACCCTCACTGCCTATAGCCTAGTGTGATTACTTCCTGCCTCACTCTGTTGGGCAAGTTTCCTACAGATCAACAGGAAGATGTATGTTCTTAAGGTAATGTTGCTTAGGTGACCTAATGATTTCATGGAAATCCTGATGATTTAAATAGTTTTAGGAAGCTAGGTTGATTTAAATAATTTTGGGAAGCAAGGGTAGTTGATAGAGAGTTTAAAGTTAGAATCAAGATAAGAGCATGCCCCTTCCTCATAAAATAGCAAGACCTCAATAGGTTAGAGAAAGGAGTGCATTTTATACATTACAAACATGTAAATTATAGTAGAAATAAAGATAGGCTTGCAACAAGTTAATGATCAAAGAAAATATCTGTTCTAGGTTGGGCCTGAATTCCTTAATCTACTGAACCAGGGATACGACCACAGGTTTCGATGTGTACCATGAGTGGAAGGTCATGAACAAAGAGTAGGTAATTTCATTTTGAATGTAAGAACAGAGAATGGATCATTACCCCATATAGTTGACTGAGACTTCAAAAATAAGACCTAAGATAGATGGCCTGCTCCTTAGTAAATACAAGTTGTCATCTGCTAAGGATAGGGAAAATTTTGCAACCATAGACTTGGTTTTTAATCTATGACATGAAAATTATTGCTTTGGGGTTACAATGAACTCGTGGAGAGAAAGATAGATTAGGAATGTACAGTTAGGCATAAGTTTCAAAAGAAGAATGTGTAATCACAATCCTGCTGTAACACCCCTTTCATGTAATGACTTTAATCTGTTTTTTGAAGGATAAGTTTTTGTGGTGATTGTTTTTAGAAAATTTGTAACTGTGGCAATGAGGTAATTTTCTTCTTTCGCAGAAAACTTTGTCTTAAGGGGTATAAAGGTGGTAAGGGGAAAAAATTAAGTTGTTGGAGCCTGCTCATTGGAGCGTGCCTTGTTTCATATACTCTCTGTGTGAGTGCACATGCATGTGTGCATGCATGTGTGTGTGGTGCACACGTGCGTGTATGTGTGTGTGTATGTGTGTGTGAGTGTGTATGTATGTGTGCATGCATGTGTGCATGGTGTGCATGTGCGTGTGTGTGTGTGTGTGTGTGTGTGTGTGTGAGAGAGAGAGAGAGAGAGAGAGAGAGATAGATAGAGAGAGAGAGAGAGAGAGAGAAAGAGAGAGAGAGTATGTGTATGTGTGTACATGTGTATGATTTTCTCTACTCTTTCTTTTCTCTAGCTGCTGGCTACCATGAGCAGAAGCATCAGAACCATCCGTTGGTATCTGAACTGACCTCTGTCAGCTCTACTAGTGCCTGACAACCCCATTGGTTACTATTAGCACCAACCACTACTGCTGACGCCAACCTCAACCCTCACCTGCTAACACTGTGGTTACTCTGTTAACTGACAAAAATATGTCTTTAACCAATATATGCTAGTTGTTAAATAGAGGGGTGGAGCTAGCACGCAGGCTTGGAAACTAACAGTGTGCAAGGCTAGAGGTAGGACCAGCATCGTGTGAGGAAGTGAGGCCCGAGAGGTCCCATGGAGGATACGGATGTGTGATCCACTGAAATAGTGGCTGAGCTGGGGGTCAGTACAGAACTAAGCTTCTCCTTTGGAAAAGCACTAAGCGCTGGGACCTCAGCAACTGAATGGGAATCTTAGAAGGGGTTGTCTGTCCTTCAGCATCTTAGTCCTTGAAAAAGACTCTATTGCCTGGTCACAATGGCCCCTGGAAGGTACCAAACAGCATACTTTGTAAAGGAATGTTGTGAGAAGAATTCCATAGGTGAGCTTGATACAGTATGTAATTTTAAAGAAATAAAAGACAGGGGCAGGCAATGAAGGCACAAAAAGTAAAGGTGGAAGAAAAACATTCTCCAGTTCAGAGAAACCCTCCTTTCGCACATTTGAAGCTGAAGAGTTCATTTGGTCTCTGGAGTTGAAAGCACATGGTTGAGAGGAATTAGATGGTCCAGGACACTGGTTATTATACTATTACATTCCCAACATGCATGTTCACACACGTTGGGCCTACTTGTCCAATTTTGGATCTTTGCAACTGAGAAAAATCCCTTTTATATATTCTTCACCTCTCCAGATGATACTGAGACCCTGATGCAACTAATAACAAATTCTAATTAGTCCTGGTACTTCAACTGTAAAATAGATGTAGAAGAACTACCAAATGTGCAAACACAGAAAATGAGAAGAGTGGGTTCTCACCAAAAGAGGACGTTAGGGAAGATGAGCTCACATTTCCTGTGTAAAAAGTGCATTTGAATTATATTCCCTTCCTCCTCTCCCCTCTCTTTCTCTATGTATCTGTCTCTCTCTCTCTCTCTCTCTCTCTCTCTCTCTCTCTCTCTCTCTCTGTTGTACATCCAACTGTTATATAAACCCGTCACCTAGGAATACCATCCTTTTAGAATTAGCAAGCTGGGATGAGTGTGATGATTACATTAAGTTAAATAGCTAATAAATAGTTATGGATTCCAAGTCTATTAGAATTTATAGCAAGGTAAGGCTAAAATACATAGCAGCACAGAAAACAGACAGAGCATGACAATTTTTGGAGGTAATAATAATCATAAACTAATAATAATAATTAATAATAATAATACATTTGACTTGAAATAAAAGGCAGTACTAAATAAAAGTATAACAAGAATTAAACTTACAAAGGCCCATTTAGAGTAGTATCTCTAATATAGAAACATATTATTTTTCCATTAGCCTCAGTTCTCTCAAAAAATATAAGGTAGAAAATAAGAACAAGCAGAGCAACATAGTGACACAAGTCGGGTGTGGCCACTGCTGAGAATGGCCCGCAAAGGTTCTGGACACCAAAGGCACTGTGGGACGGTAATGAGGCGGAAGCAGAAGTCATGAGACCATCTTCGTCTCCCAAATATACAACAGACAACAGACTAATAGATATTTGAAAGGATTTCCTATCCTGCGGGAACCCCGGGGACCACTCCACCTTTGCCTTCATTTTATAGACGAGAAATGAAAATCACAAACACTTTAGCAGTGGACATGAAGGCTCAGCTCAGGGGCTGTGGGTCCAAAGTTGGAAACATCCCTTTTTGTTGCTGAAATCTCTTTTTCTCTTTGTCTCTCAAGGAAGACTCCTTGGCAAGTATGGCTCTCTTTGAGAGGAGGGGGAAAAAGGACAAAAATAAATCCCAGGGGACAACCATAACACTGTAGTGGCCCCCAGCTTCTTACCCTGGGTCATCTGCCTGCCATCACAGATGCCCCAACAGACACAACCACATGTGTGCATGCATCCCCCCAACTCCAAACCCTCTCAGAGCTTCTGTTCCTCCATGATCCACCACCAGAAGGCTGGAGAGTTTCTGTTTCCGTCCACTTGGTGAGACAAAGTCTTACAAGCTGATCGACTGACACACACACACACAACACACACAACACACACACACACACACACACACACACACACACACACTTTTTCTCATCATCCCTTACACCTTCCCTCACAACATTTGCAGATGTTGGCTTACGCCCAGCCTCCAGCAAATCACCTTTGCCTCCTGTGCCCGGGCTCCCTCTGACTCTCAGCCTTGCACACCGATGTGATGTTCTACGTGAACATTCCCTCTGCATTCAGCCTCCCCTCCTCGTTCACTCTCACCCAGTTGAGTGAGCACAAGGGAAATTCTACTTCTTGATAAGCTCGTACTATTCAGACAGTTATCAGTAAACAATCCTCCACCTGCTATTATAACTTGCAAAGCATGCATGAATATGTTTCTTGTCACAGAAAAATTAATTCATTCTCTAATACGTTTTAACACATATTGGTTTTGTACAGAATGCCAACTCAGAGAATCCCTTCTTAACCACTCACACAGTGGTAGCCCTGGAGTACCGTCACATTACCGCCAGACACCTTCACAATAAACAGTGCGGGGCTTCTAATCAAGCCCTATCAACATGTCGGTTCACTGTCTGAAGACCACTTTTCCTCATATAAAACCTGTGGCCTGCTCCAGACACAGACAGCAGCTCTGATATGTTGCATGTGCTTCAGAAATCTATTCTAATGTTAACATGTCCCTTTTGCGCCGCGGCTATCTGGGCCTCGGGGTCTAGAGGCAATTCTGTTCTGTTACAGAAACAGAAGGCAATCTTCTAGGGCAATCAGTCTAATTAATTGGTGCTCACGTCCAGTAAGGTTCTGCTCACAAATGCCCAACTGGTTAATCACAATACTACTTCTAGTTCTACAATCTTGTGTGCTTTTAAGTGGATACAGAAGATGACTAACACAAAACCTCAGTTCCTGTAAAAAGCCAGGAAAGAGTTGGCCCCAGGGAAAGTGAAATGTACTTGCAGGCAAGACAAAAATCCCAGTAAAGACCAAAGAATGTACCTGGAGCAATGGGGACATAGGTAAATGTCTAATAAGCCCATTTTTGTCTAATTAAAAAAAATCAGTTTCTCATATGGACACTCTCTGGCTAGTGTCGTCTCCTGGGCACCTGCGGCCTGGCATCTGTTGGAGGGTCTCTGACTCTCTATTTTGGTTTAGATCAGCTAAGCAAAGTTCCTCTTCTTACATGCCCTGTCATGGTATGCCATTTCTAGCAACTGTGGACAAGACATGGTGAGATGCAGGATCTGTATGAGAAGCACTTAATTCAGTAGCAGGTTTATGTAACTTGAAGGGTCACCAACAGCTCATGAGGCTAAGGGATACCCTGTTATCGTAAGAAATGTCTAACCTGTTCAAGACACATGGATGAAGGCTCCGAATGACTTTCTTCTGCCGGTGTGGTTCATAATTTCAAGACGCTCCCTAAAAGCCTCAGTCCTTTAGCAATTCTATCACAGGCTCTCTCGCCTGTTCTTTGAAGCACAGAGTTAAATAAACACCTTCTTCATAAATGGCCCTTCTAGAGGTTTAGAGAGGAAGGGCGAGCCTAGAGTAGAGGAAGGAAGAACTCTGATGCAAACAGTAAGACTGCAGTTACCTGGGAACTGCCCAGAGTTAGTGAACAATATTTACTAGTTTAAAAAAAAAAAACAAATATTGTATATTATATAGTGGGTCAAGTGTTCAGATATCAGTACAAGGAAGTTAGACCCTGGTCAAAGGGTCAGAAGACAGATGTCCAAGTGAGGAGAGAGATAATGCTAAAACTGAAGAGTAAAGCTGTAAACTATCTGGGGTTAAATGAATTAAGTGAAAGAAGATGTCGGAGAGGGAGAAATATTCAAGCGTGCAGAGTTGGGATGAAACAGCATGTTTGAGGAAGGGAAGAATGTGAAGGAAGGGGATTGTCTGCAAGACTGGGTCAGGGGTGGGGGTGGGGAAGAATGCTCAAGTGCTCGCAGACAATGGAGGGTCTGGGAAAGAATGCTCGAATGCCCACTCAGATGTCTGTTTGAGTCTAGTCTATGTGCCTTTTTGTTTTTTAAGTCATTCTGGTGTGGTAAGGGCAAGCAAGAGATTCTTGTATTCCTGTAAGGGGAAGATGTTGTCTTTCAGTATGATGCCCAGAGGATAGGAGAGTTTCCCGTGTAAAGAAAAGTCAGCCCCAGTGGTATTTGCATGAGTCTGGATGTGGTACTGGAGAAAAAGGATCAGTTAAGAAACATTGCAGCTGGATGACTCCACCCATCTCTTTCCTGGGCATGAAGATTAAAGTGTGAGTTTCGGAGGGGAAAAGATGTTCCTATCTGTCACCTTGAATTTTAGATGCCTGTCACATACTGTGTGGGAGCATCTAGTGGCCAAGATAGCCTATAGAGTGCAGGAGAGGAGTCCTAGTTGGGAGATCTCTACTTGAGAGTTGCCATATCTAAAGAATATGTAAAGCCATGGACTGATTGAAGTCACTTGGTATAGTTTTGTAAACATAGAGAGCCTTTCTGAACTAAGCTGTCAGGATTAAATCTTGTTTTCACTTGTCTAGAAGCTTTCTAGTGACTTGGAATAATTAAAGCACTCTGGTAAGGAAATTTGATAAAGGCGTGTCTGGGTGTACTGCAGGGGGAGATGGCAAAGCCCTTCGGTATCTCTTAAATTTTGGTGTGGACCTGGAACAATGCTAATCAATCATGTCTATTGAGAGAATGATAACTTGTTCAACTGTCTCAGATTTTAAAGAAATTTTCACTTCATGCATAGCAAGAGAAGAAAGCAAAGGGGACTTTAAGACAAAGCCTTCTGGGTTGCCATGTCCATCTCTATTTAGAAGGTGGAAAGGGGGAAAAATAAAGCTAGCAAAGAATGCTGAAAGGAAATGCTTCATAAAATGGGAATAAAACCACGGGATCATGGTTTCGCAAGAGGCAAAAGAAGAGAAAGGGGAAAAGGAAGTATTTAAAGGAGACAGTTGTCAACTTAATCACACCCTGCAAAGAGGACATTCGACACACACTGACCACTGGGACCGGCTGCTCCACTTATCAGGTATGAATGGAAATCCATGAAAAATGAACCGGGGAGGGACAGCACCAGTGAGGAAGGAAAAAAATGCGGACAAGTCTTTCAGGAGCTTTTGCTACCTAAAAAATAGCGACATGAGGAAATACTCAGTGGAGGATGTGGTTGAAAGATCTTCTTAATTTCCATACCGGAGGCATACAAGTTTATCTGTACCTGCTGGAAATGGTACCCGGGAGATGGAGAAAGAGCAGAGAGTTTGGAGAGAAACAAGGCTGGGATCCGATATCTGAGAGCTTAGAAGGAGATTCTAGAGCTGCTTCCTGGAGAAATAGGCTGTCGGTAGAGGCTGGTCCCTGATAAGAGCAGATGTGAGAACGGACGTCCTAGCGGGGATGCAGCTGGCTGACGAAGTGTATGGGTATGAGCAAGTTCGTGGAGCAGCTCCACTCTCTCAGTGACTTAGGAGACCGATTTTATCAGCAGAGTGCTATCAGGAGAGGAGAGGAGAGAGGAGATGAGAGAGGAGGCATGTTGGAGGAGACAAGGGACTGGCAGGTTATTCTGGAATGAAAGTTAGCATGGGGGCTGCAGCAGGCATGCTAGGCACCATGGGAGGGCTGTGGTACTGTCCCAGGAGCTCTTGCTTCTCCAGCTTGGAAGGAATACAGGGAACTTGTGCAATTGCTTCTTGGAGCATAAAGGAAACGTGACTTTGGTTTAATCGAAGCGAAGTAGCAGGCACTGATCTGCACTCCTTCAAATCCCCCACCCCCTGGCCACCATGCATGACCACAATGACCATTTCCACCTGAGACTTAGCCAACTTCATTTATCATCTCACCTACGGGTGCATGGTCCAGATTAAGCATCCCATAGCTTCTGCTTCTTGTCCTGAGTGTTCTCTGTCAGAAGGATGTCAGACATTGTTAGAGAAGTTGCTGGATATTTTAGCACAGACAACTCAAAAGTATATGAATACAGATGGGAATCTGTGAGCTAAAATCTGTGAGTGAATGTGTCTGTCTTCTGTCTTTTGCTTCAGTCCTAAGGATTCTTCAGCGCTTTCTAGAGGGTAGAGGACTGCTTTCTCTCACCAGTGCCAAAGCCACTAATACCAACTCTCTCTCCCTGAGTGATTCTCCTGGATTCTGACTCCTGTGGCCTGCAATTGCTTAAAAAAAAAAATGTTGCTTGTTTACATCATGGTCTGTCTCCAAGGGAATTCAGGGAAAAGATCATTAGCTTCAGGAATCGCTTTAGAAATTAGACCCTTTGTGGTCAATTTCTGTGCAGCACAAATTGTACTCCATGGCTTTATTGAAGAAAGAAGATGCAAAGTTGCGGAGGTGGGGGTGTGGCGGCTGGTGGAGAGGTTGCTGGGAAGAGTGGGGGGGGGGTGAATATGATCACATTGCATAAAATTCTCCAAAAAATGAATAAAAGCGGTTTGAAGGAAAAAAAGTCAACCCCCTAAGATGGGATTGTGTGTCTCTGTGAAGGCCACACTGTGGAGGAGAGTGAACTGCTAGCAATCACTGGCCTATGTTAGCAGCACAAATTCCAAGACTTTCATCTAGTGACCTGCGGTGAGGTCAAGTTCAGGTTGGTGTGTGCATTGGGTTGAGTTAGGCCTTTGGTGTTTGAAAAATGTAGATTCTGGCAATAAAGCCATATAGATGTTGGGGATAAAGTCAACCAACTGTCAACTGAAGGGCACTGTTGAAATTCACACAGAATTGAAGCGTAATGGTGAAGACTGCCCCAGACTCCAGAGAGACTCCATGCAAAACCTTGGTACTTAATGTAAAAACTATGACAGAAAAAGAGTTGGGTTGTAAGGCCCATCTGGGGACATCCAGGTATACAGTGAGAAAAGCTTCTTCTGAGATCTCTAAGAAGACAAGGAAAGCAACTCTCTTTTGGCTAGAGGAAAGAAATCTGCCCTTGTGTAGACATGCGACAGAAAGCTTACAATCTGCCCTTGTGTAGACACGCGGCAGAAAGCTTACACGGTGCAGCTGTCTCTCAATACGACTCTCTCTCTTCCGGGTTCTATGCCTGCTCATCCTTTCCAGCTCCCCAGGCAAATAGAATCAGGGAGTAGCACGCCCAGAGCTGCAGCACGCAGTCCCACCAAGAGGACCTACGACTGGGAGGGGATAGTTTACATGCTTAGAGAATTACAGTTGAAAAGCTTTACTCTTACTGATCTGCTTCAATTGGGAAGGTCAAGGGGGGGGGGTGTTGAGCTAGGAGCAGAGCAGAGAACAGGACGTCCTCCCCGGCATGTTCTTATGGAATGCTTCAAGTTTCTTGCAAGTGCTCTAACAGGCACTATGCTCCTGGGACAATGGCCTAGAAAAGGAGGTGATAAGGGATGGGGGATGGGCTTGCTAAAATACTGCAGAAGTGGGGTCCAAAGATTGTGGAGGATACAGTGTAACAACATGAGTGAGCAAGAGTCTAAGAATTGATTATCCAAGGTATATGGCCAGGAGCCCTGGCGGGATCCAGTCGCTCTTCCCCTTAGGGGTCAGCATCTCAAACCTGTGGTTGACTCTTCCTCCTTGCCAGAAGCACTCTCATGCCCCTGAATTCCATTCCCTGAGACTGGTTCCCCTACCCCCAAATTGCTTGCACATGTGCTTCTGAGAAGTGGAAATTACTGGCAAGTCGGGGTGTCCAAAGATTGTTCTGGGTGCCACCACGGACTCCAAAAGAAGATGCAAAATATATTCGACTGCAGACTCTGGAACATGCTGGACCCTCACGAGATAACGACTGTCTCCTCCTCCTTCTTCCTCCTCCTCTTCTTCCCTCTTCACTGAATCAGACTGATTTCCTTGAACCAGTTCACTCAGATAGGGGACCAACAGCTCTTGGAGGCAGAAGAGTAATGCAAATGCAGCAGCAGCAAGTGCCCGTGCTCCCTGCCAATGCAAAGTCCTCCACCCCCAGAACTCATTCTTCTAGGCTGCTGCCCCCTCCATGGTCATGGTCTGACCCCGGCAGGGTGGGAAGAGCTGTGTCCCCCGGGGGGATCAAATCCCCTCCTGGGGAAATCAAAGGGGAGATCAGGAATTAGTCACTGGATTGTGTCACATAGAAGACAAGGAAGAAAGGAAGAATGAGAGGAAAGAGGGTGGGAGGGGAGGAGGGAAGGGAGGTGGGCAGGTGTGAGGAATGAGGAGGAAGGCAGAAGGGCAGCCGTACTGGATTTGACTGGATTTGACAGGTTCCCATGATGTATTTTATTTAACTAGCACAAGCCATTTGCAAAGCATTCACCTAGTCATACAGGAGGGGATGCCAAGGCTTGTGGGGTGTGGGGTGGGATAGGGAGAGAGGGAGAGGGGGAGAAAGAGACAGACAGACAGACAGACACACACACACACAGAGAGAGAGAGAGAGAGAGAGAGAGAGAGAGAGAGAGAGAGAGAGAGAGAGAGAGAGATTTCTGCAGTGCATACGGACATGCAGGTGTTCATGCCTGTGTATATACTCGGTGCCAGAGGAGAGCAGTGGGCATCCTGTTCTATTACGTCCTGCCTCGTTCCCTTGAGAAGGTACTTCTCATTGACTCTGGGGCTCCATTAACCCCGGTGATTGTCCTGTCTCTGCCCACAGCCCCGGGTACACCTGGCCATGCATAGTTGAGTGTCATGAGTCTATACTCAGGCCCTTGTGCATGCACAGCGAATCCTGTTACCTGCTATATTATCTCTACAGTCACCAATTAACCCATCACATGCCAGAGTGGCAGGTAAGAGTTACAGGTGCCACCAAAACAGCCCAAAGCACAAAGGTCACACAGGAACCAAGAGTCAGACCGCAGACATCTCTTGGCTTCTGTCTCTACGGCTTGAACTTGGAGGTGCCATCAAATGGGAAGCCATTGAAGGATTGGAACACAGACAACCAGAGGATCCTCACTCTCCCTCTACTTAACAAATGATGGAAACTGGACAAGCGCATATGAAAACATTTCCACAGATAAGGACCCTAAGACTTGGGGGGGACGGGACCACACTGGCTTTATTGGACTGCATGGTATTTCTGCCAAGGGTGGAGGAGGTTGAGGTGAGGCCAAGAAGGGGGAACAGAAAAGAGCGAGGTGGCTGGTTAATTATAGATGAAGTGACATTGATTAGCTCTTAGACCGGACTGATTTTGTTGAATATCCAGTCAGCATGCTTTGTTCCTGAGGTCCCTGGTCACCACTCCTCCCCGGCCTCCTACTGCCTGTTGCCTGTGAATTCCCAGTTGTACCCATGAACCAGCCCACTGCTGCTGTCCCTTCTGAGATTTCCCGCTTAAGTTGTCACAGCTCTTTGCCTGCCCAGCTCCTTTGTAAGTTTTATATCTTCTCTCTGCTCCCAATACTAACAGGCTTCAAAGGCTTACAACATCTGTCTTAGTCAGGGTTTCTATTCCTGCACAAACATCATGACCCAAGAAGCAAGTTGGGGAGGAAAGGGTTTATTCAGCTTACACTTCTACGTTGCTGTTCATCACCAAAGGAAGTCAGGACTGGAACTCAAGCAGGTCAGGAAGCAGGAGCTGATGCAGAGGCCATGGAGGGATGTTCCTTACTGGCTTGCTTCCCCTGGCTTGCTCAGCCTGCTCTCTTTTAGAACCCAAGAATACCAGCCCAGAGATGGTACCACCCACAAGGGGCCCTCTCCCCTTGATCACTAATTAAGAAAATGCTCCACAGCTGGATCTCATGAAGGCACTTCCCCAACAGAAGCTCCTTTCTCTGTGATAACTCCAGCCAGTGTCAAGTCGACACACAAAACCAGCCAGTACAACATCCTAACGCTCAAAGGATCTTTTAACTTAAGAAGCCAGTATATAACATTGACTCCAAGCCACGCCCTATTTAATCACTTAAAACCATTAACTTGTTTTATTAAATGCACACAGAAATCTGAAGAGATAGGTACAGTTATTAGCCTCTGTTTTCAGATGAGGAAGCTGGGCTTCAAAAAGACATAATGGTGTGCTCATTTTTCAATCTGCACAAAGAGTGAGAAGGACTAGAATCTGGAACAGAGAAGGACTTGCTATTATGAAGAAAGATAAAGACGACGACGGAGGGAGAGCTCAGAGGTGGGATTCGGAAACAGGCGTCCAGCCCTGCAGTTGGTCCTCTTAACCTTGGGAAGCAGTCAATCCAAGCCTTTTATTTTGCAACTGAAACAGTAAAACACAATGAACCCATTAACTTACGTAGGGATGAGGTAGGGTGTAGCCAACATGATAGGCCCACATGGAAGTCTTCTAATTCTTAGTTCCACACATGGCTTACTTTCTAAGCAATAGTCTCCCCGCCCCTCCACACACACACACTCCATAGTCATGGGTTTTTCTGTTTTATTTTTATTATACAAATATGATGTATATACGCATGGGAGTGAGCGTGTGCACATGCGCATGGAGGCCAGCGGCTTATGCCGGGCATCTTCCTCTATGCCTGTCCACCATAGTTTTTGAGACAGGCTCTCTCACTGAACTCAGAGTTCACGGATAGGCTAGCCTGGCTGCAGCAAGCGCACCCTCTTTCCCTCACGGTGCTGGGGTTAAAAGCATGCCGAACCACATCCTGGTTTACGTGCGCTAAGGAGCTGAACCCTGGTCTTCACGCTTGCGGAGCAAGCATTTTACAAACTGCGTCGTTTCCTCAGGCCTCGCCTATGCTTCTATAATGGCTACCCTTGAGTTCTTCTATTGATTTCGTACATTTATCATCACGCAGTGGCGCTCCACTTTATCCGTGCCGTGTAAAAGAAGCATCGGGATTGGGATTGTTAAAACTCCCTCTGGTCACCTGGGGGTTTAGAACAGTGTAATCCAGTTTCCGGCTATTCACTCATTAGCAGTAAAGCCACAGCCTGCTGCTTTAACTCTCCGGAATGCCCAAGTGTTAGATTTGAGGGTGCCTGGCAAACTGTAAGAAGACTATAAATCTTGTTATTACAGTAATGACGGCGATTAGTCCTGTTAAAAGCACGGGCACACTCATTCCTTCAGCAGAGTCCGTGAAACAGGGATACGAATATAGACTCAGGTGGCCATTGTTTCCCAAGGTGGGAGGACCCCGTGCTGCGACTGCTGCTGGCGACAGAGGAGGCTGCGAGTAAAAGGCTTAAGAAATGTAAACTGTGTTCCTGTTTATTAATGGCTCACGAGGAGAGCTTTGTGTCGTAAAATGGAAAGCCGTAATAACAGAGAATCTGGCATCCATAGAAACATACCTCTGTGGGCCTCTCTTCTCCTGGGCATGGGAGGATGCGGTCCCCGGCCTTTTCATAACAGCTACTAACGTAGCCTCACGGGTGCTCGGCCTCCTGCATTATTAGAGACCACGAGCTCTAAGGGGCAGGAGCGCGTGCATTTTATTCTCTCTTTGCAAAGCAAGCGGCATGGCTGACCTCTGGGAGGCAGGGGTTGAAGAATGGATGGATGGCCGAAGAATTGACTGTTAGATCCACTTGAATTATCTCCGTTTTCCTTTTACTCAACAACCCATGGCTGTTGAAGACGCTCTAAGAACAGCAAACCCAGTAGCCCTCCTAACGTCGTGTGTAGAGTGGGGCTGAACTTAGAAAGGAGGAGTTGATGCAATGTTCAGGATGAATGGAACGAGATATTGGAGACTGGGAATTTCTTTATATCGGCTTTTGAGAACCAACCTTTGGTTTTCTGATGCTTAATCACTTAACCAACTGACAAAGTGTTCCTACCTTTTCCTATGCGGCTGAATATTTGCCTTACTTATACTAGTCAAATAAAGAGTTTTAGATGTCAAGATATATTATTGTCTTGCAGGCGCTTTAATCCATCCTGCAGTGCAGCTCTTGGTTTCCATGTGGTCCCTTATTTGTAATCTAAGGGCCAACTTTGATTGTTCAAACCCGTGTTAGCACGGTACAGGCCACTGCCAGATTCTGAAATAGTCAAATTCTCCAGCTGTGTTGGTGAAGCCCCAGATTCTGGAGCCTGTTCTTTCACAGTCACATTTAGAGTATTTACCAAAGGCTTCTCTCGATGTCTCTGCTTCTGTCTGTCTCTCTAATCTCTCTGTCTGTCTCTGTCTCTCTGTCTCCGTCTGTCTCTGTCTGTCCCTGTCTCTCTCTCAAAACAAAGAACTGAGGAGAACAGATCACTTAGTTTAAAGCCACGATTGGAAGCTGTGTCCTAACTCCACCAGTTTGCCCAGCCATCCCGACCCACCTCCTAACTGGGGTCTTTCTTCCTTTGTTTTTTAAATCTTGTCTGTCCAAATGCATTGGTGTAGGGTACCAAGCAGCCTAGAGTAGTTTTGAACTTGCTGGGTAGCCAAGGCTGCTTCTGAGCTCCTAATCCTCCTGCCTCTGTAGACTGAAAGGTGGCATGAGCCACCACATCCAGCTTTGTCCCTCTAATCATATGTCACTCTTGACTGTCCTAGATTTGCATAATGATAAAGTTTTCCAAAGCCAGATAACTCAAGGGCCAAGAGTAATTTATTCATGGAGAGACAGTCTTAGAGGAACAGGGAAGGACTTGCTATGATGGGGAAAGAGAAAGAAGAGGGAGGGAAAGTTTAGTTTTCAGAGGAAAATGAAACACAGAGGTACAGGGCATAGGCAGAGAAGACCGCTTCGCAGTTCCCCTGTTTATTTCACAAACTTCCAGAAAAGAGATGGCTGAAGGCGTGGAGGGTGGGTTTGGAGACTGTAATCCTCTGCTCTAGGAGAGGATTCACTTTGCTGCTGAAGGGAAATAACTCACAGGATAAGAGAGAGACAGAGAACGCAGGAGTGGGGTGGGCGAGACAGAGAGGAAGACATATGGGGAGGGGGCTGGGAGGAGATGAGCGAGGAGTGGAGAACAGGCTATGCGCGGCGGCAGCACTGTTGGAAACATAAGAACCACCCCCAGAGACGAAATGCCAGCGTCTCTGGGCAGAATCGAAATTGTCAGCACACACATCTTTGCTCTGAGAAATATTCACTTTTCTTTTCCTTTCAAGATGACTTCCTCTTTCAGCGTCAGTAAAACCTTCTGCTAGAAACTGGTGTGTGGCTTCGGCCCCACCACGGATGGCCCCTTCCCTGGCACTGCAGCTAAGGTCCCATAGCAAGGGAAATTCAAGAACAAGTAAGAGCCTGGGTTTCACATGAACTCACATCTTACAAGAGGATAATGGAAGAAGTGCATTGCTCCCAAAAGAATGAGGAAAATATCATCTTTAATGATCATACTTTCTAAATATAATTCCCCACTCACTTCTCGGTTATTAACGTCAATGGGAACAGAGGCAGTGGCATAAAACAAGTAAAATTAGGTAAGAATAGCAAAGCTGATGGTGCTGCGAACACTCCCTGCAAGGAGCCTTGGTGCGTTCTCATTAACGGACAAGAAGAGCAGCAAGATACAGTTAGTGTTCCCCGCTATGGACAGCCGCGGAAGCAAGTTCACGGAGGTTAGGCAACTGGCCACAGCTCTGGGCTGACTGCTCCAGGGACCAGGACGGTGAGGGACTCATCTGGCTTCTAGTCCTCTACAAAAGGCTCTCGATCTCATTTTAGCCAAAAGTTGAGTGTTAAACTCTTTCCTCATCAACTTTTTCTTGGACCTGGTGTCTGGGGATTGTTTTAAGATCCTTTCAGTCTCTTTAATTTCTTCCTTACGCTGTGTAAACAAATAAGATGATCAAAAACTAGGCGCTACCTAATTTAAAGATCATGAACAATCAACTTCTGGTTAATGATAGCTGCATAAAAGAGAAGAAAAATTAAGAAGGCACAGGACGCCATAATGTCTACCTTATAAGCCACATCAGACACCACTGGCCCCTCCTCCTTTTGCTTAATGGCTTTAAAAGGCTATGCCCCAGTTCAGCTGATGACCAAGGCCTCCATCAGGCCTGCGACTTTTGCTCACCACTGTCCCCGCCCTCCCGCTCCCACCCTTGTGAGTCCTGGCGATTCAGTTTGAATCACACCTTCCTCTTCTCTGCATGCTCTCCTGAGAGAGCTCATCTTCTCCCGCTAGGCATCCGGCAGTTGTGCCAACTCTGCTGATGAATCTGGAAGTTCACGTTCATAGCTGCAGGCGCTGCAAGACAACCTCGGGAGCGCGTACAGCTTCGGCTCAGAATCAGCTGCATCTTCTGTGAAAAGCAGGCTCCGGGGTCAACAGCTCCCCTCCATGTGTTTCCTTATTAGTCATCTAAGAACCAGCTTTGATTGTTCAAGCCTGTATTGGCGGTATATAGGCCATTGCCAGATTCTAAAATAGTCAACATTCTCCAGCTATCTTTGTGACCCCAAACTGGTTATTGTTTCTTTACATGCAGGATATTTACCAAAGGCTTCTCAATCTGTCTCTGTCTCTGTGTCTGTCTGCCTGTCTCTCAGCAAAAAAATAAATAAATAAATAAACCAAGCCCTAGAGAGAATAAAATGACTTGACTTAAAACTACAAAATTAGAATTATTAGAAGCCAACTCCCAAGATGGCTCCTTCCCAGTGTGTCCTGTTGTCTGTGAAAAGAACAAGGCTCTTCCACCGTGACCCCGCCCTCGCTTGTCATCTCTTCTCTCCAGTTCCATAAAGATATGTTGATAGCAACGCTACCCTCTCTGTCAAGTTTTGAGTTTAAATCTTTGGTCATGTGACTATTCCCACTTGGAGAAATATCAGCTTCTTAGCTATTTATATTCCGCATCCTTTGAAGTCTAGGATGAGGACCACTGCCTACATGTTCTCCAAGCTGTTCCAGGACTTTAGCTTCAGCAATACAGACAGTCCCCTCCTCTGTAGCACAGGAGTCATACCACCCGTCTGAAGCACTTCACTGTGATCTGTCTCTCGCACGTTCACTCAACGCGTCCGTGTAGGCGGGCTTTGCTTCCTGCACTGAACTTGACTTGTGAAGTCAGTTCGATTGTGTCTTCCCCATTGTGCTGTCCTCGACACTGAGGACAGCTCTGGGCTAGAATAGACACTTCACCATTTGTTTAAAATATAAAGAATCTAAGAATAGAACCTGACTTCAAGTCTTCAATAATACAGCACCCCAACCCTCCCTCCCCCAAAAAAAAACACCCAGAGGAAATCAAGTCCATAGATAACGCAAAGCTTAATTTCACAATTGGCTTAAGTCAACTCACCCGTTCAACAAACATAGGATGAAGGCTTGCTTCAAGCATCCTGATGATGTGGCGCCAACCATCCAGGCACAGGAAGGGACATATATGTAAAGGTGAGTCAGGTAAAGTGAGAAGAAGCAGGCAGACCTGAGATGCAGTCACTTAGAGACACAGTAAAATCCAGAAACTGAGAGGAGGGAACGGAGGACAAGGAACACCCGAAGAAGGCACTGGGACTCCTCACTCGGGCAAAGGGAGGGGAGCATGCTATTCCTGGAGGTGACGCAAGGTAGCAAAGATTCATGAGGTCTTCCGGGAAAACTCAGTCATCAGAATGGTGAGCAGCTCCATGGTTGGCACCGTGTCAGAGCATGCAGACCCCGGGCCACTGAAGGTTTGTTTCATGACCAGGACCCTGCTGCACTGCAAGTGATATTTCTCAAAAAGCATCCCCACAAGAGAGGCCCAAGAAGAGGACAGGGCAGCTCAGGCCGGCACCTGGTGAGCAGACTGATTCGCTGCCCGTCAGTGTTTGTTGAGGCAGGAAGAACATCAGATGAACCCTGCCATCAAAGAAAATCAAATCTGCCCCATTTGTTTTCCTTTATCACGTGAATCAAAAGCTTAGCCGAGAGAACTAAAGCCAAGTCTAGAAGAGAGTGCAGCCAGCACGATCGCGGGTAGATTTCAAGACTCAAACTTTCTCTGAGGCCCTCAGTCTTCCTTCCCCTGGGGCCAGGTGTGTGGTCAGCTGCTGTACCATCCTGTGGTAGGAATCAGACTGAGGTTCCTGTTCAAGCCTCTTCACTGAGCACAGTTCAAGGAAAGGGCCCAATCCTTCCTACTATCAGAGAGTCAAAGAGCTTCAGAATTAGAAGCAAGAGAAGGCCCCAATCTCCCAGACCCACGCTTTCCCAGCAAACACCTCTCTTAGGATACTATGAGGAAATCAGAAAAGGTGAATGACTCTCTTGCCAGGAGGCAGCTGTCCTGAGCTACCACAAAGCTGGGGAGTGCCGTGCTCCCCTGCAGTCGGTCCACCACAGCACCTTGTTCTGCTGGGATATGAAAAGGGGTGTACTTGGAAGAGTCCCTTCTGAGATCTGAGATCAGGCTGAAGCGATGCAGGGGTGGAGGCCTTTCTAAGCGACGGGCCATAGGTCCTTTATCACGTGCATAAAACGATCCAAGTGAGATGTGAACCATTTAATGTGGAGAGTGGGTAAGACGATTCAGTGATGTGTAAGAGAGAACACAGAGAAGCTTGCTATAGAATCTAGGGGCGAGGTAATGAGTCTAGTGAGGGTGGAAGAGGAGAGAGTGACTTCCCTCAGGGCCACTGTGCAGGAATGAGGGGGATCTGACCAGCCGTATACATAAAAGGAATGACGGGCAGAGAGGAATTACTTCCGAGGACTTGACAGTAATGATTAGGTAGAAGACGGTGTGAGCACTCTCACATAAAACAGATGCTGAAACTCAAAGCCAGATTTTCCTATCGGTGAATCTGCAAAATCACCTTCACACATGAAAGAGAGCACATTTAGTCATTTGCAGAGAGTGATAAGCTTTCCACTCCACAGTTCTGCACTGCTTCGTCTATACAGGGCTCTACACATTCCCCGCTGAACCATTGGCTACTGGCAGGTTCTGGAGGTGAGGCGGTTATTGTCTTCAGTGACATCACCCAACAGTGATCCCGCCAGCCTCCAATATAGAGTTTCAAACCTGTAGTCACACACACACAGCCCTGGTCAAAAATCAGTGGGTCATAAAAGAAAACAAAAAAGACGGAAATGAGGTTGAGGGCTTTGTAGCAAGAAAGGGGGATGAAAGAGGTGAGAGGGAGATTGAAAAGAGACCGCAGTTGGAAGGACTCAATTCATTATCTACAGGTAGGAAATTGTCTAAGAATGAAAGTTAATGGTAAAAATGGTAGTGGTGCTTACCATGCACCGAATCTTACTTAAGGTGACCCCAAAACATGAATGAGATATTCCAATCTATCAGCAGTCCCACGCATATTTTCAGTTTGACCCATGTGCACTTCAGACTGCTAAAAAAAAAAAAAAGGGATAGACAAAGGAGATGTGAATTCGCATCTGCTGGTTGTCAGAGATGGCTTCAGAGGAGGAAACACGTGTTATGTCTTAGAGGACACTCCTGGTCTTCCCCAGGGATTAAAAAGAAAGGGGCCTTAATGCCCATGGCTGTTGTGAGTGTGAGGAGCAGTAAGACTGTTTGCTTAGAGGGCGGTCACCCATTCCGTCTCTGCCATGTGATGTTGCTAGATCTCCTGTGGTGCGAGCTACAGAACGCAGGCCACGTGGAAGGATGTGACAGTGCGATGACATCGGTCCAATCAGCAAGGGCCAGCCCAGATGTCCCAGAGGCTAGCTTAGGACTCTGGGCCTTGTCTTGTTCATAGAAGGGAGCCCCCAGAGAGTTGTGGAGCAATGAGCTTTCCTCTCTAGATGTCCACGTCTCTATAATGTGCAGCATATCCCACTGTTATCCAGCAGAATGCTGTGACACCTCCCTCCTCCACATTTGGTTTGAGAAGACTTCTGTAGTGCTATCCCAGCTTCTGCCAACAACATTGAAGTTCCCAAGTTGATGAGCTTCCATTAGCAGCTTCCCGGAAGGGGACCATCGAGGGTTAGACCATGCTTTTGGACTTGGGGTTCTTTGTGAGATCATGAAAGACATATTTGAGGATATGTTGAGCATGTGACCCTTCCGGACAATTTGAACTAAACTTCCAGGAGCAAGGCCTTCTCTCTCCCACGGCACACTGCTGCTTGGTTCTAGCTTGCCAAACCTCCTGCCATGGGGCTGGTTCCCATGCAGCAGCATGTGTGGCTCTTGCAATCTGGACTAAAGGCACGTTCTGGGACGCTGCCAGCAGAGGCTCTGTACCTGGGCTGTTGAAGACCGTGTGTTGACCTTGTTCATGTCTGCTATGTCTTTCCCATCAGTGAGATCCTGTTCCTTTATGTCTCCTGTCAAACTCTTTTCTTTTTTAATGGACATAGTCCCATTTGCTTACTAACGGCCAGATGACTGATCCCGACCGCTGCTTCAGCCAAGGAGGGAGGGTCCCTTCTCAGGGCTCAGAAGGAATGGAAGGCACAGGATCTTTGTCTTATTTTCTAATTTCTGGAAACAAATAACTTTGGCCGGAAGCGTGTGTCCTTTCCAGGACTGACAGACCAACAGACTTAGCATGTGTGACCTTTACACAAGACCCAGAAGATCTGGGAGGCTGACTTTAACACTGCGCTTCCTGTCATTTTCCACTTTGCAGTAGAAAACGGAACGTTCCCCAGTTCCCCCCAGCACTGAGACACATAGCCATCATGGCCCATGGCATAGAGACAAAAGAGACACACTTTACTGACAGGCGGACAAGCACACCAGTCAGGGAAGGGAAGTGTAAGGAGCTAGGAGCACTAAAGAATGGTCACGGGCTCGAAGCTCCCAAAATCCACGAGTCTACACTGGTCTGAGAGTGTAGTGTGGTTGCTCTCTGTCTTTCAACCATTTGTGACTTCCAATGAAGAACTTGTGTGTGTGTGTGTGGATATAAAATCCAGAAATGCTTATAATGCTAAATACCTCATTCTGCTCGCAGAGCCTGGCATTAAGTCGTGTGTAAAATAAGAATTTGACTGTCTGCCTGTGTAAGATATTTTTCTATCGAACCTCAAGAAGCCAGCTGAATATTAGAATATGCTACACAAGAAATGCCTGGCTGGTTTCAAAAGAAGAGCAAGCACTGTAAAGCAATTAATAAATGCTATTTACGAGTGGTGATTAGCTCTTTTCTCGTGTTACGTTATTGGTGGAGGCATGTAAGGAGGCTCATATGACCTCTCTGTTGGAACCTCCATTTGGAGGGGAACCAGAACCCCAGATCCCCACCCGTCCTACTCATTCCATAAGCCCAAATCTGATGAACCCAAGGATCAGATGCAAAACTTCCGCTTGTGGGGGAGCTGACCGGATGTGTGGAAGTCTGCTTAAAAACCTCTGGTTAAAACCAATAGCCATGATCACCTAATGACGCCTCTGTGGCAAGCGTGCCCAGAGGCCCCGCCATGGTTCCCTCCTCCGGATTAAGAACAGCACAGCACTTTTTCCCTTTGTCTTCTTATTTCTTTGGCGAAACATAACATCTCCCCCAAGTCTTTAATCAGACAGTTGGCGCTCCTCGTCTGTTCTGCAAATGCAATATTCCTTAATTGTGTTTCTTAATACAATTACAGAGCTGTGCTTTGGCCTCACTGGCTCACAGAACCGTGCCAAGATCGAGCCCAGTCAGAACCACAAAAATTTAAATGCCACACATTATAAAAGTACCTACCGGCTCCTGACACTGTGGGATCAGGACCAGTGAGACTAACTGCTCGGAAGGAGAAGGCAGCGGGGAGAGGGGGACATCTCACACTCCTTGCTGTGGCCCTCACTCCTTGCTCCTCACTCTATAAATACTATTTTCTCTTTCCTGCACTTTATCCTGCAATCCCATTGGATATAATAACAGTGCGGTAATACAAAGAACATCATTTTCCAACACGAAAAACTTTCATTTTAAAGGCCCCTCTGTGCTCCAGAATTTAGCAATGCATCAGTTTCCCATCAGGGCCAGGGCACACATCCTACTGGAAGCTTTGAAGTTCAGTGCCTTTTGTCTGTATACAGGTTACACTGAAGACCCCTTACAGCCAACCGTGCTGATGGAAACTCATCTCTCCGCATAAAATGGACCCGCAAATGTCATCTAAAGGAACAGAATGCATGGGAGAACCAGGGTTTCTTCTCCTGAGGTAAACGGTCACAGCTTGTGCCCTTTCCAGAGCTTGGGGCTCCCAACACCAGCCACAATTCCGATTTCTCGATTGATCTTCAGGAGGGAAGCGAGGGGAAGACTTCCTTCATGAACGCCAGGCTTCAAAGCCATGTAAAGTGTCATTCTGCCCTGTTCCGTTCACCCTGGGCCACACAAGTGACAACAGGGTGGTTCTAAGGCCCTGGCTGCTGGCCGGGAATCAAGCTCCAAGCAGCCCTCATGCTCTCACCATTACAGAGCCTGTACCTCTTTCTGGTCCTTCTGAGTTATAATTCGTGCTGGGTCAGGCCCAGGTTCCGTACTGAGTCTCTTCCTTCTTCCTAACGTCTTCCATGCAGTCGGCAACAAGAAACTGAGGATTCAAAACACGGGGAGGGAAAACAGCAGCAGCAGCAGGCAAGGAAGCCAGCTTGTTAACACTTCCCCGAGGCTGTTGACTCTTTACCAGGTGATAACATTTTGAAAGACTCCTCTAGCTGAACAAAAGAGAACGCTAGCTGCTGACCACAGCACATCTCCCTCATGTAGTGTACAAGAACGCTCCCATTCCCTCGACCACCAGCACCTACTGCTACCCTACACTACCCTACGAAGAGTTGTGGGCTGCAAATCTCCCCCCAGCTGCCCCTGAGGGCAGATCTGGAAAGCTGATCCCGGAAGGGCTCAAAACGTATTCTACATGCCCTATTGGGTTCGGTTTGGGAGTGGGCTGAACTGGGGAAGGAAGCCCTTCCCTAAGGATTGTGCCGCCGCTAGAGGCCGCTCTGAGCCAGAGGCTCTCCCCTCAATCTGCTCTGAAGGGAAATCGCATCTGAGGGAAGAAGCTGAGTAGCAGCGGAGTCATGGCAACACCATGGCTCCTATTTTTAAACTTGTGGGTGAGTGAGCGCACCAAGTGTGCGTGTATGTGCGTGGGGGGAGGGGGGAAGGGATTGGGGTGCATCTCAGAGGAATATTCTCCCATGCACATCTGAGTTTTCAGGGGTGAATAATCAGTGACCAGAAGGGCAACAAATTAAATTGGAACTTGGGATGGAAGAATGTTCCAGATTAACTTCACTACCCTGACCTCAATCACAAAAGATCCTTTAGGTCCTAAAGAAGCACCAGAAGATTCCTGATTCCTGAGAGCTCCAGCCCCAGCGTCCTCCCTGACGCTGATCTTTGTTCCTTCCGCGTGCTTTGCCAGCCTCTTGGGTGATTCAGTTTGCGTTGCCCGAAGAGTAAGTCTAAGGCTACAAATTAAAGGGATCTTTTTGCAGATGCCCCACTCCTCCTGAGGCTAATCAAAGTGCATGCTGGGTAGCATTCGTATCTTCTAGAACCTTGAACAAGTCTCGGTATAGAAAAGGGAGTGCAAACACCTACTGCATATGTTATCAAGTACCCAAATTGTATAAACGTCATTTTGTTAGATGCAGAAAGCTGGCCCCGGTTCAGCCCTGTTTCTTCCTCGGCAGCCTCCCCTCCCCCACCACCACCTCTGTTTCCTTCCGGTCTGGTCTCTGGCAGTATCTATGCCTTGAACAAGTCCAAACTTATCTAATCTGTCAAAACTGAACGGTGGCCCTGGAGGACATGTTTAAATGGAGACAGAGGTCAAGGTCTTGCTTTGTCTTAACACATGTCCACGACAATATTTTCAATGTTCCTCTGACCTCTCTGAGCACCAACAGACTAGAACAGAACAGTTGCCTTCTCTTTTGTAGGAGGAATTGCAGAGGCCACCTCTATGTAAATGCTGGGGCCACACAGACATAGAGGCATCTCTTATAGGAGGACCTAACTCAAGACTGAGAGACCAAGGATTGCTGTTGTAGACAGTGCCAGCCAATCAGGAACTGTTGTTAAGAAGAGACGCTTTCTTGGGACCAATGGGGCGTGGGGGAGGGTATTAAAGAAGCTCACAGTGGTGCTCAGATGAGGTTGCTGCTTGCTGCGGCATTTCTCACTGTGTCTGTGTCACTAAGTGCCACCCGACCTCCGACCCCCAAGGGCAGGTAGGGTCAGCAGCGAGTAGTCCAGGGTACGGGCAACACTCCTTCATTATAAGAGTCTCAGGCAGGGAGTGATTGTGTACAGTTTTCCGTGTATGAGAAAAAGAACTTGGGAACATATACAGCCAGAGTAAGAAAGACACATCATCCTTCTGTGTGTGAAAAGAAAGGTGCCCACAGCATCCTAGCAAAGTGAACCCAATGACAATGCTGAGTCCCCTGGGATCAATGTAGATGTCCTTAATACACATGTACTAGATGTCACCCCCAGGCTCACTCTGGGTTTCTCAGGGTTGATCAGAGAGTAGTGCCTATGTCTGCAGTGTGTCTTTATTTGTGTATGTATGTAGATTCACTTGTATGTGTGTGCATGTGTGTTCATTTGTGTATGTGTGTAGTGTGTGAGTGTGTTCATTTATGTGAATATATGTATATGTATGTGGGGGGGTGTTCATTTACTGAGTGTGGGCACATGTATGCAGAAATTAGAGAATATCCTTGGTTCTCAGTTCTCACCACCTTGTTTGAGGCATAATCTCTTGTTCCCAGCTACACATCAGGCTAGCTGGCCTGGGGCTTTCCAGGGGTTCCCCTGTGCCCCACCTTTTATCCCAACAAAGGAGTGCTGGGATGACAGACCCACACAACCACCCCCAGCATTGTGTGGGTTCTCGGGATTTGAACTCTGCACTGCGAGTACTTTACACGCCAAACTATCCGCCCAGCCCAAGGAAGACATTCTTGACTCTGAGCCACTCTATCCTGTGAGTTACTGACACGCTCATCCGAATCAAAGTCCTTTGCATTTGACTGAGCATTGTGGGAAAGGAAGCAGTCCAAGGTGGGTCGACAACCGGGGGCCCACTGCCCCTGAGTGTTCCAGTGTGGGCTGGAACCCATCTGCAAGTCAAAAGAAAATGAGGCCCGCTCTGTTCGATCTCCATTTCTCTAACCTGAAAAACACGGGGGCAACGGTGCTCTGGGCCGTGCTCTCCAGATCAAATGATGCTAAGCAGGACGGTTGGCACACGGTAGTCATTCAATAACCCTTAGAAAAATAATTTTACTAAATTGCTGAAGCTTAGCGTTTTCACGTCCCAAGCCTCCTTTTTTTGTTCCTGATGATAGGAAGTTTTTAATGGAAATTTTATAAAGGTAAGATAGAGAGCTCTTGGGCTCCTGAAACCAAGGATAATCAATATACTTTAAGTGTACATTGATGACTTCACAATGACTATGCTGTTTTGCTACGTGGAGATCATTTATACTTCTGGGCAGGGTTTGAGCTCTCCCCCAGTAGTCTTCCTGTGGTGCTTCTCAAGGTCTTTTGCTGGGTTTCCCTGATGCCGTCCCATTTCAGTAGTCCTGAGTTGATGCTCTCGGCTGGCCTACCTGATCCCTGTCACTGCTTGTGTTATTCCTAAGCTGTTGTGTCGAATAGGCAAGTGTGTCAGAGACTACTCATTGCCTGCCAAAAATATGGTGTTCTCAGGTTCACAGAACTTTACTTTTTTTTTTTTTTTTTTAACTTAGGCATACTGCTGTTCAGGTTAGAGGCTGAACTATTCCGTTGTCATTGCTGCTGTTTGTGAGTACAGAATGATTTCTGGCCAATAAAGTGTAAGTTAAGTGTGGCGATTTTAGGAATCCCCTAAAAGAAAAGAACCTGCCTTCTGCTTCCTCGTATTAACTTTACTGCTTGAGTCTGGAGTTTTGGCAGCCATCTTGGGCAGAGTGCTGTAGGCCACACCCACAAGGGAACTAGCACTAACTGAATCCAGGGAGTCACATAGTTACCATGCAGCTCTGGCTAGATTCCTGAAAGTGGTCACTATTTTGTTTAAAATTAGGTTATGGATAGTGTTCGTTTGACTGATACTGATAATTTGACTAGGTCGGCTCTGAGCTGAAACAATCCCTATAAATGTGGTGTCGGTGATGTTGGTTCAGAGCGCTCGCTCTCTTTCCTCATTGGTTATGCAACAGAAGAGGTTGTTGACTACGTGACCCTATTGCCATCAAGTAAAAACACAGGTCTGTGTGTGAGGACTTGTGAGGTGTGGCTCCCGATCGAGGCAAATGATGGTCCTGTGTAGCCTGTGGAGTCAGCATTTTCACTAACAGTCTATATCACACTCGTCTATAGTGCGCGCATGCACACACACACACACACACACACACACACACAATTTTTTCTCTACATAGGCAATAATAAGCAGGAATGTGTCCCACTATTCAAGTCTATGTAATAATTAAGCACATTCTGATAGCCTTCTATTGTGCATATGTTTGCTTAAGCTAAGTACCTGGCAGACCTTTTTTTCAAAGAGGAAGAGAGATAGCGATAAGGAGAGAGAGAGAGAGAGAGAGAGAGAGAGAGAGAGAGAGAGAGAGAGACTGTGTTGGGAATTCCTGGACCTGCCATTGGCCTGGGCTCTCCCTATTGATGGCCACTGCCCAGACACACTGACGGTGCCAGGCCTGGGCAGGCCTGTTGCCATGATTAAGTGAGCTGATACACATGTCAATTGCTGCATGAAAATGCTCACTTTTCTTCTCATGACTCTTAAGCATGGTAATGAACAACTTGCAGTTTTCGACCATCGGGTTTTTGATGCAGGTCAAATGACCACCAGTATCTCCTGACGTACAATCTCAGGGACTTTCTACTTGCATTCTCTTGCTGGGGATCATAAAGACGTCCACTCCACTCAGAATGGACGTGTTACTGGCACAGCCTGACTTCTGGGGCTATTTTGTTGATTTGTCCAGGGAGAGCATTACTTGAGTAAAATAGGACATCTATACCTTGTTGGAAATGTATAACACCATTTGATTGCTAAGCCTCCTTTCTTTCCTCCATTTTTCTTCGAATGAACTCAGGTCCTTGTGTGTACTAGGCAAAAGCTCTACCACTGATCTGAACATCCCCAGCCCAAGTCTCTTCTTTTTTGATCAAACACAAAAGGCTTTGGTGAACCAACTGCCATTCTTATCCCCATCGAAACTTAAAAACTAGATATCACCAAGGAACTACCCTGTTAGGATTCATTGGCATGAGGGTGAATTATATTTTAAAGGGTTCCTCCAGTTCCATCCCCAAGTCAATACAGTCTTAGCAACAGGAAGAACCAGGTAAATAATTCTACCTATTTTATCCACCACTCTTGATGATGCTCAACTTTATTGGACACACACAAGCACTCATTGCATATGCAATATTCACTAAATGACTCGGGGTATGTGCATGCAAGAACCGCACATAAGGTCACTCATGAATATACAACACCATCAAAGCTCTTCCGTGAAAACCAGTTGAAAGAGAAAGCCAGTCAAAGATCAGTGAACACAACACCATCCGGGAAAGAAAAAAAAAAAAAAAGACGGGAGAGGCTAAAGGAGGAGAGGGAGTGGGCGTGAAGCAATACTGAATGGGAGCCGCAGCCAGGTCAGTGAGAGAGCCGTGGGCAGCCCCTGGGTGGCTGCTGCCGCTGGAAGCTGGACAAGAGAGACAGACTTCAGCAGCAGGGAGCTCCAATCTGTCAGCAGCAGTTCCTTCATGTGTGACCAGCCTGCCCAGCTTGGGGACAGGCGCCAGTCTGGGGATGCTTACCTCTCTGGACACTGCCCCACAAGATGGCATGCGGCTGGGAAAACCTTCAAAGCCCAAGAAAGGTTTCCTGTGTGTGGCTGGCGCCTCCAGCCACTCCTTCCTGGGTTTCTACCCAAGGACTACCTCCAGTGCCACCTCAGACACATGGGCAGCCATCCTGAATGTCCACTTTTTCCAAATCCGTATTTGGCATCTCAGGTGCTAGTGAACTGTCTCTGGGATGTGACCAACTATGCCCCACTGTCGGTAGCATCAGAGAGGAAATCTGAAAACACTATTTATCTAAAAGATCTCACATGGCTGCAAAGGCCATATGCCTATCACTGCTCTCACCACACCAGTGTTTGCCCTGCTAGCCGTGACCAGCTCGGGTCCAGCCCTTACTCAGGTTTCCAGCTCGTGTCTATAACCATAAATGACAGTCTTCCAGCTTCCTGGAAACCCCCATCCCTTATCCTCGGGTGGGAAGGAAGAGCAGACAGAAAAACAACTCCCACTCAACCTCTAAATAATGCCAGCTTCAGTTTGCATTAAATGTGAATTCGTGCCTTCGTCTGGGTTAAGAAGCGAAGGAACAGCAAGAGTCTTATGGATGCAGTCAGGTCAGGGCAAAAGTTAACAGCCAACCCTGGCAACCCTGGTCAATACTGCCCCAGCCATCAGGACCCCTGGGTTTCAGGCCTGCCAGCCTCTAACAGATAAGGAATTTCTGCGAATCTATTCTCTGAATTCACACACTTCCTCTTTGCATCATTCCCTAGGAAGACAAGGGTGGAGAGGCTTCGGTTAGATGAGCCCCAGCCGTGCAGAGGGAGACGGGCGGGCCTTTCCCACAACTCCATTCTGTGCCACACAGGAGTGGCTGTGCCGCAGGTTCCCCACAGATGCAGCCCAGGTCTGCCAAGGTCCCTGGGATGCAGGTTTCTTAAAAATACATGATGATTAAAAAAATCGCAGCACTCAGGAGGTGGAAGCAGGTGGATCGCTATGAATTCGAGGCCTACCTGTTCTACATAGTAAGTTCTAGGCCAGCTATTTTGCTATTTGTACTCTCCCTTTCCCCCCTCTCTCTCCCTCCCCTTCTCCCTCTTCTTTCCCTCCCTCTCCCCCTCTCTCCCATCCCTTCCTTTTCTCCCTTCCCCTTTCCCTTTCTCTCTCCCTCTCTCCCTCCTTTACCCCCTCCCTCTTCATCTGCCCCTCCCTCCCTCTCCCTCTCTCCCTCTCTCCCTCTCTCCCCGGCCCTCTCCCCTTCCCTCCCTCACCCTTTGCTCCAAATAACTCTTCATATGTTTTTTTATTTTCTAACCTAACGTACATTCACCAACCCTCTGCTTATCATCTATTTTAGGAATATGAACATTAATTAATGAAAAAAAAACCATTTGGAGATTGGAATGGACCGGAATGAGAAAGTTAGGAAAACCTTTAAGAACCACTGTTAGTTTGCTGTCTGTTGTGTGTCAGAGGGAAGTAGAGCGGTAGACAGGGACAGGGGGTGACTGAAAGGGTGAGAAGGACAGGTTATGCCTTTAATCATGGTGACCAGTGGATGTCTCTTGAGAACATTTGCATCAGAACTTCTGTGAATGTTGAATACCGTGATTCCTCCTATTGCCTGCCCGGTGACTACCGTATTTCAATGTGTACAGGACACCTTCCCTTTTTAACCTATCTCATTGGTTCCCACCTTATGATTCAGAGATAGAATCTCTTCTGCCAAGTGAGGTCTGTTTAATCTTTCTGTGATTCTGGTCTTTCCTCTGCAAGAGGATTCTATTCCTTTCCATAGACAGGGTGCCACTGTATCTTCCTACAGGCATGCAATGTCCTTGCTCAATTAATGCTTGTCTTACCTTCCTCTTCACTCTGATCCTCTTACATGTCACTTTTTAATGAAAGACAAAGGAGAGAAGGAAGGCAAGAAATAGAGGGGGAAGAAAAAAAATTCCACCTATGCCATGGGTCAATTTTAAATCTTGCAAATCAGACACAGAATAAAATAATGATCAAAGAAATAATTATGTAAGGGTCTCAACATTGAGCATTACCTCTAAGGAATAAAAAACCCAGTCATGTGGGGTTGGAGAGACTGCTCAGTGCTTAAGAGCACTTCTTTCTACTGCACAGGCCTGGAGTTTGGTTCCTGCCATCCATGTCAGCTGGCTCACAACTACCTGGAGCTCCAGCTCCAAGGGATCTGACGCCCTCTTCTGGCTTCCTTGGGCACCTGCGCTCATGCATATACCCACGTGTAGACACACATGCAATCACATCATTAAATTGTTCTACAAAAATCAGTTGACTGGAATAATAATTAGTCTATAAGTAGACTAGAGGAAATAATAATTTAAACAACCCTCACATCTGATTACTCTTCATATCTGCGTTGGTATGCTTGCAACATAAGCATTGACTACATCCTTTAGTCCAGGTAGTGGATCCTTCAGGCCTCTTTCCAGTTTACATGCCCTCTTAAAACCACTGAGTGGATAGAGTCTCTCTTCCAGTACACACAGGTGGCTCTTGCTTTTCAAAACAGATTATATGAAAGTGCTTTCTTTAGATCCTTTAGTGGCACTGTCTGACAAGGTAAGGACCACAACAGCAACTCCCCCACTTACAAAATGCATGTTCACAAAACCTTTCACCTGGCTAATAAGTAGACTGGATTAAGATATATAAACTGAAAACACACGTCTGCCTTACTGCAAACCTGCCTATGCTTGGTGCTTAGTGGACATTTACTAGCAACACAGATAGAAATGACCAAGCAGTTCTTGTTCATACTATGCAAATCTAATGGTTTTAATTCTTTTTTTTTTTTATTTCTTAAGCTCCCAGCATTTTCCAGGCTACAAGAGTCAAGTGGGCATCCCATGAGAGCAGCCAGCTGACACAGTGGTTCCAAAACCTGGGCATTGGCCTCAAGGTTGCAGGAAGATTATGTTCATCGCGGCTCAGCCAATAAGGACCTAATGATGCACCTTTGCTCATATCTCTATTCCCCATTCCTCCATGGCCAGCCTGGGAAGGGTCTGCTCCTTTGGAGATGGAATCACTCATGTAGGGAGAATGCAAAACCAGCACGGAACAAGAAGACTGAAGACACTGCGGTGCGGGGCGGGGCGGGGCGGTGGGGGGGATCGTTAGGCGAGATTCATAAGAGGATGGCTATATTAAGATCCATCTTTCTCAAGTAGCATCTGCTCTTCCTCCAAGTCCCATCCGCTGCTGAGCAGAGAGAGCAGAAGCACTAGGTTCTTGGGATTTTAAAAGAACCCAGAAGTACATGGCAGGTGTGCCATCACCCGAGTGACAGAAAGGACACCACAGAGTATCAGCTGGCACATTGAGAAGGAAAATAGCCATGAACTCTCCCTGGGAAGGGTAAAGGAAGCAATGTAGACCTGTGCTGGCTAGCGCCTTACAATCCTTCTCTAGCTATGTGACAACAGAGCTAGTAGCTTTCTTCAAAATAGTTCAGTATAATCTGGTATCAAAAGATTTGTAGATGTTTCTCAGTAGAGGACCCTTCACTCGCCACAAGAAATTTCCCAGCCCTTTCCATCATATGAAGTTCCCAGTTGGAATAAATCCCTCTCAGCATGCTCTGCATTGTGGCATTGTACTGTATTTATTAATAAGGCATAAATGGATGTGACACGGTTCCAAAGTAAATTAGTTCTTATTAATGTACAAATTAGAGTTCTTAGATTAGCAAGTAAAAAGACAGGAGCCCCGTTAAACTTGAATTTTGTGTGAATAACAAAGATTATTTCTGCAGATGTACATCCTGTGTGGTACGTGAGATGGACTTACACCAAACCTTGTGTTCCTTGTTCATCCAGAGGTCAGAGTTCACTGAGCTCTGGTTTGTTCCTTTGTTTGTGTCGTTTGTAATTTTTGAGACAGGGTCTCACTAGACAGACTCTGTTGGCCACAAACAATCCTCCTCTTTCTCCCTCCTGACTTCTGGAATTAAAGACATGGACCACCATACATGGTTTGTATGTGTAGTTAGGCAAATAGATGGTAGACGGATGGAGAAAGGGAGAGATGATGGTTAGATAGATGATAGATGATAGATAGATAGATAGATAGATAGATAGATAGATAGATAGATAGATAGATAGGCAGATAGATAGATAGATAGATAGATAGATAGATAGATAGATAGGTAGGTAGGTAGATAGATAGATAGATAGACAGACAGACAGATAGATGAAAATAGTGAAGCTCTCCAATCAACCTAGAGCCTCTCCAAACATAATCACCAGATCTCCAGCTAACCACCCTTCAAGGTTTAAACTGATACTTGATATAAACCATTTTTATGATAATGATCTGAAATTATGCAAGAGTCCTCTTGGAGGGTCCTTTTTTAAAGCATCCTTGGATTGCTAAGCAAGTGGATCATAAGCACATTATCTGTCTTTGAGATTCAAGCCCACCAGGCCTCCTCTGACCCCCTTCCCTGCGTGTATGTGTATGGTGTGGTATGTGTGCACATGCGCCTGTGTGTACAGGTATGTATGCACATACTTATATGCATTTGTCGAGCCCGGAGATCAACGCCAGCTGTCTTCCTTCGTCACGCCCTAGGTTCTTTTTTTTTTATTATTATTAGATAGGGTCTCTTACTGGACCTGGGGCTCGGTGACTTGACATGACTGGCTGGCCTTATAAGCCACAAGGGTTCTCTTGTCTCTGCCTTCCCAGAGTTAGGATTATAGACACACATCATCATGTCTGGTCTTCCTCATGCATGTTAGGGATGCAAATTCGCACTTCACTGAATGAGCTATCCCTCTGGTCCTTTCATATAACCTGGTTCCTGGAGGAACTCTGCACACGTGAGAGGAAAGCCACGATTCATTGGATGTCAGTAAGAGCTCAATCTCCTCTTGGTATTTCTGGGAGGACAGAACTTGGGGGATAAGAGAAGCCCCCCTTTCTGTTCCCCACTCCTAATGTCCTCTAGTGTCTGGGCCACTGCTGGAATTCTCCAGAGGAGCCTACCTTTTGGGGCTGTGATTGAGGAAAGGAACAGCCTGCCAAAGGGACCTTCTCCCTCATAAAACAGCTCACCCTTTGCAGCTATTTTATTTGCAAAGATTCCCTGCTGTGGCTAACTAGTGCAGCTGCTTGAGTTGTTATTTAAAAGAGCGACCCTAATGAGACCAGAGCTCTGGCAAGGGGCAAGACTCATTTCAGAATGTGAGAATCACCAAGACAAAGAGTGCCTAATTGAATCCCAGGGAGGTCTCCAAGGAGTCCGTGCCTGGTGACAGTACCTCAGGCCTGGGGAGACCATTTTATAAGTCCCAGCTAGATACCACAAGCCTTTCTGAGCTCGCTTAAAATAATCTACTAAAATATCCCAAGCAGAGGCTGCAGATTGGAACCAAAAAGTAGGAAAAGCTGCACTTGACAGGAGAGGGGAGGGGAGAGGATGGTGAAGAGGCAAAGATGCGTCAAGAGGGCAGGCGTTGGTGCCTAGCGGTCAGGCAGACACTTATGGGGAGGGATATCAGGAACTGAGGTGAGACAGCATGTCTGTCAGGCAGAGAAGCTGGGCGGAAGGGACTACTGAGTGAGCGACACACTGTAGAGTTCCAGAGCTGGGGGGAGGGGCACAGGCTCTCTCTCCTCCCTGGAGCCTGCAACTGTGTGAACAATCTACACTGTGTAGTGTGTCATCTGTCATCACTACCTTGTTGCTTCCGGTCAGCTACACCGGGGACAATGCAATGGGGCATCTGTGGCTTGTGAGGGTGGGTGGATATTTTGTTTGTTTGTTTGTTTTTTGGTTTTTTTGGTTTTTTTTTTGTTTTTGTTTTTGTTTTTTGTTTTTGTTTTTCTTAGACAAGGTCTTCTTATCCTGTAGTACAGGCTGATCTGAAGTCCACTAGGTAGCCAAAGTTAACCTCAAACAGCTAGCATGCTCCTAGCTCCAAGTTATCACTCCTGTCAGTGATATGAGCTCATCTTGACTTAAATGTATGGACTGAGGGCGAAGGAGAGCCTGGGCCAGCGAGCGACCTCCCGGCCTCTCAGACCCAAGAGAGGCTGAAGAAAGGTTAAACTAATGGTGGTCGCAGGGGTGTGTGGCCAGGGGCTCTGGCTCTAGAGGTGACATTTACACTCTGGTGTAAGGTAAGCTAAGCCAGAAATAATATACCTGAAGGTTGCCGTTTACCCTGGGGGGAGGTTTAAGAGGAGAGAGGGCAAGCCGGCAAGCGGGCAAGCCAGAGCTGCGTTTACAGCTTACGTTCCCTTCCCTTCCCTCGATCTGTGCTGTTTGACAGATGTTTTGGTCTCCCGTAGTCCTTGGCCTTTGGCTTTGGTTTTAATCAGCAAATACTTGGGAAGCTGATGTGAATCAGATTTGAATTGAATACTAAAAATAACAGAAAAGTGCACGGGTCTGCGGAACCGACTCGACGGGGACGGGAAGGTTCCCCACCTCAGAGAGAACAGCAAGGCTCTCCTCTGCAGAGTGGACGAGCTCTGCGTCTGTCTGTCTGTCTGTCTGTCCGGGAGGACCTTGCTCTCATCCTCCCCCCGCCCCGGGGTGCCACACACTGTGTTAGAATAAGGACAGAGAGATGGGAGGGGCAGGAAGCTGCTGCTTGCTCTCAGAGCAATTCTGGAAGGCGCCTTAATTAGGAAAGCATTCGATGTAGTGAACTCCTGTAATGGGGGATGTCAGTCCAAGGCTCACAACTTCGGAGTGCCAGTCAAGACAGACTGAGGGCTAGCCATGATTAGCACGAGGCAAGCAAAGGCGCATCTGCTTGTGTCTGCTGGTGGCAAAGGCCATGCGAGAGAGTGCGAGAAACAGAGCGAGGAGGGCTAGGGATGTACCTTCGGGACAGTGTGCTTGCTTAGCACGATTAAAGCCGTGGACTTGAGCCCCGGCACGGCAAACACATCAGCTGGATGTGGTGATGTATACCTGTAATACTATTTCAGAGGCAGGGGGCAGGGTCGTCAGGAGTTTAAATCATCATCCCTAGACTAGGCTACAAGTTCCAGCCTGGGGCGCATGATGAGACACAATGACGGAAAGGGAGTTGCAAGAGAAGAGAGACCTTAGTGTATTAAAAAAAAAAAAGAAAAGAAAAGAAAAAGAAAAAGAAAAAAAACGAGTGCAGTGTGTTCAGCGCTTTGGGAAGGTCATGTTGGAGGGAGAGAAGGCTTGAGACGTTTTTGCAGAGACAGGCAGAGCCCATGCTGTGTAAAACTTTATAAACCATATTAAGGAGACTCCTCCTTATTAGAGCAGCAATAAAAAAAAGCGACTGGAAGGCATTAAGCAGGCAGGCGGTGAAATCACGTTCGATCATAGATCACTCCGGGCCCAGCACGGATTGCAAGGAAGCAGAACTGGCCACAGGCAGAGCAGTCAAGAGGCCTGCTGCAGCTCCAGGAAGAAGACGGGAAAGAGGAAGACACAGCCAAGGCATTCCAGAGATACTTAAATTCAGAGAACTGTGCACTGGCTGAGAGAGATCACGGGACACACGGGGCTAAGGACATCTTGGGAATTTTAATTTCATTAACCCTCTAATAGGCTGCATCTCAAACGGTATATAGATTTGGTTAGGAATCTGGGAATGGGAAAATAGTTGGATCAGTTCAGATTTGGAGACATGATTTCCCAATGCCTGAGGTATCAAAGGAAATGTCTTACCCGGTTTAAAAAACAAGCTGGGAGCCAGGCCTGGCGGAACAGACCTGTAATCCCAACTACCCAGGAGGCTGGTATGGGGCAACCTTAAGTTCAAGGCTCTCTGGGCTACAGAGAATTCAAAGCCAGTCTAGGCAACTTAAACCCTGAATCAAAATAATTTTTTTTTTTTAAAAAAAGGGTGTGTGTGGGAGCCGAGATAGGAAACACACACACACACACACACACACACACACACACAGGGTCCTAGGTTCAATTCTTAGTACCTCAGGGAAAAAAAGGATGGATTACGAACCGGAGTGACCAGAGATGTAAACTCCGAGAATATGCAGATATCGAGACAGTGGCCATTAGTGCAGAAATAAACAGCCCAAAAAGCTGCTTTTCATTTGAACTCTAGATTGAAAGCTGTGCTGACATCTATAAATCAACTTTCCTCCAGAGATTAAGTGCAGCTAACTCAGGTGAACCCTGAGCAGAGATGTTTTAACTTTCTCAGGCTACACTCTGGCCTTCCAGAGGCTAGAAGGTGGGTCCATGAAGATGCAGGGTTTCTGGAGAGCATTCTTCATGTCCTATTTAAATAGTTCAAAATAAATCCTTACATGGATGTGTTCAAAGCGTGTAGTTGCACAAAAGAAAGTCAGCTATTGAACAGCAGGCCCAAGCTCCACTTGTGTAAAAGTCTATATTTAAGCCCATATAGATACAGACATATAACAAGATCGTGAGGGGGGCTCCTAACTAACTTAATTATATATGGTGAGTTGAATCATATATAATTCAGGTCATTTTAATTTTTTTCGTTGTGTTCTGTTTTGTTTGGATCTGTACAGCCTACGTACAGGCCCATTTTACAATAACACAAAAATCACAAAGGAGTGGTATAAGATCCCCTCCTGCTGTCAATCAACTTCCAGAAGGTCTTGGACCAGTCACGGTTGCCTCAGATGGCGTGAGGTCAGGGACACGGCATCACAGCATCCCACAGGTGAAGTTCTGGGTGCGAAGCATCCTCCCCTGGGGCTCATGTGACCAAGGCCTGGTGCCCAGTTGATGGAACTATTTTAGGAGGTTGTAAGAACTTTGGAAAGTGGGCCCTTGCTCGAGGAATTGGGGCAAACTTTTGAAGGATGTACCTGGAATCTTCCTGTCTATCTCTGGTTTGTGCACACTCTGAGGTAAACGGCCTTCCTTACCACATTCTCTCCACCTCAGTGTCCCTTCCCTCATTATGGCTCAGAAGCCATGGAGCCTGTCAGTCATGAACTGATGACTCTGAAACCATGGGCCAAGATGTCCTTTTAAGTTGTTTCCTTCCAGTGTTTTCTCAGAGCAGAAGGGGGCAGGTACTGAAACAAAGTCTTGGCTTTGCTACAGACCGGACTAAAAGGAACATCTTCTGATGCATGAAGACAAGCAGCTGAGGAGCTTGGAAGGAGGCCATGTCTATTTCTTTAAGAGATGAACACTTCATAAGCTAATACATGCATGGAGGCTGTTCTCCACTTCCTCCAATACAGCAACTTTCCAAAGAAAGTTGACTCCTCTTGTCCCTTTTTCAAAGCCTACTGGCTAAGGTGGTCAAATACTCAGGGATGAGAGAGAGAGAGAGAGAGAGAGAGAGAGAGAGAGAGAGAGACAGAGAGAGAGCACTTGTGTATGTGTATATGTGTACACATGTGTGCATGTATATATGTGAGTTTGCATGTGTTCACATATGTGCATGTGTGTGTTGTATATGTGCATATGTGTGTGCATGTGTGTATATGTGGGTTTATATATTTTCACATGTGTGCATGTGTGTATGTGAGTTTGTATGTGTGCATGTGCGTATGCATGTGCTTGAGGTTGGGGGATACAGGGTTTTACATGCCTCAAGCTGCCTTAGCTGCATGCAAATGACGACTTGGAACTCCTGACCCTCCTGCCCTCCCATGAGCTGGGATTGCACATGTGTACCACCACGCCAAGGATGGGGATAGAACCCAGGGCTTTGTGTGTGCCAGGCAAGCACTCTACCAATAGATTTACTATTTGTTAGAATAAAAACACAAAAGAGGAAGGTTCAACTAAATGCTCCCCCGACCATGACCAAGCACCATTTCAAGGCCAGCCTTGAACCTGTTGCCATTCTGAACTTTTCCTTGATCCTGCCTTTGGTCCACCTCCAAGCCCCACCTTTGAGGCTCTCTCCTGGTCCGCCTCCACCCCCGCCCCCATGAGCTCATGCAGTTCCGTTCCACACTCACCGATTCAGCATGTTAGACTGGTAGATCCTCTTCTCGTGGGTGTTGTAGCAACTGCTCTTGGGCTCGGGGATGAAGCTGTGTTCCGAAAGCATGTCCGAGGCCGCGGTGGTGATGATGGCAATCCCATCTCGCACTCTGGCGGGAAGGCCATAGTCCCATTCATCGTACGACACAGAGATAAGCCCCGTGGGAAACTCTGAAGGCACTGTGTCCGTATCCCCTGCCACCAGACTCGGCACGATCCACGTGTAGCCATAGCCAGTCAGCCCAACTGAGTTGGCTACTTCGAAGATGTAGGTGGCTTCTTCCTTCGTGCAGTAGAGGAGAATGATGGGGCTTTGGAGCTTCTTGAGCTGATTCTGGATCTTAGAGTCGCCGTCGTCCAGAGACATGTCCAGCAGGAGGACTTCCTCGAGCTCCCAGCCCACGAAGCTGTTCTCGATCGTGCTGCGGATCTTGTTCACGAAGTCCTGGTAGCCGGGGAAGTAGGTGGTGACGATGGAAAAGATGTACCAGTCGTATTCCTCCATGATGTTGAGCATGACAGAGGCTTGCTGTTCAATGGATGGGCCAAACTGGAAGAACATGGAGGACTCATCCTGGAGTAGTCGAAATATGAGAAAAAAAAGGGAAGAAATGGGAAAAAAAATCAAACAGACAGCCACGGGGATTATCAATCAACTGGATACAAGAAAAGTTCATGCTCATTTTTTTCCTCATAGATTTTTCATTTTCTTTTCAGTAGGAAAAAAAGCTTTTGAATTTTGATGTTAAGTATACGCACCCACAATGTACCTGATGCTTGGCTATGGAAAACAATGGTGACGTATAGCTAGCTGTTAGTAACACAGCCCTCACAGTACTGGAGAATGAAGCCAAGGTCTCATACGCTATGCTTTACCACTGAGCCTATATACTCACTGTCTACCCCCCACTGTCCATTAAAAAACTTGATGTGGGTTCTTACCAGGCTTCCCAGGCTAGACATAAGCTGACTCTACTCACTCTATAGTCTCAGGAGACTTTGTGCTTGGGATGCTTCTGCTTGGGGCTTCTAATAGTAGAAACGACAGGTTCTTATCCCCATGTCAGGCTTACTTGCATTCTCTTTTAACTTAGCTTATTCTCTAGTGGTTGTTCTGATAATAAGATATACAACTCAGAGTGAGCTCAAACTACGCCTCTAAGCCATACATTAAAATATTCATAGCTAAGCCGGGCGTTGGTGGCGCGCGCCTTTAATCCCAGCACTTGGGAGGCAGAGGCAGGTGGATTTCTGAGTTCGAGGCCAGCCTGGTCTTCAGAGTGAGCTCCAGGACAGCCAGGACTACACACAGAAACCCTGTCTCGAAAAACCAAAAAAAAAAAAAAAAATTCATAGCTAGACTGCTTACGTGGCTGTGCTTAATTTTAGAGCAACCAACAGAAGAGGACTCACTTTCTAACCCATATAGTGTCTTAGAGTGATCTGTGTAAAATATAAGCAGGCACATACATGCCTACACACACACACACACACACACACACACACACACACACGTGCAAACACACATACACTCACAAATAATTCTGAACATGTGTTTCTCCCTTTCCCTTTGAGGGAGAAGCCATTTTAGATTTCTCTCATTTTCAGCTGCATTTTACCTGCTGCTTTGAGATGTCAAAACCTGTATTTTGACTCTACTATATAGCTACCAGAATCTGAAACCTCAAAATGAATACCCTCTCAGCCTCGTCCTCTCTCTGTCCATTTCCCTCTGATTCCTTCCCGGTAATGGTGTCACTTCTGTTAATCTATGCCCTCACCTTACATCTGAGAGCCCCTGTCTACTTTGAAATAGTCTAGGCTAACACAATTGTGTCTCTCTTCAAGAGACATTTTCTCCTCCAACCCCCCAACAACTCAGGCTTTAAAGTATAGTGACAAGACATCCAGAAATTGGTCCTTTAAGCAAAATTATATAGCATTTTCTTAGCCCAGGAATACATAGCCAAGAAACAGCCAAGTATTTCTCAAATGCCAAATATATTGACAATAATACAGGCTGAAAAGTATCCTACTTGTATCTCGAGACCCTAGTTGGGCAGTGAGAGTTGCCATCCCCTCGGCTTTGCCAGAGTTAATATGTGGTTCTCATGCTTGGACTGGTCACACTGACCCCAGCCTACCCAGAAGATATGTTTGTCTGTCCACTGGGTGGAAAGTCTTCTCACTAATGGAGTCATGTTTCTTTTCATGCCTGTCTCCACTGGGCTTAACAGAGATGAGCCCCAAAAGGCTACACAAGTCAACAACGTAGGGAAGATGAGGCAGCAGCAATAGATAGGTAAAGGAAAGGGACTGAATCCAGATTAGAATAATTGATGGCAGTACGTGTGCCAGTCCCAACTTTGGCTAGACCCTGATCCTGGATTTTCTCTATGACACAAGGAGTGTTCTTTAGGTAAAAGTAGCCAGTCTTCCATGGACAGTTACAGTTGTGATGTGGACTAAGTGTTGACCCTTCCTTTTAATAAATCCTCTTATCTCCAAGATGAAGGTAGTATGCTGTGTTGTCCTTTGAGAGGTGATAGGTCTTACAGGCCAAAATCTCAGAAACGGGATTAATGTCCTTTTAAAGGAGACTCCAGAGAGCTGCCTTGATGCTTCCACCTTGAGTGGACAGACACACAGAGACGCTGCCTGTGAAGCAGAAACCGAAGAGAGTCTTCCCCAGACACCAAATCTGCTAGCGCGAATGATATTGGACTTCTCAGGCTTCAGAACTATGAAAACTAAACTTGTGTTGTTGATAAGCTGTCTCTTTTATGACATTTTTATAGCAGCTTAAAATGACTAAGACAAGTGGGTATCGGAGACAATGAAGCTTAATTATTCCAACACTTGTCAGGGACCTGCAGAGAACCACAAGGGAAAAAAACGATAGAAGAGGAAGCCCATTGACAGAAGAACTCATCCAGAATAGATGCTGCTTGAAGGAGATATCGGCTTGATTTTCTTGTAAACATGGTCTTGGAGATTTTTCAAATGGGAAATCTCATCCTGTGAGTTTCCACAAGCCCAATGGTTACACAAAGTGAAAATGCTTTCGATATACTCTAAGACATACAGGACTTAGGGAGAAGGAAATCTCAATTGCAAATGAAATAAATCAGCCTGTTCTGTGATGGGTGAACAGAATTTAATCACAAGGAGACTCTTGAATGCACTCGAAGCCCCGCATATGGTGAGGCCATAATTGGCTCAAATGCACAGCAAGAATCAGCTTTGGGAAAAACTCATGGTTGTGTGTCTCAGATGGTCAATGTTAATGAGATTGAACTTAAAGAATGAGAAATCTGCTAAACAGCAACTTGACCCTCTCTCCTTTTTGTCTTCTCCTAATGGCTCCCCACAGTTAAAAATGAACTCAGAAAGACACTGCCCAGCTATTCTGCAAAGAACACAAATCTACAATGAGAGTGAGAAAAGAAATTTTATATGGTTGTATCACACCCCTACTGCATTCTGAGCACACCTTCAAATGTCATGATCATATACAAAACACCTTTTCTATAAAACCCTCAGCATGCTCACCTTACCTATTTGGTATTGCCGGGCCTCTATTCAATACTCATTCAATAAAATTCGATAAAATGCCTTCTACAGCCATTTTATCTGCCACCAAACCAAGGTTGAAGCCAAGTAGAAACCAAGAGGCAGTTATGGCTTGGGCAAAGGCTTCCTGTACAATGAGGAGGATAGTGTTGTTTGTTTAGTTGACATATCAGTCTGGTGTGCAGTGGTCAGGAATAGGATAGCTCTTTTTGTCCAACGAAGCTCTAAGCTAACTCTAAATTGCACACGGTGACAGGTTTTGCAAATTACATCCTCTGTCACAAATCAAAGCATAATCTTCATCTGCGCACGGAGTGGAAAGTACTGGTGGCCACACATCTATCTTTGTAGGCACCCAGCCTGCGCTATGATCACCCACTAGTGATCAAGATGAAGGACAGAGATATAATTCGGTTTGCAGCTCACTGTGGTTCCCCGTGAACATTTTTATCTTCTAATGCTATTGCAAAATGTTGACACTCAGGGGTCCTTGGAGAAGCCACCTCCCTCCAGTGAAAACTCCCAGCCAAACTTATTGCATGAATGCACTTCAGCTTGCCTTGAGAGCATCTTGAAAGTCTTCCTGCATAAAGGCTGCCTTAACTGAGATGAGCAATTAGCACAGGGGAGGCAGAAATGTACATTAGACCCCATCAGTCTACAACCTTTATGCTGCACTTCCATTACACTGATGTTGGCCGTGTTTATTTGCTAATAAGAAGAAATAAAAAGAAGTATTTTTTTTATTCCATTATCTGCCTCAGAAAACAGTTGCCTAAAGAATCAGGAGCGCAAGATGATTTTCATCATCCAGATCCCCTTCTTCCACTTCTGAATTTAAAAAAAAAAAAGTATCCCAATGACCACAGTGCCCCTGGCAACAATCGTCATCTTAGTTCCCTGCCCCCAACACACACAGCAGATGAAATGAGTCATTTGTCTAAGATTGTGTCTCTTCCTTGGATTCAGAGACCTCCAGGCATGATTGGCTGTCAAGGTGTTATAAAGTCCCGCTCTGTTTGCTCTAAGTCCAGGCAGTGCTGAAGTGTCTGTCTAGCTTCTGAATCCCCTATGAGGTTAGTAGAGTGCCGTTACAACCACGTTGCCTGTCTCTCCCTTTCTGCTCAGTCCACTTTTCCCTTCCTGGACCTTTCTTACTGTTGATGTCAAGATCTTCCTTCATCAAACTGCACCTGGCCTTCACACTTAGCCTGCTTTCTGTGGATCCTGACTCCATTAGCCCTCTGTTAGACACGTGGAAAAGGGTGTCTTAAAGGTACGAACAGAGAGGCTGGGAGGATGGCTCCATTGGTAAAGTGCCTGCCTTACCAGCATGGGGGACCCGAGTTTGGATCTCCAGCACCCATGCTTTAAAACAAAAGTGCTGAGCATGGTCATACCTAGCTGTAACCCTAGCTCAGTGATATGAGGCAGGCAGGTCCCTGATGTCCACTGGCCAGCCATTTTTGCCAATTTGTAAGCATCATGTACAGTAAAAGACCCTTTCTCAAAAGATAAGATGAACAATGATAGAGGAAGATACCAAATGTGGAGCTCTGGACTTAATATATATATGTACAGACATGCACACTCATGTGGCTGTACACACATACACACACACACACACACACACACCATAAATAAAAAATATTTTAACATAATACTTATATTCATAAAGTATGGTGATTCATGCAGTAGAAACATAATCCTCTGCTCTTTGACTAGAGATGTCAGAACTAGGGTGAAGAGGGGTCAGCTGAATATCAGGAATGCATTGGTAGTAGTTGTATTTCTTAGTAGAATAAGCCTTAGAAAGTAGTGAGCTCTCCATCACCTAAGAAACAGGAGCTTCATTCTTATCTGATGAAGGGTTCCTTTCCAGTGCTCTAACTTCATTCTCCCAGCTAAGACCTAGATCATGGGTTATTCCCTTGATAGATGTTATCTTTTTTAACTCTCAAGGGGAGGCAAATCCTCACTGCCTGAGCCTTTTCAACTGCGCATTTCTGTCTCTAACATAATACCGATCACATGACAGCAAGCAAATTTATCTCTTCTTTCTAAAAATGGGGGTTTTCTGGATGTGTGTGCACATAGAATGTAGTATGTTTATGTGCCTACATACATCCTGCAAGTGCGCATAAATGTATCTCTGCATATGTGTAGAGGCCATCGGTGTCTTCCTTGATCATTCTCCTGTGGTATAAGGAGATATTGAATAAGGTATATTGAATAAGAATGGCCAAGTGGGCCAATACCTTTGCAAGCCTGGTCACCATGCCAAGGGGTGGCACTACTTGACAGTGTTAGAAGGATTGGGAGGTGTGGACTAGTTGGAAGCAGTTGGCTTTGAGGTTCCAAAAGCCCATGTCAAGCCCAGATTCTGTCTGTCTGTCTGTCTGTCTGTCTGTCTACCTGCCTGCCTGCTTACCTATTGGCCTCACCCCCACCCCTGTTTTTCCCCTCCGAATTTAAAGATTTATTTATTATTATATGTAAGTACACTATAGCTGTCTTCAGACATACCAGAAGAGGGTGTCAGATCTCATTACAGATGGTTGTGAGCCACCATGTGGTTGCCGGGATTTGAATTCAGGACCTTTGGAAGAGCAGTCAGTGCTCTTAACCACTGAGCCATCTCTGCAGCTCCTTTTCTCTGCATTTAGATCAGAATGCAGCTCTCTGCTACTGCTCTACTGTTTGCCCACATGCCGCCATGCTTCCTGCCATGATGATAATGGACTAAACATCTGAATCAGCAATAACTGCCAATTAAATGCTTTATATAGTTGCTTTGGTCATGGCATCGCTTCACAGCAATAGAGCAATGACTAAGACAGAAGTTCCCTCTTTTTTTTCTTCCTAAGACAGTGTCCCATTGAACCCAAAGCTCACTGATTGTCTAGACCCGCTGAGCTGCTCCAGGGATCTACCTGTCCTCACCCATGTCTCAGTGCCAGGTTGACAGAGACTTGTAGCCATGCCCAGATGTTTACAAGAGTACTGGGTACTCAAACCCGGGTCCTAGTCACAGGTTTCTTACTGACTAGCTCATCTCCCTACCCTCAAATGTCTTTATTTCTCTCTAAAATGCTAAACAGCACATGAGGTGGGGGGGAGCTCTGTGTGTTCACTATTGTTACGAAGAAACTTGATTTAATGGGTGGAAAGTTGGCAGAAAATATCTTGATGACATCATGAAGTTTCCTATTCCTACGATGATACTGCAAATCTTCATCATGAAAATGGGCTGTGCCTAAAATGTTACATGCAACATGCAACCTGCACTCTAAGAAGAGGCGAGCTGACCCCTGCTGGAGGCAGTCACAGTGGCTGAGAGTATTACCAGCACTTTGACACACTCCCATTGATGGGTTAGGGTTAGGGTTAGGGTTAGGGTTAGGGTTGGGGGTTAGGGTTAGGGTTAGAGTTGGGGGTTAGGGTTAGGGTTAGGGTTAGGGTTAGGGTTGGGGGGTTATAGTTAGGATTTGGGGTAGGGTTGGGGGGTTAGGGTTAGGGTTTGGGTTAGGGTTGGGAGAGTTAGGGTTAGGGTTTGGTTATGGTTGGGGGATTACGGTTAGGGTTAGGGTTTGGGTTAGGCTTTGGAGGGTTAGGGTTAGGGTTCGGGTTGGGACGGGTTAGGCTTAGGGTTAGGCTTTGGGTTAGGCTTTGGAGGGTTAGGGTTAGGGTTGGGAGGGGTTAGTGTTAGTGTTTGGGTTAGGGTTGGGGGTTAGAGTTGCGGTTAGGGTTTGGGTTAGGGTTAGGCTTTGCCGGTTTAGGGTTAGGGTTCAGGTTGGGAGGTGTTAGGGTTAGGGTTTGGGTTAGGGTCCTTGGGGGGTTAGGGTTAGGGTTAGGGTTTGGGTTAGGGTTGGGGGGTTAGAGTTGCAGTTAGGGTTTGGGTTAGAGTTGGGAGGGGTTAGGGTTAGGGTTAGCACCTCTTCTCTGCACACCTCCTCTAATCCCCTTCCTCTTGTTCTTTCTATACCTGACTCCTGACTCCCAGCACCACTCAACTGAGGCACCTCCTGCAAAAGGCAGAGGTGACTTTGACATGCCAAGTCCAAGGTCAACGTGCAGTCAATTGTTTCCTACAAACTGGCAATGATCTCCTTCCCCTTATCACCATAAAACTGCTAAATGGCCCAGTCACTTTTGCTGTTACCTGCTTCTTAAAGAAGCCAGGTGATTCTTCTAGAACACAAATCAACCATGCTACTCTCTGCCTCAGCCCTTCATAGCTTCCTTATTCACTAAAGGAAGCAGCCGATCAACTTGGTTTGGGATCTCCTTTATCCATCATATCCTATATCCTGATACCCCACCTCCTCACTCTCTGCCTGAAACTCTCCAGCTTCCCAAGTATCTACAGGGTTAACACATGTATCTTTCTGTTATAATCTTGCCTTTTCTTGCCAGGGAGGTTGCTCTGAATGAAACATTTGTTTGCTAACACATGCATACAACACACACACACACACACACACACACACACACACACACACACACAATTGCTTTCTCAGATGCTGCAAGCATACAATTCTCCAGTCTATTGTTAGCTTTCCTTCTTGAGTACCATTTTTAGTATCTTAACATCTTTTGCATTATTCTTCCGGACTTTGTAACATGATCAGGAAAATGGTTCTTCTAGGGCATTTGAGTCATTCATATCAAAACAAACAAAATTTTCTTTTCTGTTATCCCCAAGTCATTCTACTTAAAATTTTAATTAGTGTGTATTAATTGTACCAAGTAATAGGCTTCGTTATAATATTTGCATTCGCGTGCATCATATCCTTGACTCATAGCCATCATTTCAAGTCCCACTCTCCATCCCTCCCTGTCCCTTTCCTTCTCCAAATCATCCCTCTGACTTTCATGGCCCATTATATATTTCCATCCAAATTCCACAGGAGAGAGGGACTATGTGGTCATTGTCTTTCTGAGTCCTTTTCACTATAAGCAACATCTCATGCTTCTTATGACACACAGGCTAGTTCCCACATTCGACTACTCTGAACGCGTCACCACAGCTGGGGAATGTTTGGCTGTCTGTTTCTCGCTTGAGGTTTCTGTAGCTGTGCATACACGGGGTTAGGTAAGCTGCATCAGAGGACAGTTCTAATTTTTGTTTTCTAAGGAGCCTTCGCTTGGGTTTCCATGGGGGCTACACTAATTTACATCCTCACCAATAGTCCCAGAGGGTTTCCTCAGAGAGAATTCCATCTCTCTGAAAGTCTAGATCTGCTAGGCTGTCACGGATAATTCTTCAGCCCACCAGAATTGAAAGAAAGAATAAGATGATAGAACAAGGATCCAGGCTATGAGAGAATTCCTGGATATCCCTTTGTGGTTCTTCTACATTTACAGGAAAGTAGAAGTTACAATGAGGGATAGAATTGTTTCTTCCATGCTAAAGGGAAGACTTTGTCTCTACCTGGACAGCAGGAGATCACTAGCTCTGCAGAGGGCCCACCCTCAAACCAGGCTACCATTTCTCCTCAGCTCACCAAGGCTGGAGGTGGCTACCTAAGGTGAGCTTTGATGGGGCCAGTTTTGTATACAATGTCTTAAAACACAGGTGCATCTGATCTTCTCCAGTTTCACCTTTAGCTGGAAATGCCACAACCGAAGTATAGAACAGAAGCTTCCGGGTTGAGAATCTGGAGTTTTGCTACCTGTCAAATGCCAGACTCGTTTTCTTTAAAGCCCCTGCAGATAAAGGAGAACACCGAACACTGAAAGGTCCACAAATGTAAAACCCAGCAGCTTGGTTAGACTCCTCTAAGAACCACTCCAGGCAATTAAATCCCTTCTACAGAAGCCAGCATTTTTTGTTCTTCCAAAGATAAGTTTACTCCCTCCTGGAATTTTGTCCCATTCTCCTCCCTGATGGGCATTCTCGGTTTTTTTTGACCCCTAAATGTAAACTAGAAAACACTTAAAGATATTTACTTTGAGAATGTCTTTCCGATTCCTCATGAACTCTAGGTCTCACCAAGAAGGATGCTGGGAGGAATAAGAGGGGAAGATTGCAAATTGTGATCCCTACCCCTACTCAGATACCCGACTGAGCCCTCGCCCTGACATCAGAGCAAAGGACTGGCAAACAGGAAGCGAACTGCAGGAATGTGTTCCCGCTCTGTGATGTACCAGGGCTGTCAAAATCTTAACAAGCCTATTCCATTTCATCGTAAATTAAAATTCCTCTCTATGGTCTACTCCATTCTGCACATCAAAACAGTTCTCTGATGGGCTGTAGTTTCGTTAAAAGGCTTCTTTTCTATAAAAAAGCAAGCTGACGAGCCTGTGAAACAACCAGGCTCTGTGATGGATGAGATGTAGTTTTTTTAATTGAGTTTAATTGTAGTTTTTTTTTTAATTGAGAGTTTCATACATGCATCTAATGTGTTTTGATCAAATCTACCCCTACTCCATCCTCCCTACAGCTCCTCCCCATCCTCCCTGCAGATCCTCCCCATCCTCTGTACCTCTTTCCCCTCCCAAGTGCATCCCACCCCCAGCTTAGATGCTTTAGATGCCTCTTAGCTTTGAGGCAAAAATAGTGTAAATATTAATCTGACATTAATTAGATAGTAAAGTTATCAGTAATCAGACTCAATTTATTTAGACACGTCAATATAAAATCAAATGCGTTCCGTATCTCTCCCAGTGTAGATAGGCATAGAAAGGGTAAAAAAGAAAGTTACCATAAAACCAAAACCTAATTACTAGGAGGGAAAACAAATACCCTCTTAATAAATATGACGCACTAAACCCCAAACTTTCAGACTATCAAAATCTCTTCATTTAACTTAAGCCAAACAGGTAGCATCTCGGAATTTATGATTCTGCTGAAGAACTGACTTACGGACAAGCCACTGAGATCCCTGACCGTGCAAGCGACATTTTTCACATTAAGTATGTCGACACTTGTCTCCAGCAAATTGCCATTCCCAGCTCCTTGTGCATGTTTGATCAGAACAGCAGGTTCCCATACAGAGGGGAGCAGAGAGAGAGAGAGAGGCCCCAAAGGATAGAACGGTTTTCCACCTTCCTACTTGATTCAGCCGTGAGTGCCTCCGCCTCCTGCTGTGGCCAATGAGAAAGAAAGCCCTGGTTCTGGATATGGTCATTATATTTGTCCCCTTGGGTCTCTTTAAGGATCCCTGGAAAACAAGGCACTCTGTCCCCTGGTCGCTCCACATGGAGAGACAGAGAAACAAGGCATGGCTGACTCTTGAACGCGGACCAGTCTCACTTATTCAGCACCAATTAACAAGCCGTTGTCTCCAACGGCTGCATCTAGCAAAAAGTTTATTGAGAAAGTTTTTATTTTTCTTCCCCCCCCCCCACTAAACATCAGTGATTGATTTCCCTGTGTCTTTGGTTTGGAAAATAGATTGCTCCTTCATTGCAGACAGTGAAGTACAGGTATTCCCAATCAAAATGCCTCGGGAATTTATTTACATCATTAAGCCCCAGCTGGTCATTTGTCTTAAGAGAAACAAGCATTTTGAGCTGCTCTAGAAATGAAAATAACATAGCATATAGAAAGGCGTTTTAGGCTTATTGGTGGTGGTGTTTTAATGCCAGAAACTCTTGGCAGTACCTGTCTACCCTGTCTCACTCAGAGGACTTAGAACACTGGCCAGCAGGTAGCTGTTATCCAAACTCAGACTGGCCAAGAACCACCCTCACAACACCTTCTTCTAAACCTGGCCACGAGCTTGGCTGGATATTCTTGGCCATCGAGATTGAGCCTGTCTTCCTGTGTGCTTACCGTGTGCACGCACCCAGCCCAATGACTACGTTGCTCCCTTGTGTCCTGGTTTTTATTCCAGTCTCCTCCAGATGAAGCGTTGTATTCAGAACCTCCAGCTACTTTGCCCAGTTGCTGACAACCTGACTAAACCCAGTTCCCCACAGCTACAGATGCCTCCTATTTCTCTCTCGCCAGTTCCACCTCCGGCTCTGCAGTGGGGTTCCCAAGTTACTAATGCCAGTGTGCTTGCAGTGACTTGTGACTTTTAAAGACCCCTGCCTGGACACCACACTAGTCTGAATGACATCGAGGGTCACCTGATCTTACGGGGTGCTGAGAGCTTAGTGAGCTACCCTGTGGCAGGCAATCCTGTGTCACAGTTGAGTGTAAAAACTTTCTCCGACTCTCCCTGAATCTATTGTTCGGATCCATAGATACCATGGTCTGCAGTGACATGAAGATGGCTTCCCATGTTTGACAACTGTGTTGGATCAGCTGCACACAAGTTTCTCTGAATGTTTGATGTTACTGCTTTTTGCTTTAAATGGAAAAATCCCTTTCCTTTGGCAGAAGTATCCAAGGCTTTTGATGGCTCGTGCTTAGCATATGCTAGCACTGCAAACCTTTATAGAGCTCTGAGTTCCTTGGACCAGAGAGATGGCTCAGTAGGTAAAGAGCCCTGTCACTAAGCTTGGCAGCCTGAGTTTGATCCCTAGGGCATATAGAGTAGAGAGAGAAGACCAATTCTGCTCACTTATTCTCTGAACTTCACAGGTATGCCGTGGAACATACACACATGCACACACGCACAAACGCTAAGTAAATAAATAAGTGAGTAAATAAATAAATGTAATTTTTAAACTTGAAAGAAAAAAGTTAGAAATTAAAACAAAACAAGCTTAGCACTCCACCAGGAGTAGCAGTACACAGCTGTGATCCCAGCAACTAGAAGGTTGAGGCTGTGAGGTCATGAGTTTGAGGCCGGTCTGGGCTACATGACGAAACCCAGTCTCAAGAGGAGTAAATATATATCAACAAACAAATGCAGATGGGTTCCACATGCCTAACGTTTTATCCTTTATCGTCTGCCCATTGAACTCTAATGCAGATGGCTGCCTAGAGCATACACGCAGGAAATGTGGGCCAGGCAGAGGCCAGCTCTTAGCCCTGCACATGGAGAACCCTCCTAAATCTACCTGCTAGTCACACACGCAGGTCCATGGTCTTAGAAAGGAGCTTTCTCATCTATTTGTCCCTGCAAAGGGGTATCTGATTTTGGAATATTAGAGAATTAGCTTCAAGCAGAGTTTGGCTTAGTTTGTCCTTTCTGATTTACCATGGTAGAGGTGGCAAGCCTCCCGGTTTCCCCTCTGCTGCTGTGACCTCATGCAGCCTGGGTCCCCGACTTCTCTCTTGGCCTCTTTTCAAAGTCCTCGTGTTACACAGCAACTCGTCATCAGAAAACCCTCATTGTTCCAACAAGGCCAACAACCCATGTGTTCCTGGTCCCCTTGGGACCCAGAGGAACTGAAACTTTTTCATTTCTCCACTTGATGCCAGGAGACTAACAAGAGTAAAAGCAGCATCAGCAACTTCTGAAGGAAATATCAAAGTTGGTCTAATCTTCCCTGGAATTAAGAACTTGACAAGTAAAAGAAGAGCCTATTTATTTCAATAAAAAATTTAAAGGTTTATTTATTTTTACTTTATTTAATAAGACACCACAGACACATGTGTGTTTGGCCTGTGTGTTTTTGTATGTGCAACACATGTTTACAGTAGCTCTGGAGGACTGAACAAGGTATTGGATTCCCTAGAAATAGAGTTACCCAAGGTTGTGAGGCTCCATGTGGGAGCCGGGAGACACACCCTGCACTAAGAATTCTTAATTATTGAGCTGGCTCTCCAGGTCTGCTGAAAATTGTTATTAAACTATCTTCAGTAATGTGCAGCATTTCCCCGCTTCTTAACAATTCGCTGACTCTTCTCACGACGGCAAAGAGGTCTTCTAAAGAAAATGGCAGGTGGGACATAGCCCAGTTGATAACATTCTCACTTTGAATGCCAAAGCATCTGATTCCCAAATGTTCACATAAAAAAACAAACAAAGAAACAAACAAACACCCTCTGGGTATGGTGCTGCACACTTGTAATCCCAGTATTAGGGAAAAGGCTCAGCAGCCGTCTAGGCTAGCCCACTATGTAGACTCCATGGCAGTGAATGAGCTTCTTATACAAATAGTATCCAAGGAATGGCACCCAGGATTGTCCTCTACACTCCATTAGCATACCACACACACACAACGGGGGGTGGAGTTAGAGAGAGAAAGAGAGATCTAGTACTCTTCCATTTCAACTTTGGCTCAGCAGAATGACTCCTACAAAAGAAGATACTGAAGAAACCAAGAGCCATTTTCCATCCATGGCATCTAATTACAATTAGACACTGTACTGCCCGGTGACCTGAGAACGCACCATCATCATTCACAAGCCCATCCTTGGCGCGCACGTCAAGAAATCTGTCCTCAGTCTCTCAAAATATATGGGAATCTGCCTGAAGGATATGGAGACTCCAGGTAGGTGCACGAATACCAGTCTCAACCAAGCTGCCTGGGCTAAAGGAAAAGAGATGGACTACACCAAGAGCCCTCTGCAGAGATTTTTCTTTTCAGAAAACATAATAGGAATCTCTAAAGAGTCAATAAACAAGTCCTCCACCCTATGCTTGTCTCCATGTTACAAATCTACAGATTTAAGTGCTAAATGGAGTGGGTGGATAAGGGAGGGGACGGGAGAGAGAAAGGAAAGAGAAAGAAAGGGAGGGAGGGACAGAAAGGAAGGAAGGAAAAGGGGAAGAAAGGAAGGAAGGCGTGAGGAAAGGGAGGAGGGATGGAGGAAGCAAGGAAGGGGGAGGAAGGGAGAGAGGAAGGGAGAGAGGGAGGGGAGGAGGAAGGGAGGGAAAGAGGGAGGAGTAGAAAGGAAGGAACAAAGGAAGAAGGGAAGGAGGGAGGGAGAGAGGAAGGAAGAGAGAGGGGGAGAGAAGAAGAAAGAAAGAAGAAAGGAAAGAAGGATGGAAAGAAAGAGTGAATGAGAGAAGAGAGAGAAAAATAGCAATTGTTATTTCAAACAGAGAGATGTGGATTTTTTTTTTTTTTTTTTTGTCCACTCCTTTCAAAGCTCCCTTGAGTGGCCAATTGGCATTATAATTAGATACTGACTGGAGTTCTCTAATTGCTAATCTGTACCCTCACAGTTGGGTCCCTGACCACAGATGAATCAGCAGCCAAGCTTGAGGCTCACATGATATTGTCTCTGTAGACCGGCCACTCCGGCGGACTCACCTGGAGTCCACTGGCCGCGGATACTGATCTGTGCTGATTAACCAAATGGAAGCCTGCTATGCTGCCGCAATGGCATTTCCCCATAGCTTTGCTATGCTTCAGCCTGTGAGCTGAGACGGTCGAATCACAAAGAACAGAGATGCAGAATGGCCCAGGAAGTCGGTGTCCAGCGCCGAGCCAGACCACTGCTCAGCAGACGAGGAAGACGTATGAGGTGCAAGTAGATTGTTCTCTAAGTCTTTTGAAAAAATTCCTTATTTCCTCCAGTTGCATTGGCCAGCGAGCTCAGCAGAATTATGTCCTGTGTCTCAGTTCTATCATGCTAAAGATGAATTCCTTTGGTTCTCACAGTCTCTTTTGTGAAGGAACAAAACACCACTTTAAAAAAACATCAGGTTGGCGTTCAGATGGGTCAAGGTTTGTCATTACCCATGAGCAAAGATTACTATTAAATACACTCCACTTATTTCTTCCTAGACACAAGCAACCATCTTTTCTTTTTGTCATTTAAGGCACTGTGGTTGTTCTTTGAGTTTTTAATATAGGATTCTTTGTAGCTCATGCTGGTCTTGAATCCCCTACGTAGCTAAGGCTAGCCTTGAACTCTGGTTACCCCTACCTCCTCTTCCTGGGTGCTAGGATTGCAAGAATGCGACCTCGTGTGCAGATAATGTCTTACAGTTCTTATAACGAGATTCACTGAGCTGCTTACAGGATGCCCTATGCTGTCTAGGCATTGTGCAAATTAATCCTCATACCTCCGTGCAATAAGCCCCGTCACTTTCTCTTTCTTACCAATGAGACAATGAGTTTGGGAACGTTAAATGACTCGTTAAGGTTGCTATCAGGAGACAATCTAGACAGATCTGGCTCAGGCTGCTTGTACTCATAACCACTGCAGAATACGTGTTCTGCAACTTCCTGTGGTCACCTCAGAAGCTCCCGTCTGAGCCGTCTATGTAGTCTTACTTCAGTTGAGAATATTCCATCACATAGTAGGAGTCTAACCTATATGACACTATGTAGCATGTTTTGCTACCCCCCTAGGCTTCGTTTCTCTGACCCATCCCTCTAGCCCCTGCCAGCCAGCAATGGCCTTGTTAGCATTCTTTTGTCACACAGCCATGGAGCAGGTTCTTTAAAACGTTACGACTGGCCAATCAATCACCTATTTATTAAATGCTATGCGAGATAAAAAGTGAAGCACCTGTCCTTCTCGGTGAGTTGAAGGGAAAATAACGATGACTTACACAAAGTAATTGTACCTAAGTGAAATGATAAAGTTAGTTTCGAGATATCCTAAGAAACATGAGAAGAGAACCGAGTATGTGTGGATAACTATACTATGTACATGTGGTGTGTGCATGTGTGTGTGTGTGTGTGTGTGTGTGTGTGTGTGTGTGTGTGTGTGTGATGCATGTGTGTGTAGGTGGTCCTGTGAGTTTGCATGTATGCTGTGTATGGAGGCCAGAGGTTGATTTATGGTGTCCTTCTCAGTCATTTTCCATCTTGTTCTTTTGTTTTTGTTTTTGTTTTTGTTTTTGAGGCATGGTCTCTTCCTCAGCCTGGCACTCTCCAGGCAGGCTAGACTAACTGACCACCGAGCTTCAGAGAACTACTTCTCTTCTCTCCACTCAGCAGCCAACCAGAACTGAGCTGCAGACATATGTAGGCTTTTTACTTTGGTTCCAGGGATCCAAATGCAGGTCCTCATGATTCCATGGCAAGAAGTTTACCCACTGCCCTGGACAGCTATCATTTTAAGTCTTCTCTCTATATACCTTTAACAACATTTTTCTCACCTTTCCCACCAGTTGGTACACTGAGCAAACCACGTCCACAGGTGTGCACTGGCACCCAAGTGCCAGACTGTGGTCAGGGGCACAGATAACCCTAGGCCTCGGAGCGGGCCTTCCAGCTGCCCTGGGGCGGACAGTGAAGCTCAGGTGTCTGCTATCACACCCACAAGGTGGAGGCTGATGGACACAGCACACTGCAGCACATCCAAACCCTATCTACAGCCTAAATGAATTACACATAACTCTTCTCCCTTCATCTTCCCAGACTTTCATTTTCATCTCAGAAGATTAGATTAGTATGACAGGACTTGTCCATTATGAAGTCAGGCTCCCAGATAAAAGGCTTCTTCCCTTCAAATGATTGCAAATTGGTTTTGTTAGGATTTCATTTCAGCATTCCTTGAGAGAAGCTACGGGTGACCATTTCTAGTTTCATTTTGTCCTTCTAGGGGAACAGTCATGTCTAGTCTTTTCTCTTCTTCCACATATTGGATTCCTTTCCGCTGTCCCTTTCCCTCTGGACATAAAATACCTTTTAATTAGACACACTGACCAGATCAATCACTTATTTAGATGCTGCACAGAGGTGACTTAAGTCACAAATTGATATTTAAGCAACTTGCAAAAGCAAAGCATTCTGATGCCAAACTCTCCTCCCATTCAATGTATTACCCCCCCCCACCCCGCACACCAACCACTTCACAATATATAGATGGATGCCTTAAAACTATCAGTTCTCAAAGCTTCCCGCCTGTTTAACGCAATATAATGGTCACTTCTCTTGCTTCCTTACTCATTAAACAAAAATCAATTTTAAAAGAGCTGCTTGTATTCCTGGCCAACAGAAATGGAATGATCATGTGGGGACACCAGGTGTGCCAGTGCCTCTCTGGAGCCTTAGTACCTTGGTGTGGCTTGGGGAGGATTCTCATGAGTTAAAGGTCAACTTGGGCAATATGGTGACTATTGGGCCAGCCAAGGCAGCACAGCAAGACTGCCTCCAAAACCAATGCTAAACTCACTACACTAATCACAATGATTAATAATGATAATAAATATCGTCATGATCCAGCACAATCTTCTACCCTTTTCATTCTAATAGCACAATCTGGAATAGATGCTGAGAAGAACAAGAGACAGGGCATGATAATCTTGACTTCCTGTTGACACACGTAACGATTTTCCAACACAGTTACTAAAAGTCATAGGTTCGATTTGCAAGTTATGCTTCACAGAAAAGAGGAAAGATGTCGTTGGCTCATTAGGAAGTCATTCATCTTATTCATATTTCTGTATTCCTCAATGATGGCAAGATTATCAGAATTATCTAGATAAGAATCGTCAAAATAGTTTCCCACTAAAGAAATGTGAACTCTGTGTGATGATGCAGCCACTATGGAAATGCTATGAAGCTCCACCCCCACCCCCCAAATTAAAATTATAATCACCCTATGACCCAGCTAGACCACTTCTGGGTATTTTCCAGGAGTGTAAGTTCACTGACAGCCAATATGTCCACTTATATGCCTGTTTACTATTGCACCATAGGTAGGAAATGGGATCACATACATGTTCATTAACAGATGATAAACAAAGAAAAGTGTAGCACACATACAATAGAGTTTTATTCAAGTATAAAAAATCATGACAGTTGCTCAGATCAACTATTAAGTGAAATAAACCAGGCTCAGAAAGACAAACACTATGTGGTGGTGTGGTGTCTAGGTTTGTGTATATATGTGTGTCTTTGTGTGTTTGTGTGTTTATATGTATGTGTGTATGTATGTAAATGTGTATTTGTGTGTTTCTGTGTGTATGTGAGAGAGAGAGCGAGAGAGTGAGAGTGAGAGGGAGTGAGAGAGAGAGAGAGAGAGAGAGAGAGAGAGAGAGAGAGAGAGAGAGACAGAGAGACAGAGAGACAGAGACAGAGAGAGGTGTGGGTTATGGGTACAGGCGATTATGTGTGTACCACAGTTCATCTTTGGAGGTCAGAAAACAACTTCCAGCTTTCTTTCTTTACTGCTGCATAAGCAAACCTAACTGGCTGATGGAAATCTCACAACACTTACGTCTCTGCTTCCCACATCCCTGAGGGAGCACACCGAGATCACAGACTCCTGGGGGGGGGGGAAGAGGGAAGAGCAGTGGGAGAGGCAGAGGGACAGACCCAAAGTGTGACGATGACATTGTACGTCAATCTAAAATATTGATTGTAAATAGGAATCAAACCCCCATCAGGGGATTACACTGTATCAATAATCTGGTTGCACCGAGTTCTCAATGGTCTTCTGTAAGAAAGAACAAGTTCATTTAATTAAGTCTTAATTCTGACAGCTTCTTAATTCTAGACTACTCTAGAATAACTCCCAGATGCTTCTATCTGTTCCTCCATATGAACACATATGCTCTGGTCACACTAAGACTCTTCAGACATCACATCGTCTTTTTACTAAGCATGTTCCAGGAGGGGATTTGAACTGCGAATGGCTTCTACCATCGGAATGAGTTAAGCTTTCTTCCTTTGCATATTAATCAATAAATCCACTCCATCTCAATCAACCTTCCCTTCCCATGACCCTGTCTGGCACTCAGTCTCAGTGTCTCCTTTTGCAAGACACAGTCACTGTTGCTCAGAGGTAGATACTGGGCGGTACAGAAGCCGCCCACCCTGGTGTGAGCCATGGAATCCTATGTCTCCCAGGATTAAGCCCTTAAACCATGAGAGGACAGAGAAGGGCAAAGGCATGGCAAACCAAGGTCACCGCACAAGAAGCAGAGGCTAGGGATTGCAGAGCAGAGCTGGGTTAGGTGACTTGGACCACACTGGAGGGACTTTAAAATACAGACCTATGGCCGGGAAGATGACTCTGTTGGATAAAAGCACTCCTATGTGAGCCTGACAACCTGCACAGATTCCCAGAGCCATGTAGAAGTGGGGGCAGTGGCATATGAGACTGGGCTCTCAGTGTGCCTGTATGTGGGAGTCGGAGGTGGGGGTGGGAAGCAGAGATAGAAGTGTCACTGGACAGCTAGTCTTCCTCACCCAGCAGTGAAGAGGCCGTGCCTCCAGCAAGGCTGGAAGTTGTCCTCTGCCCTCCAAACATGGACCATGGTACACACACTTGCCTGCACCCATCTCTCTCTCTCTCTCTCTCTCTCTCTCTCTCTCTCTCACACACACACACACACACACACACACACACATGTACACACAAACACATACACACACAAAACATACATACACACAAATACACACATATATACGCAAATACATGCACATGCACACACATACTCACTTGCACCCATACATCATACACACATACATGTACATACACACATATATACACAAATACACATACATATACATACATATACACAAAAATATATACACATACATATACACATATACACAAAAAATACATACATATACACACACTCACCTGCACTTACACAGTACTGCACACACACAAATACACACATATACAGCAAAATACATCCAAATACACAAACTCACCTACACCCATACATCATACACACACACAAATACACATATATACACACAAATGCACACACATACACACACAAATATATACACACTAGCCTGCAACTGTACACATCACACACGTATTCACCTGCACCCCTCCACACCCGCCCCCCAGACCTTGTGTCTCTGAGACGGGCCCAGTAGGCAGCCCGTCCTGAAGTGACCCGACTCTCTTCAGCTTGTCACCTTCTCCAAAGGCAGCCTGATTATCAGTTGCTAGCGACTGTGTTTTGTTTTCACTCCAGCTTTGCCCTCATTCCATTGACAACCGTTTTTGCTAATTGCAAGATCCTAACAACATAAAAAAGACCACTGAGGTAGCCAGCATCCTGACTCTATAATAGTGTACGTGCTTTCTGTTTTCTGGAGGCAAGCGTCTACCGAGGTGACTTCCACCTTACATGGAATTCAACAGAACGGAACCACTAACGTCAGGCCTGTCCCCATGGCTGAAGCTCTCGGGGCAGAAAGGGTGGCTTGACAGAGTTCCCCCGGCAACACAGGTCATTCTCAGAAGAGCCTCCCACCTCCGACCCAAAGCCCTTCCCTTGGTCCCCTGTCGTCATCCACTGGCTGACTATGGCACTCATTCAAGTGTGGCCTTTTGTCACACGGATATAAAGATAAATAAATGGCTCCCTGGCTGTGTCCACACCAGGGCAGCATGCACACACCTGGAAGGGCAGGAGCCCACACTGGTGACATTTCTCCATGTTCTCTTTACCTATGCAGCCACGGATGTCTGTTTAGTAAGTACCATGGCGCTGACATAGGGTTGGGCATGGCATGGACAATTTGGTGACAGAGTCAAATTTGTCAAAAAAAAAAAAAAAGTCTAGTTTCTGAAATACTGAGGAATTTTGTTGGGTCTGGGGAGGTGCAGCCACGTGCTAGCACTGACTTGCTGTTGAAAAGTCAGATTGTAAGTTACCCCTTGAATGGATGTATCTCAACACAAGCTGCAAAGTCCTCCCGCCTTAACTACCCAGAGAAGACAAACGCTGTTTATTTAGAAATGCAGTGGCTTAAGTGATTCTATCAAGTACAAAGAAGGAACTGCCCCTGCCCCCTAACCACACCCTTTTTATTTAGAAATGCAGTGGCTTAAGTGATTCTATCAAGTACAAAGAAGGAGCTGACCCTGCCCCTAACCACACCCTCCCCCAAAGAGATCCCTTCAAACACTTGCTTCCTGTGTTCTGCCCACAGGCATCTCAGTCTTTTCAGTGAATTCAGATACCTGACCCATACTTCATAATTGCTCCAGAAAAAATACTCCAAATCTATGTTTGCAGTGCTATAAGCCAATGTGGATGTAAAGGAAGATCTCACTGAGCAGCTAAGGCAGTATAGCAGTCAGTATAAAATTTTCTTTTAAAGCAGCAATGAAACAAAAAAAACAAAAACAAACAAACAAAAAAAAACTAGATCAAACTGGGGAAGTTGGATCTTAGGCGAGTTATTTAATTTATTCAAGCCTCCTATTCACCTGGAAGATGAGAGTCCCCATTCTTAGCCAATAGATCAGTAAATAGGCTGCCATGAAACCAGAATGTTCTGTATAGTCTCTGGTGCCTGCTTAAGTTTTCTGGTTCAGTGAAATATTAATCTATCGAAGACTACGGATGCTAGAGAGCCTTATCTCTGGCAGGTTTATAAATTGGTTAATTTGCAAGATTCTCCATTGTCTCTATTATCCTCCCATCTAGGCGGCAGTCACATTTGTTCAGACACAGATTCCAAGTTTGGCTGGCCCTGCAAGGTCTGCCGGGACCGTTGACTCCTGAGTGGACGGACTTTGAGTCGTCTCCTTCACCTTGAGTCTACCCATGACCTCAGGCTGTCCCTCTGTAAGATGACCGCTATGATGTCTAGCCTGAGAAATATACTTGGTCCCTCTCTTGGTTTTTGTTGTCCAGAGAGAATGCTGAAGATGAAGCAGCGACCCATGAGGAGCCCTGTTCTGCTGTCTCACAAAGGCCATCTTCTTCCTCTACTACTTGCAGCTGTCACCTGGACTCAGGCGGGACAGCTGTCACCTGGACTCAGGCGGGACAGCTGTCACCTGGACTCAGGCGGGACAGCTGTCACCTGGACTCAGGTAGGACAGCTGTCACCTGGACTCAGGCGGGACAGCTGTCACCTGGACTCAGGTAGGACAGCTGTCACCTGGACTCAGGTGGGACACCTCCCATCAGATAACTTCTGCAGGTGCCATTTTGGCAACCTTCAGGCTTCCCTGCTGTGCCAAATGTCACAGCTCGTTCCTACCCTATGAGAAACAGCCCTTGTCTTCACATAGGGAAATGAGGTTTCCTCTATTCGCCCCATTCTGAGTCCTCCCAGTGGGAGGAAGTCTACCAGTTCTTGTCCCCTTGCCAGCCTGTTTGCTCAACACTTGCAGCCTGAACACCTCCTTGCTTCTGGGACCCCCTTAGCTCCACTTGCTTCTCTCGGATGGGATGGGATATGCCCACTGAAGCAGCTTTCTAATATTGGCTCCTCGGAATCTAACAGTGTTGAAGTTCTGAGGGTATGGACACAAAAGAACGCAAAACAATCTCTGCTAACCAAGAAGTGCTGCTTACATCGTGACTGTACGGAGTAAATTCTTGGCTCGAGAGCTGTAAGAGAGGAAGGAAGAAATGAATACTGAGTCTCTAAATATCTGATATATTAGTCACACAGTTCTATCATGGGCAACATGCCATTTTTTAAATGAATTAATTTATTTTATATTATCCTTTGTTGTTTGAAACCTCCATGTGTGTATGTTACTGTTTATTTAATCAAATCTATCCTAAATCCCATCCCTTCTAATTCCCCCTTCAGTTCCCCCACCCCAGCTTCATAAGCTCTCTTTCTTTCTTTTTTTTTCAAAATCTACTGCGTTCATTTAGTGTTGCCTATATATGCATGGTTATAGGAGCATCCACTGGAGCATGCGTAGCCTCTCTGGGGCCTCATCCTTGAAGAGAATTGACTCTCCTCCACCACCCCCACCTCCGACCTCCACCCCCAGCAGCTGCAGGAGGGACCTCATGAGCCCCACTCCTCTCCTCGTAGAGACTTTGGTTGGCTTGATCTATCTTATGGAAGTGTTAAGCATTCAGCCTCAGCTGCTGTGAGTTTGTGACACAGAATCGGGGTGACAGGAAAAATCTATACATCCAGAACACATAGGTGTTCCATACACACAACTTAATGTTGTCTGGTAAGAGAACTTGTTGGTCCTTCCTTACTATGGTGTACATAGACAATGGGCCTAGAAGGAACCCACATCCTCCTAGAGATGCTCTAAGACAAATGCTTCTCCCTGGAGGAGAAATAGAGCACGCTTGGCCATCATGCAAGGGTTCTTCCTGCTCTGGCTAACATTGACACCAGGAGCAAAGGTGGGGGAAAGTCATGAGAGGAGAGTATGCTATTGGGATAGACAGATTCATACACCAAATCCCATCAATGACCTTGAGAAGCAGGAGCACAACTCAGTGGTAGGACATTTTCTGGCATTCATGAAGCCTGGCTTTGACTCTTAGCACTGGTAAAAATAAAAATAAAAAAAAAAATCACAGAACAAAACCATAGAAACTATTCCAGAGAATAATAACCTTCAGATTGGAACTGCTGATCAGAAAGGAACACAGTGGCTGGCTCTGTCTCAGGCATAGGACTGTGCAATGATCAAGCTCAGCCTAAAGCCTAACAGGTTCACAGAAGAGGACCAGTTTACAATGCTGCACGAGTCACAGTCGGGACGTCCTTTCAGATATGGTCACCCTGGAACAATGGCCTTGACTTGAGGGACACTGAGCAAATGAGTTGATTAAGTTAATTTGATTACTTTAATTAAATTCTTCAATTATTTAATTAAATGAAGCAAAGCAAACCAAAGAGATCTCAGAAAAAAAAATCAAGGAGAAAACATAAGTTCATTTTCTGATACTATGATAAGATTCCTGAGGCTGGCTTGATATTTTAGAAAGAGGTTATTTAGTTCCCAGGTTTGGAAATATTACATCAAAAAGTATGGCGATGGCTCTGGTGAGGACTTCATGGTGCACATGGTACAAGTCAAAAACAATAATGGAAGGTTCGTCAGTTGGGAAATCACGTGGGAAGGCGCCATCCATGATCTTCTACAACAGTGCCATGAAAGAACCAACTTCCCAACCAATCACATCACTTCCTCTTGAGATCGCACCCCCATCTGCATAACCACTCAGAGTGGATCACCTGCAGTTCCCAGTGTGTCCCAACAGTGTCCTCTGGGAGCCAGTCTTCCCCCACAGGGCTCTCTGGTGGATAAACAGCTCCTGCACCCCATTTCCTCTGCGATGCTGTGCCCTTCCCTCAGCGACTCAGCGAGGGCCTAGAGTCAGGCTGACCTAAGGGAACGCCTGACGCTCTGAAGCAATCTGGTGAGACAACGGATACACACCAGGGTTGAATTGTGTTTCCTTCTACCATGGGCAGAAGTGAGGTTTAGAAATAAATTGGAAAATAAACATGTGACTACTTTTTCTCCCCCAAGTCGATGACTGGTCCAAGTGAGTACAAAAAAAATCAGTCACACAGAAAATGAAGTTGGAACCACTTTGGCTCCAATTTACATCAATTTGCTAGTAGATTTCATTTTTATCTCAAATGGGGAAAAGATGGAAAAGTGATACAGTAAGAGTTAAATTTCTAAGTGGTTAATGTGGTTGATCTGCCCAGTGCTCAGAAAGACATGTGGTGGGGACAGGGGGCAGCTCAGGGCGAGAGCATTTGCCTGACATGTGCCGGAAAGAGAGTGAGGGACAGAGACAGAGACAGAGAGAGACAGAGAGACAGAGGCAGAAAGAGATGGAGAGAAACAGAGTCAGACACAGAGACAGAGAGATAGAGACAGAGAGAGGCGGACAGAGAGACAGAGGCAGGCAGAGACAGAGACTTTATCAAAGAAAGCTCATTCCAAGAATGAAAATTCAGAATCAAATAAATGAGAATACAAAAATGGTTAAGTACAGAAAATGCATTTAATCTGATTTACAGATTTCAGAGTAATTACGATGCAGGATTTGGCAGGAAGGGCTCAGTACCACTGTTTTCCTAATCTTGCAGAATCGATGAACACAGAAAGAACAAATGGTTGTTTTTTGATTGTCCGTATCTGTTTTGTTTTTAAGTTTTTCATTAATTAATTTATTTATTCGCTTTACATCCTGATCACAGCCCACCCCTCCTCCTTGCCCCTGCCTCACGCAGCCTTTACACACACCCCTACTCCACACAAACATTATTTATAAAACATGATATCATACTAGAAGCCGTGCTTTGCGAAGGCTGCTCTCTGTAGGGGCTGTAGGAGGACCAGGTATCACGTACAGCCCTAGGTATTTACATGTTTTCAATCACTTCTGAGCACATACTTGACCCAAGGCCTGTCCGAGGCACAGTGAGGGTGCAACATTCAACAAGAGAGCAGATATTTAATTTGTTTTTTGAGACTGGGCCTTACAGTGCAGCCTCGGGCTGGTGATGTCACCTTTGTGCTCCTGCTTCCTAACTCCGGGATCACAGACACGCGCCACCAAGCCTGTTGGAAATGACCTCTGACAGCTGTGACGGAAGAGCAGAGTGGAAGACAATTGTCAACAGATGTCGCAGGGCTTCAGAAGGGAAGGGCCACACAGGAGCAGGGTCATGACAGCTGTCAGAGTTTGAGGAGGGGAAGGTAGTCATGATTCAGGTGGAGTGGCAGAGATGACAGTACGATATTCGTAGGGATTTGATCAGAAATGAGGGGCTGATTGATGGCTCCTTGGGTAAAAAAAGAAAAGTACTTTTTGCCAAGCCTGATTACCTGAGTTCAACATCACCCCCTTCCCCAAAAAGCTGACCCACAGAGTGGAAGGAGAGAACTGAATTCTGGAAATTGTCCTCAGACTTTTATACATGACACCCATGTACCTATAGACAGACATGTAGACAATTCATGTATCAGGGCATCCCTTTGGCAAAGGTTTTCCAGATGTCCAACAAACTCCCTGCTCTACCTTAACAGAAAAGAGAAAGGACACAGTCAGGAAAGGAGTGACATAGATTCCCCTGTACAATGAGCTCCATTAGGAAAGAGGGAGTCTTACCACCATGGTGGGCAGGCGACCAGGCTTGGAAGAGGGAGAGCATTAGGAGCTAGAGAGAGCATCGCGCCTAAGTAGCGTGACCAGGCCTTTAAGGATCAGAGAGGTTTTTAAAATACGGAGGAAAAGAAGGGTCTAATTCACAGTGTTTCATGATGGGGTACAAACTTTGTACCACATAATTCTATGTGTCATAGCCTGTCCTACATATCAAGGGACACAGAGGCAGGCCCTACGTAGGGCCATAAACTGATCTTGCAGATGCAAAACAAAGGGGCTGGAAGCCCACAGCACAGAATGTTTCTGTTCCAGAGAAAGCTATGGTGGGTGTGGTCTGATTTCTAGGCAGGAGACAAGAAGGCAACTAGAGGATGGGTCTAACACTCTCAACACTAGATTAGAGGCTAAAGGTCGAGGCTGGGGCTTCCCTCTTAAGCTTGCACGGTACAATGAGGGAGCAATGAGTAATGGAAAGGCCATTTAATAACTAAGTACTAGGCACCATTGGCATTGCAGAATGGAGCCCAAGAGCAGCCAGTGCTCTTTGGTGAGTCTGCCTGCTCCGGGACCAGACCCTACCATCCGAGGCTGCTGCTACTGTGAAGCAATCACTTTGCCTGCCTTTCTATAGCTTCTTAACCTATAAACCTGGTTAGGAAAGTGCCCACCCAACAGGGTAAGCAAAATGAAACCTGTGTGGCGCTGGCTGTAGATTGACCCATGCGTTAGTGCTCAGCGGGTGAGTCCACAAGGCATGTATTTGTTTCTGTATCTTTGTCTCTGTGGTGCACCATAAAGACAGCTTTTAAAAGCTATCCTGGGGAAGACCCAGGCAAAATATTAATTTTTCAAATGACAGTAATGGGTTTTTACACATTACTATATAAACCAGTATACAGAATATACAATAACCACATTACTGTATAATCCAGAAATGTTATGCTGTTTTATACTTCCACAAGCAGTATCTAAAAAGTATTCTAACCCCATAGCTAATGTGTTTTTTATACATGTCTGTGACCCCTGGTCTTGGGAAGCAGAGGCAGGAGGATCAGGAGGTCCATGTCATCCTTGGGTACATAATGAGTCTGAAGTTAGCCTGGTCTACATGGCATCCTTTCTCAAAAGGACACATGTATTATACACATGTGCTCTTTAATTATTTTGACAGTTTGGTGGGTTAAACCATGAGCTGCTGTTTTTACTTTCAATGTATTTGTTTAAAGTAAAGTTGAACATTTTTGTGTCATTGGTCACAATTTGTTCACAGAACAGTATGTCTATTTTGCAATAGGGACTCTGTGGCAGAGACCTTTTTTTATGTTCTTTTTTTTTAATTTGATATATTCTTTATTTACATTTCAAATGATTTCCCCTCTCCTGGATCCCCCTCCCTGAAAGTCCCATAAGCCCTCTTCCCTCCCCCTGTTCCCCCATCCACCCCTTCCCACTTCCCTGTCCTGGTATTCCCCTACACTGCTGCACTGAGCCCTTCCAGAACCAGGGGCCTCTCCTTCCTTCTTCTTGGACATCATTTGATACGTGAATTGTGTCTTGGGTATTCCAAGCTTCTAGGCTAATATCCGTGTATCAGTGAGTGCATACCATGAGTGTTCTTTTGAGACTGGGTTACCTCACTTAGGATGATGTTCTCCAGCTCCATCCATTTGTCTAAGAATTTCATGAATTCATTGTTCTAATGGCTGAATAGTACTCCATTGTGTATATATACCACATTTTTTTGTATCCATCCCTCACAAGCAAAGAAATGTGGCATTCTCCAAACTAGCTGAGCAGAGACACAACTTGGTACTGCCTCATACTTCTCTATATAATTGCTGGGTCACTTCTTACACATTCTGAGGTAAGGGAAGTCTTAAACTAGATAATAAAGGTGAACATCTGTGAAGGTTTTGAGCAGGAATCACCAGGAATGAGGGCAGACAAAGGATACGAAGTCTATATACTGCTCAGAGAGAACACAATGAAGGGGACGGGCAAGAGAGACTGCACTTTAAAATGTTTGTCAACACCAAGCAAAGAAAGAGGGGACACAAACACAGGAGTCTCCGACTCTTAAAATCAACATTTTCAATTAAGCATAACCGATGACCCTTGTGTCCCTCACTGTGGTCCTGACCACAGTGCCGTGCTGTGGAATAAAAGATGTTGTGGAAGGCAGAGGGGCAGTAATAGCCCAGGGGAGCAGGAGCATGCTAATGGGAGTCCCAGCAGTACATGGCACCAATGCCAAGATGATCTGGAGGCCTCTTCCATTAACCTGGTGGCCCTGTCTCTGTCCTGACCCCAAGCAAGAATAGCTTCTGAGTATGAATGCCTTGGGCCAAGGCACCTTCGGAATGCCCCTTTTCAGTTCTGCAAATGGAAGAACAGCTCAGAGAAAGCAGAGTCAGCAGTGGGAGCCAGCAGAGCAGTGACTCACAGCCTTCTTCCTGCAGGCTTCCTGGAGAACTCTTCTTTCAGAGGACCAGTCGCGTGGCAAACCCTGGTCTACATCTGGACCACTCACACCTAACTGACGCCCTGTATTGACTCTCTTTATTCATTCCAATGTCAGTCTACCTCAGTTGTGCCAGGAATCCACAGTGAAGTCAAGTCAAGATGGGTAAAGGAATGAAGGCAGGGGGAAGATTGAAAGAAAGTCACTGCTTCAGCCAGACTTTTCCATATGATGACCAGCAGTTAACCGGAGACTCACAACTGGTCAAATGCTGAGTATGACCGTGAGCACTCAGCCTTGAAGGACACTTGTACATCAACTCCCTTCTGAAAGGTCAGATCACCCATCAAAGAGAGAGGAGAGAAAATATAGGCGCCAAAGGGTTTGAAGTGGTGCTTCTGGACCCAGATGTCTACTGCAGTCATGAACTCACAGCAGCTATGGTAACCAACCTACCCAAGATCCATCCAAGTTCAGATAACATTCCCGCAGACTTCACTAATTGGACTTAAGGAGTGAGGGAGAAGGGGGCCTGGAAGTACAAGGGAGGGGTGTCCTAGAGAGAGCAAGGGAGTTGGGATGGGTGTGATCAAGATCATTGTAGACATCCATGAAGTTGCTAAAAATATAAAATATGTTATAAAAACCCAGTTATGAAAAGGAAAAGGTCAAGATCACATCTATTGTACTGGTGGACACAGGACCCATTGTACAACAGGAACTGGGGAGGAGATAGGCCACTGAAGAAGCTGTGAAATCAGGGCTGGGCCATCAGAAGGCTGAGGTAAGAGGTCTGTAAGATTCGAGGACCAACCGAGACGGTGCCAGTCAGCCCAAGGCTTTCTTCCTTGTCCCCCTTCCCTGAAGAGTGCAGATGTCCCAAATGTGCATCAGGTATTTTGGGTGCTCTTGCTTCTTTGAAGCCCACGTGTCAGGTGGTGCCCCTGTTCTAGAGAAGCTTTGCTGACTTGAATCCAAACAGAAACTTTAAGGGGGACACAACCAAAATGTCTCCCTGCATTATTACCTTTGCCACAACTCCCGTGTTTTCCTTCTGGTTGGTTATCTCTATGAGCCCAGACCAACTAAAAATCTAAGCTTGAGCTTTGGCTTGTTCTAGCACAAAGCAAATCCCAGAGACAGCATCCATTCTGGGAGCGTAGGAACTTCACAGACTTGAACACATCGGGAGGCCCACCGTTGCAGATCAAGTGGCCTTCCCCAGCACCGAGGACACACTGCTCTTTTCTGTCGCTTTCTTCCTCCAGGGTCCTCCTACTTTTGAACATTAGATAAGTGAACAGGAGTTTCTGGAAAGAAGCTGCAGCTTCCGCTGACCTCTCTGCAAGTCTGATTGCTGGATTAGAATTCCAGTGATTGTAGGGAGCTTGGGATGTTGCAAGTCCAGAGGCAAATTATCTTGGGGGCATTTTTAGCCTCCTTAATAGCCATTGACTGCCCTCCTTCTCTACCTGACCTAAGTATTTAAATTATTTGGGACATACAAACACAGACTTAGTTTCCAACCAAATAAAAAGCTTAAAATATCATCAGATAGCATCCAAGGCCCATAGAGTAACTTTCCTGCTTTACCTAACCCACCTGCCTAAAAAAAATCTCCACCCATGTATTCCAAAGGCATCTTGATTTATGACTTTCCTTGCTCTGTTACTATAAAAACATCGTGAAACTGTTTTCACATTGGAACATGTAGTTTAGGGTAACCTAAATCTGTATTCCTGGGCTGTGGTCACTCATAATGTGGCTTCAGAATAAATTGTCCCTTGCCCCTTTGAAGTGAAAGTTGTGTTTTTGCATCAGCAGATACATTTTATTTTTATCTTGTTCATGTACTTCTTCATTTCAGGCAGAACATTTGCTGCTTTGAAGTCCTTTGAGCTCTTAGTTTCTACTCCACGTGGCTTTTTTTTTTTGTATTATTTTTATCCTGTTCCCATTTTCCTGTCTGTCTGTTTCTCTGTGCCTCTGTGTGTACAGGCTTGCTTTTGTATATGTGTTAGCACATGTATATGTGAGTGCACATACAGATGTGCACCTGAATGTTGAGAGCCAGGATTGACACCAGGCATAATCGTCAACACCTTTTCCGCCTGGTTCACTGAGGCAGACCCTCTCTCAATCAAACCCACTTCCCTCCAGTCTTGCTAGGCATATTGTTCTGGGAATTTCTGTCTCTACATTCCAAGACTAGAATTATGGATGGGTTGCCATGACTACCCAGTAGTTATGTAGATGCTGGGTCCTCATGCTTGTGTGGCAAGCACTTTAGCCTCTGAGCCATCTTCCCAACCCCTAATTAACTCCTTTAGAGATTATATTACTCTCTCTGAACAGGATTCCACAGAGTATACCTTTCTCCAGTCAGATCTCAGGATGATATAAATTGCATAACACTAGAGAAGTTTCATGTAAGAGTGTCCCACAAGCATAGGTAATATTCAAAACATAACTGGAACAATGCCTTTAATAGTCAGCCTTATTTAGAGGCAGACCATGCTCTTGCTAGGTCCCGACTAATGGGAAAATTAGAAGGATTAATTGCCAGTTACTAACTGGTAAAGAAGTACAGATGCCCCTCTGTGTCCTTGGGGGATTAGGCTCAACAACCTCCTCGGTGGATATCAAACCCCCAGAATGCTCAAGTCCCTGGTATGAAATGACAGCACAGGTGTAGCATATGACAAATGGGTATCCTCCAGCAAGTAGACTTTAAATCATCTCTATGCATAACTCCTAGTATAATGTAAATGCTATGCTAATAGCTGTGTAGGGACTGATGGTAGTGAAAATTCTGTACAGATTCAAAAATATGTTGGGTCCATATTTGCTTGACTCTGTGGATGTGGGACTTGAGGATATAGAGTCTGGTTGTGCTTCGTGGACTGATGTCAGCACGAGCACACAGGTGCTAACCAGATGAGGTCTAGATCATCCCGGATTAGTAGGATGCCTCATTTGAGTCAGTGGCTTCTCTAACATCTCACATGGTCCAGTTTGATTTGGTTAGAAGTATTGCTTCCTGTCTTTCCAGTCCTTCTGTTAGAACATCTCCTGGAAGTCATTGCTTGAAGGAACCCTGCCCCTAATTTGATCGTATACTAATGGTTTTACAATTTGGTAGAGGATTGGCATTCTGAGGTGTCTGAGAAATTCACTCACTTTTGACCAAATATTTTCCTTTAAGTTCACAGGGAAATTAACCCCATTCTAAATCACTCAAATGATTCTGGCCTTTCCAGCTCCCAGTTTCCAAAGGTCCTTCCAATAGCCTCTTTTCCAGTAGGTCACAAGTCAACTCACTATACTGCTCTGCCCTAGGTCTGTCTTCATTCATTTGTAGTTTTATAGACTTTACTAAAACCCAATGTTTCCCTTTCCCTTAAGTATTTTGTAAAATAGCAGTCTTGATGCTCATGAACAAAAGTATAATATGGTCTGTTTTTGTAATAAAGTTGTCTCATAGGTACATTACACACAAACAAAAATGCATAAGCTAAGGATCTGTAGATAAATGTTAACTAAATGTGTAAAAGGTATTCCAATGCAAAAGTCACTGTGTAAATTAATAATGAGCTAACTCATGCTTCCTGAATTAAATTATTTGTGTATTCTTTGCACATATAGTACATCTCAATTTTGAGTAGACATACTTCAGGGGTACACATGTGCCCAATTGCAGACACTGGAGCTGGGGCCATACTGCCTGCCCAGGCACTGAGAGCTCAGCCAGTCCTTAGCTTGGTCTTAAATAGGAACTCCTCTGCCTGTGTCCCCATCTTTCAAAGGGTAATGATGATGCAATGTACATCAGACGATTACCTGACAAATCACCCATGAGGCTGGAATTTGGAAGCAGAGAAAGACTGGATTAAATGCCACTGTTAACACTATCATTGCTATGTTCTTCCTTTGCCCAATACTACTGTTTTCCATTTCAGCTCTTTATCAGTATCCAAAAGAGCTGGTGTCGCCACAGCAAAGCAATCTTCCCATTAGGAAATTATTTTCAAGTTACTTCTTTCTCTTATCTAGGAAACTCATACCCTAGAATGGTGCTCTGTCTTAAGTAGTTATAGGATGCTGTCCCAGAGGCTGCAGACCAGAGGTCACACAGAGGTAAATTAATTAAGTACAGCCCAGGCACAGGAATACCCAAAAGTGCAAACTTTATTTAGCTGGATCCTTACTTATTGTAGAGCCATCTTTTAAACCAGTCTTCTCATTTATGCAAGCAATTTCCATCTCTATGCCTGAATCCTAGACAATATTTCATGATGACTCTGTAGGAAAAAAAGCACTCACTGTGATTTACCCTCCCAGATATTGTAGGATATTATTTATGTGGCCTGAAGCAGGTGTCCCATCCATCCCCAGCTATGGCTTCCTTTCAACCACAGGAAACAGCAGGTGTTCTGGTACCCAAAATGTCTTTCAAAAACAGTTTTTAAGGTGCCAGGAGTACTGGGAACATTGGTGACTAGAGAGTTGGTCATGTGCAATGGAATGGACATAGACTGTAGAATGGAGACAAACTGAATTAGAATCCAGTTCTAGGAAGGGTCAAGTTCATTGACAGAATGGAAAGAACACAGAGAGAAGAAAGTAAAATCTTGGGAGTCAAAAGTCATCTAAGAGCAAAGATATTTGCAGAACCAGATTATATGATATTATGTGTATGGGAAATGACTTCTTCCTATGTCTCATAAAAGGGTTTGAGGGAACTTCAGGGGGAAGCATGAGAAGTTTGCATAGGTAAGAATCATGGTTTATGATCTTGCAAGAAAAGAAAAGCCACGAGAGAGGCTTGTGCAGTGTGTCAACCTATAGTCTATACGGACTTTGCCATGAAGGGAGATTTTTTTTTCATCATGTATATGGCCAACAAGACACTCAATAATACCCATGAGAAACTCTGACAAAATTGTAGAAATAACAGAGAAAAAGATGGTTACTAAGTCCTGTTCCATTCAGAGTTTGATCACTGATCTGGAGAACATTGGATTAATCTACAAAATGCATACGTGCCAAGAAGATGAGAGGAACAGAAGTGTCCAATGGAAGACCAAAACTTGAGAATTACTCAAGCAGGCTAGGGAGATTAGAATTGTCTGACCAAATGACAATGAACAGGGTTAGGTCTGAATCCAACTAAATCAACAGGTCGTGATAAACTTAAGAAACCTGCCTGTCAAAACAGCTAATGTTGTCCCCAGCTACTTCAGTAGGCATATCCTCCTATAAATGAGGAACATGACAGTCCATCACATTGGCCTGTAAGCAATCAATGGTGTCTCGATCAAGTGCCTAGCCTGAAAGAGGAATTCACCTTGAGAATAATTCACAGAAATTTAGGTGGCTTAGTTTATAAAAGAGAAACCTTAGGGCTACCCTGTGGGATCTAATGTACTCTGCGGTGGTCACATGAAAAGAGGTCTAAAAATAACTCCAGAAAGCAAACTGTGACTCCCCCCAAATGTCAATGACAGCACAGCAGATTTCTCAAAATAAAGAAAAATGTTCTCATTCTGAATAGAACAAATTCTCTTGATTACCCAAGTGACTTTCCTGCTCTGAGGAACATTCTAAGGAAAAGCTACTGGATACCTGTCAGGGATTCCTGAGCAGAGCGAGATGTTGAACTGAGTGCTCTTTAATGCTCCTTGTAAGACTCTATTAATGTGGTGTCTGTGGAGAAAAGCAAGAACAAATGGATCTGATTCTGTCTGACACTATCATATACACACAAGGTGGCTACACACAGAGCATGTGTGTTACTGCAAAGACAAACCTTAGATCTTCGTTGTAATGAGGTTGAGTATAGATCAGGGACAGAATTTTAGAAAGCATAGGTCAGCCTGTAGCCTTGACTGGGGAAAAAACAGGATTCAGACAAAGATGACTTTTAGTTTACCAGCTTAAATGGGTTCTGTAGGGCACAGTAAAAAGAGGGCACACAGAAAGACATACCTCTCCTGGTTATATCTACAGACCAGTCTTCTTTGACTGTCAGAATTTTCAGTAAGCTTGTAAGCCAACTTTTTCCTTTTCTATCCAGATGTTCTTCACCGTTTAGGTTAAGATGACTTTTACATGTTTGTTTAACACAAGGACTAAATTTTGCCAGGTTAAAAAAATTCTGTCTCAGCTGGGTGTGGTGGTGCACGCCTGTAATCCCAGCACTTGGGAGGCAGAGGCAGGTGGATTTCTGAGTTTGAGGCTAGCCTGGTCTACACAGTGAGTTCCAGGACAGCCAGGAAGCTACTTCCAAACATATAAAAGATTCTAGAGCACATCTCAGCTCTTCTGGTTGTAAGATCCATGATCCAGTATGGTCCCCTCTGCTCTATAGCATGAGACTAGTTTCTTGCAAATTTGAGCAAAAAGTTCTTTAACAATTCATAGTTCTGTGTTGCATTTCTTTTTGTCGGTCTTTCATGTTATGAACCCAACTCAGTTTCCTGCTTGGAGGAACATTCTAAGGAAAAGCTACTGGATACCTGTCAGAGATTCCTGCACAGGATGAGATCTTCAACTAAGTGCTCTTTAATGTTCCTTGTGAGATTCTATTAATGTGTCTATGGAGAAAAGCATGAACAATACTAGGAGGCTCTTTCCTCAAAATCTATATAGTTTATACAGTCTTATCTCTACCATTACACACACTTCACCTTCTCACTAAAGGTCATGTCTGCTTCCACTGGAAGAAAGCCAAGAATAATAAAGGTAGGTGGAAATGATCTTTCTTCTTGTCTGTGAAGGCAAGGAATGGATCCACCTAGCACTGTTGTTAATAGTCCCATATCCAGTGGCATCTAGTGCTAATGATCTGAGTTCAGACTACTCTGTTAAAGATTTGTTAATTTGTGTTATATATAAAGTGTTTGCCTGAATGTTTGTATGTGCACCACATGCATGCCTGGTACCTGAGAAGGCCAGAAGAGGGCGCCATACCCTTTGCAATCTCAGTTACAGACACTTGGGAGCTTCCCTGGGAGCTGATCCTTGGCAAGAGCAGCACCTGCTGTTAACTGCTGAGCCACCTCCTCCACCCCAATTCAGGATACATTTACTTCTAAGAGGAACATTTTCTCATACAGAAGATAAAAGAAATGTTAAAGTCTATCATTTGTATGCTCACTATCAAATTTCAATAATTCAAAGATCGAGCAATGTTATTGCATACAACCAAAAATAAAATCGTTTTACCCAATGGTTTTATTGAAAATTCACTCAAGTATTCTCCAGGTGGGCTTATCTCTCTCACACACCCCAAACATCATGGGGAAAGACATTGAAAGGACAATAGTATTCATCACCATGGAGAAAAAGAGTGGAGAGGGAGAAAGTGGGTGAGAGAGACCGAGAGACGGAGAGACATACAGAGAGAAATAGAGAGTGAGACTTAGTATTCTCTGCATAGCCAGGATCCGCTCTGTATTGCATTATGACATCTCTTGATCTCCAAAATATAGGACAAGAGTGTTGCTAACAGGAGCAGACCTTCAGAGAGCCACAGAGAGGCCGTGGGATGAAGCGCAGGCCACCCTTTGTTCCAAGCAACAGGCAGGGCTAGGTAGGTGTTAACAGAGAAATATTTCGAAAGCTGAAAGCCACAGCAACAGGACACCTTGACCTAGGCACAGCAATCTGGGTTACACAGACAAAGGGAACTGACTGAGGTCTTTGAAAAGCCAAACACGTTGATTAAGCTCTCCAGGCTCCTCTATGGAGTCAAAATATGTTTCATCATGAAGAAACAGACGGTATCATTTCCATTAAGCAAGCTCATTCTAAAGACTTAAACTCTAGACCCTGCTTACTGGCCAGTCTTGGTATGTGCTAGTGCTGAATAAGCCTCTTAGAAGATCAGGAGAAGGTAGACACGAGCAGGTGCCTAGTGCATATATTGGTGGTATAGGTAGCTATTTAAGTGTCTCCATGGCAGAAGCCTTTCGAAGGCAAGAAGAGCTTGGAATGGTGACTAAAATACACAAAGCTTTCAGCAAACATTTTCTGTGTGGATGCACCAGCTCAGTTTGATCTGTGACCCCGTGACAGACTGAAGATCACAGGTTCCATCGGTGGTCTGCTGTAGCCCTGTCTCTGTGAGTGTGAGCATGCGGCTTTTCCCACTAAGAAATAGATCTATTTCCTCTGCCATTCAAATGAATTAGCATCGGGACTGACTTCTGCCACAGTGATGTGGATGAACCATTGCCGTACCAGAGCCAAAGTGAGGCCTCAAGAAGCCCTTGAACGGGAGAGTGCTCAACTGTGATTAGCAGAGAAGACTTCCCAGCACACAGCGCACCACAGACCACAGAGGGGAAACCCGAGGAACCATCTACTTGATGACGAACCTCCTGGGAGCAAGATGTGGTCACTGCATCCGACCCTTGTGCCTTGCAGCGTACAACAAACAACAGCGAGGAACGGGCTGCTAAGAGCGGGTTTGGTGATCCTACGGTTGACCTTGCCCACTCACGTTCGTAATTTCAGTTTATCCTCATTTAGCTTAAGAGAAAAGGTAAAGAGGCTCTAATTCAGTAGAATCTCAGATTCTCAAAAGCTTCTGCTTGCCAGTCCTTATTAATGTCTTCATTTTGCTTCTCAGCCTTTCATTTAGATTAGCCTCAAGCTAGCTCCCTGGCATCCATCTCAGCTCTAACCCTACCCAACACCAAATTTAAAGAACTCGGGGCATAGTTACAAATGAACCTGTCAGGAGAACTCCATCCTTTTAAGCCGTTTGGCACACAACCTAGTCAAATTTCCCAGATTCCCGACTGTGCTCAGTTCTACTTCGAATATGTAGATCCACGCTAGGGTTCCAACTCCAGGCCTCACGAGAGGCTTCGCATCACTGACCTCTGAAAAAAAGGTTAACTCCTTTACGCCATGTACGTAGTCGGAAAGAATAAGAAGCTATTCGTACGGCCAAGCATTGCTTGTGGGTTTTGCCCAACATCGGCTTCCACTCTGGCCTGAGGTCTCAGCGTTCATGGCACCTACATCCCTGACATTCCTGGCTCCATTGTCACTCACCGGCATGCCCTCCTTCCCTCCTTTATGTCTTGGTTCAACTTGTCTTGTTCCCTTGAAACCTCCTTTTAAACAAAATCCCACTGCAAGCCACCCACTCTGAGGTGCTACCCCAGTCCTGACCCTCTTTATGTAATGAAAAGGCACACCAACAACAGCCATAGTAGTTATTAAGCACATGTAGATTCAACCTGTATTGTTAATCATGAAATCCTGTGACATAGTCACCATCATTATTTTCTATATATATATTGGAAAAGAACAAGATGCCTATGTATGCACACCATGTCATCATACAAATCCCCCAAATTTCTCAGAGTCAATTAAGCTGAATTCAGTGACTTGCCCAAGGTGGTACAGTCAGGTACAGCAGGACTCCATCAGGAATCAAAATATTTTTCATCCCCCAGTCTCACACTAATTTTCCTCTCCCTAGGAAAACATAATTGCTCCCTGGCTTCTCCAGCAGTGTCTGAGAGGTTTGGCCTTTGCCCATTTATATTTTTCCAGTAAGAATTCCTAAACTGAATGCAGCGGGTAAATTTTTATTTTCTCCTCCATATCTCACTCACTGTTCCTCAGTCAGAGTTCCAAGGCAAAGAGTAAGTCTAAAGCTCAATTGAAATAATAATTTGGAGGTAATTAGAATTAAAAATGTTAGAAAAAAATCCACCCTCTTAACCCATTCATCCTTGGCTAAGCCAATATTTTCATAATCCCAACTGTGCTTTGTTCTATTCTGAACATGCCTCTGCAAGGAGATGTATGTACACACACATACAAACGTGTTCACGCGTGCACACACATGCACAATCTCACGAATGCCTTCAACACGCCAATCTCCTTCTCTCTTTCACACATTGATCTCTCAAAGAACATCACACAAAAGTGCTTTCTGTCCTTGTGGAATAGTTGCTGTCCTTTAAAACTTACATTTATTCATCGGTCAACGCAAACGAGACGAATAGAAGTCGGAGAATCAGCTCTCTCTCTCTTTCTACCACGGTCCCGGGGATGGAACTCGGGTCATTGGGTGTCAGACTTGGCATCAGTCGTCTTTCCCCTCTGAGCCCCCGGGCCTGTACTACTTTCAATTGCACAGCATGGCATCCACAACACTCCTGGTCCATGAGCATGACAAGTGTCCAAAGGCCAGAGGCCGATACAGGCTTGGAGGACCAGGAGTGAATGAATGAATGAATAAATGAATGACAAGTGTCTGAGCTGAAGAGGAAAGCGAAATGCAAAGAGCTGGATATAAACCCGGGAGAGCCATGTAAGCTTGGAAGTCACTCTGACTAGCTCAAAGGGGAAGAAAGGAAAGAGACACGGGTTGTCCGATGCTCAGCTTGTCTCTGCCTTTCTCTGTGGATGAAACTCCACAGCAGGCGGGGGCGGCCATGGAGAGCAGCAGGGGCTAAGGAGCGAGCCGGAAAGGGTCTATTCAAGAGTGCTTAGTCCTCCCAGTTTGAGACTCGACACAAAAGGAAAGCAACAAATGCAGACTTTGAAGGAAGGAACATGCGCAGAGGGACCCACCGCCTGTCTAGAAGGAAACTGACAGACAGTTCGTATCCGCTGCTACCCTTACCTCTTCCGTACTCATCTAAAAGTATTTCAATTGTTTTTTCTCAAGACCTATAAATGGGTTATGGGATGAAACCCGGGGTCGGGAAAAGCATCTACTGAATATCATCTGAAAAACTTTCTTAAGTTTCCGAGGAGCTCTGCACAGAGGAAGGCGACGACAGCTGGCGCGCGGAACTCGCTCGCTCGTTGCTTGCCACACGTGTAATCAGTGAGGGCGCAGGCAGCTTCTGCAGCTTCTGCAATCTAGGAGCGAGGAGAGAAATGGCAGGTGGGACCGGTCTTTGTTGCTATAAATGCTCCTGAATAGAAAAGGAAGAGCTGATGCTCTACGGCAGCGCATCTGCCCCATTGCATCCTTGAGTCAAAGGACACTCACAGTTAAGGCTGGCTTCACTATGCCATACCTTCTCCCAGGCCCCGCCCCTTATGCGAGGTGATAAATTGTCGGTGCCTGTGCAAAAGGGCAAGCAATATAGAGAAGCACACACAAATGACAGCCATCTCAGCAAGAAAAGGATTTTATAAAGGAAAAGAGAAAAAAGGGAATGTTCTTTTTTTTTTTTATAAAAATGTTGGTGTGGCAGAATTCTGATTGTCATACAGTTTTTTTTAATTTTTTAAAGATTTATTTATTTATTATATGTAAGTACACTGTAGCTGTTTCTCAGACACACCAGAAGAGGGCATCTGATCTCATTACAGATGCTTGTGAGCCACCATGTGGTTTGCTGGGATTTGAACTCATGTACTCTGGAAGAGCAGTTGGTGTTCTTAACCTCTGAGCCATCTCACCAGGCCAAAAGGAATGTTCTTAAGACATGCTAATAATTGAAGGGTTTCATATGTTCTATGTGCTACACTTGTTTTGATTGATATCTAAGACCGCTAATTCCAACACATGTAACAGGTCATCAATAATCTGGAGATGCAGTTCAAACTAATCAGAATGGTGGGTCTCAGCGCTCCTATGTAAAGAATTCTGTACTGCCAAGTACTTCAAACTAAGTTACTGGGAGGCAGAAGCTCTCATTTTCTCCTAATCCAGTCCCCATGGATACCGGACATAGAAACTAGAATCCTCTCCCTCGAAGTCACTTTTGCCTGCCTTTCTGTTTGTAAGAGCCAGACATAAAGAAGCCCTCTTGACCTGTCTTGTCCAATAGGAAATCAAACACCCTTACTCCATGGAGGTCTTGTCCTGGACCCAGCAGGAGGAAACACTGTGCAAGGGACTCTGGTAAACAGGTTTCAGGCTTAGTTCTCCCTCAGGTCTTCTACATTAGATCCCACTGTGTACTCAGATCTCATTGATATGAACTGTCTATTCTTCCCAAAGAGTATAGAAGCAGTTTCCCTGGGCCCCAGGCCTTCATCCTGAAGGCTTCCATGTCATATGAACATCAAGTGAATGAATTGTGGGTCTAGTGTGGATATGAACATACCACACCTTTCTGCAGAAGCAAGGGTTCATAGGAACCACATTTTTAAGAATAAAGATTCAGTCTCAGAAAGACAAATGGCTTGTGTTTCTTCTTAGATTTTGTGTGGATAGATTAATCATGTATAGTGCTGGTTTGAATAGGTTTGGCCCCCATAGACTCATGTGTTTGAATGTTTGGCCTGTGGGAAGTGCCACTATTAAGGTGTGTGGCCTTGTTGGAGGAGGTGTGGCCTTGTTGGAGGAGGTGTGGCCTTGTCAGAGGGTTTTGCTGTTAGGCAGCCTTTAAGGTCTCCTATGCTCAAGGTCCTGGCTCCCTTTAGACCAAGATGCAGAACCCTTGGCTCCTCCAGCACAAGTCTGTCTGCACGCTGCCATGTTTCCACTGCGATGATGATAGACTAGCCCTCTGAAACTGTAAAGCAAGCCTAATTAAGTGTTTGCCTTTATGAGAGTTGTCTTGGTCATGGTGCCTCTTCACAGCAATAAAACCTTAACTAAGACATTTCTAGCATATGTGTATATAGCATCAAATGAGGAATGAAACTCTCTGGGAAACAAGGACCCTGGGGCACAGGAAGGAACAAGATGAAAGGGTATGGATGAGGGGATACGTTCAATGCTCAATATATATTGTACAAAAATCGAAGAGAAATAAATATCTCCATTTCATTATTTCACAGATGAGGTTGGTCACAAAAATACCTGATGTCCCAAGTTTACTTTTAGGCTAGCAGCTGAGAAATCTGGATTTACTTAGAAATACCATTGATTTGGTGGGACAAATGGTGGTGGCAAGCTTAGGCCAGCATTACACCAGGCTATCTCAAATACATGAAAATGACTGTCATAGGAACTCATGAAACCCCATTATATTATCAAGTCCTTTGGGACTAGTGCCTTGGCATCCAGATCCAAAGGAGAGAAAAAGGAAAGAAGACTATATTAAGTTGGTTTTTGTTTGGGGGTTCTGGTTTGGTTTGTATTTCGTTTTTTGAGGCAGGGTCTCTCTCTACATAGCTCTGGTGTGCTAGAACTCCCTCTGTAAACCAGGCTCAAATTGTCCAACTCACAAAGACCTGCCTGCCTCTGCCTTCCGAGTGCTGGGATTAAAGGTGTGCACCCCCTTGCCTGGCTAGATTAAGGCTACCGTAATAGTTTCTGAGGCAGATGTTGGGAGTCTGGGGGGTAGGAACAAGTAGAAAAATGTCCTATGTCTTTGGAACTGGCAGATACCCAAGGATGGTAGACTGTGTGTGATGAAACGAAGCAAGCTACTGTGTTTCTGAGAAAAGGTACAGAATCGAGAGGGTGACGTCGGACTCTCAGAACACTGGAAAGGCCACTGTGGTGGCATGCAAAAATATTTTTTTTTTAGCAAATTATAGCTGTTAAAATAAATTACGGCTTTCTCTCTTTTGTACTAATCAGAACTACCACATGTTGGTGGCGGAAAACTAGAATAAAAAGCCAATTCACATGCACAATTCAGACAGAATTTTAGGTCTTTTAGGGGTTCTCTACTCAATCACCTTTATTTAAAAACAATAGGCTACCCAAGGGGAGGTAAATGAAATGATTTCCAGTAAAGGAAACACGGAAGTCACCTGGTGCCCGCTGGGAACACCATTTCATGTGCCCCTTCTATGAACTTCGGCCTCTTCCCTACCAGACCCTTCGATTTCTCTGGATCGATACTCCCTGTGGATAAGTAGGTTCTGTGTGAGGCAAGGGATCAATAGCTTCATCCCAAGAAGCCCTCGTTGAATGCCGATGGCTCGGCCACAGCGATCCTTGCTGCCCTCTTGTCCAAGGAAGGCCATTCCCGGCCCAGAGCCAGGGCCCTGGGCTCTCGCCTCTGAGCAAGCGCAGGCTGACAGCTCCGAGCAGTAAGCATCCCGCAAATGCTGCACTCACTTAATTTGCTGACCATCTGATTAATTGCACGTCTCGTCTCCACACTTCAGCTCAGCCCCAGCTAAAGCTCTGAAGCTTCTTGCCAAAGGCGTCTTTAAATGTCCTGACTTTTTCTTTTCCTATAGACACTTAAAAACCTCATTAACTAAGAGAGAATGTTTTTAAAGCAGCCAGATAGTGTTTTATCCAGAGCCTTGAGTGTTGGAGGTTATAAACTCTTACATTCAACAACAGCCTCTATAGGACCCATGCCAGGGCTCCGGAATGACACGCAGGTGGACCCACAGTGCTACCCATTAGCGACCCAGATCTTCAGAAGCAATGTCTACAAAAGATGTCATATTAAATGGCCTCTATATCACTTCCACGTTCCAGCAAAAAGGTTCCAGGATGAAAGGAGCTTAAGGAATGAGAGAGATAAGGGCCCTCAGCCTGCTTGTATTCGACAGGACAAGACCATATAGGCGGCAAATCCCCCCAGTGTTAGTATTGGGTGTCAGTCCCGGATAAGTTTTCTTCGTGACTCTGAATATTTGGCAAATTCATATACCTGTTACTATGCCTAGTTTCAGTCAAGAATAAAGGTAAGAGCAACCGTGCCCTCGTAGGCTCTGCTGTGATGACTGAAGGAGTCTGGATCTGGCTGGAAAGACGGCTCAGTGGTGAGGGGGAGGCACTACTCCTTCAGAGGGACCAGGTTCAGATCCCAGAGCCCATGGCAGGAGGCTCTCAAATGCCCGTGACTCCAACTCCAGGTCATCTGATGTTCTTTCCCAGTTCCTCAAGGCGTATGCATGTTCACACACAAACATAATTTAAAAAATGAGAGAACTCTTTTTAAAACATATTTAGGGTACACATTAGAAGCTGACAAGCTTTGGTAGCAACCAAAATTACCTTGCCACCGTTTTCCATAAGATAAATTGGAAGGGGAGTTTTGGTTGAAGATGGGAGACAAAGAAGCTTGGAGTCTTTGGCTTCTTTAAGATTCTGCGTCCCTCTTCAGGCCACACAGCTTCTGAAATAAAGTGTTCATATACACGAATGGTCTTCACTCAAAGGTAAAAAGACCCCAGCACATGTGTGGTCATAGAAACGAGGTGAATCAGAAGTCCCATGTCCCTTAGCATGGAGTGAGTGTAAAGCACAGATCTTCTACTATCCCATCCCTGCATTGCTGGGGTGTCACCTGGGGATTACTCCTCCCTTGGCCCTCAGCCCAGCTGCCTCAGATCTGAGCTACACTGAACAGCGTGCTCAAAGCATTGCCCAGATCAGGCTGAATCGGTTCTCTGGGCTTCTGCCTCCACCAGCCTGTCCATCGCAAAGACAGCTCCTCAGTACTGGATCTTCTGCCAACAGGGACCTCAATTCCCCCTGACAGAATCCCTGATGGCTCCACCTCCTTAATGTATCCGCATCCCTGTGAGTTGACCTTGACTGTATCCTGTAACCTCCTCCCACCATGGTACCTCAGGCCTCCATATCCACCTCATCCCGAATCC
>OZ030006.1:167492415-167512415 GCA_964023405.1 Apodemus agrarius
GACAACACACAATCCTGTTCTTGTGCAAATTCTAAGAACCCTGTGAGGCGATGTATATGACGCATCTGTGTAGCGTTCAGCAGGAGTCTCGTGCATGCTAGCTTTTAATAATAGAATGTCTAGGCATGCTATCTCCAGACAAAGGTGAATGGAGGAGTCACTGGTGAGGGAGGGGGGAAGAGCACCTGAGAGGAGCCACAGAACACTGGCGGTCAATGACAGTTGGGATCCCAAAGTCTCAGGTAAGTCCTTCCTCACTTTGCGTTCGCTTTTAAGATCACTAACTCAGAAAGCAAACAGCTAGTCTACTGCCAAGTTACCTCATGAAAGGGACAAGGGACGGCCAGATTAGCTTAACCTGCTCTTCGAGACAAACAAGCCTTTGGCAACACGCTTATTCTCACCATCTGGCTGGCCAAATCTCAGTCCTTCTGTCTATCACTCATGCCCTGTTCCTGCCGCTTGACTGGCTATGCCCCTGCAGCCACAGGACGCTGGACTGAGAGACCTTAAACGCCATCCGGCCTCGGCTTATCCTTTGAACACATAGGGAATGGAGACTGAAAGAAACTAGCATGTTTCCAGGAACAGAACTTGGAGGCTGGAATCTTACGAGACGCTGCTTTTCAGGGTTATATGACTTCCTTTGTCCTGCATCGACCCAATAAATACTAAGACGACATCTGTAACTATCAGAGTATTCGTGTGAGTGAGATAGTTGAAACTGATGTGCGTTTATCCTGTTTTGAGTAGCTGATGATTTGAATAGAAGAGGGATTAATTATAGCCCAGGTCTTAATAAAATTTAAGTTCTTGAAAAAATGTGAAGTCCCAGACAAAGATGCTAGCAGAGGAGGTGTGTAGCAAGAACTGACTTCTTGGTTCAGAGATGGGGCCTTCCTCACCTGGTGGAGGGGACCACAAAGTCGCTTTAGGATTCTGGGCTCTGCCTCTCTAACCTACCCATCTCCCGGAGGCTCCATGTCCTAATAAAATCACTTTCACTGTCCATGTCGACTGGCCTCCTGGCCCCTCTCTGTGCTCTCGCATTTCCCACTGTTTTATAGGAGTGTCGTCCAGCCATAGCAGGTGTGTCACTGTGACCACACATCCCAGGCCTAACACACTGCAGATTCTACTTGATAGGCTGCTCCCAGCCAATCAGTGATGCTCAACAATTCTTGCGGTTATGCTTAGGAAAGTTAAGAGGTGGCACCCTAAATCCTAACAAAGCCCTGGAGAACCCTGATAAATAACATTTGTTGACCATGTCTCGGACATGAGAGCCCTAGGATATATACTGTATGATCAACTACACTCGACACACCAAGACCATCCCCTCATTTTCTAAGATGCTTACAGTGGTTTAGGTGTGTTTATTTTGGAATGAGTATTATGGCAAGATGCCTCGGTGGATAAGGATGCTTACTGTACAAGACCAACTATTTGAATTGTATTCCCGGAACTCACACAAAATAAACAAGCAAACGCATGTTCCGTGGTGTTCATCTGTAATCCCAGCAGTCCTATAGGGGGATAGGAATAGAGACAGTGGAACCACCTGGAGCCAGCTAGCCTGGAACCCACAGCATAGTGGAAACAAGAGAGGCCCCACCGCACCAAAGAGGAAGGAGGGATCCGGTTCCTGAAAGCTGTCCTCTGATACTAGAGTATGCTTGCACATATACATACGATAGTAATACATTTTTAAAAGACAAAATAAGTATGATAAATCACATGGTATCATCCATTCCATCAGCAAGGGAAAAAAATCTACATATAAGACAGGGTGCCAGTCCCTAAAGATAAAAGATGGACAACAAAAATCTTATACTGAATTAATCACGTCATCTTCCTACTCACCAGCCGAATGACCTAGAAGGAGCCATGTAATCCATCAGTGTGGCTTTTCTCTTCTATAAAGGGAAGATGACACTGTTCACCTCAGGAGGCCGTGTGACTATGAGACAGAGATGCGCATAAACTCATAACACCGAGGTGCTGGATGCTTGCTGTACTGGCTTCCTTCCTATCGTAATGGATCTCATGGTGCCAAGGGCTGGGATCATCTACCTCCTTCCACCAAAACGAAGTCCAGCCCATTGCTTACATTCTACAGTGTCGTTCCCGTTCACTAGACTTTTCTTCAGCGGTGCATCTTAGAACATTCCTGCAGGATGTTCAACGGAACTTTCGAATCTGTTTTGTTTGACTGGCTTCTTAGCCCAATGTTAAAAACCTTGAATTTAGCAAGTGACCTCATTTCCCATGGCCATTTCTTCCCATTGATTGCAAAACATTTCCCACAATGGCCTTTGTTCAATAAATATTCACTGGATGGCTGGATTTTAATATCAAGGTTTGACATTTGTAAAGTCTAAATTTAAAAAAAAAAAAATGACGAGTTGGGAGTTGTGTATTAGAATCTGCGGCCGGCTTTCCCTCCACCAAAACTTCACTGTTCTTCCTCATGGCCGCCACCCATCACATCCGTGGACGTCGCTGAGCCGAGGTCTTTCTGCTGCCCCTTGATTTATACACCTGTTCCTTAAGACTCAGGACACTGAAGTAATTGACACTAATTAGCCCTTCACACTCCAGGCTCCTCTTCAGGGCAAAAGGCTAATAAGACCAAACACATGTGGCCTCTGAAGGCACAGAGGGTGACCGAGGCATGAGAGACCGACGGCGGGGATGGACTTCCGCTTCTCCCTGGCATTCCTTCCTGCCTTTCACTCTAGTATCAGACCGTATTTCCAGTCCTGCAGCCCAGCAGCCCGGCAGCCCGGCAGCAAATCCACTTGGGCTGAGGCACAGACATCCATGAGGTTTAATCTGAATGCTTTCAGATCACAGGACACCCGAAGGGTCGCTGGATGGTGACCCTTGGGGCCGCTTGGCCATGGCCTTCTTCTCCAGGTGCTTCTCCACAGACACGATTAAGAAGAAGGCTCTATTTAAATTCCCAAAAGAGGCAGTGCCCTGCCTTTATGGGTCTATTTAAAAATCCACCCAGCAGCTGCAGTACATAATAACAAATCAGCAGGAGAAAGGGAGGAGAGGGAAGAGGAGGGAGGAGGGAGGAGGGGGAGGGAAAAGGAGGGGGAGGGAAGGAGGAGGGGAGGTGGTTAGGATCATCCTGGATTGTTTCTTGTGAAAATTTGACTGTCAGACGATGGCAGGGGGTGAGGACCCCTTAGAGATGCCCCCACCCCAAGTGAGAGTAAGGGAGAGAAGGGCTCAGCAGAGGCGACTTAGGAGTCTCATGTGAAAACATCTACAAGACCCAAAATTTTGCTGCCAGCCTGGAATATATCACAGACCCGCTCTGAACAATGGCCAGGCAGTCAGCATGGGTAAAGGGTCAGCCTGGGAGCAAGAGCCCTGGTAAGGAACCTGACCAGCACCTGCCAGTGGTGTTGCTCCGTAGCATTCCAGGACTGGCCAGTGGAAGATGCAGACTGCAAGTGATTGATTGATGGAATTCTTTACAAAATGGTCCCCACTGGCAAGGCCTTCCCTCTCCTGGTGGATTTACCACCACTGGCTTCCATGATCAGGACCGCCTTCCTGTCTGCTTTCCTTACTAGATTTTCACATCTTCCTTACTGTCTCCACAGTAAAGAAGTCGTATGAGGGATCTTCCCAGCGTCCATTCAGCTACAGAGCACAGTCAACTCCTGTCCATGTCCCTGCCCCAGCTCCCGGTGGTCCCAAGATGTCTGCGAGCCTTAGTGTGACTCATATCAGAGCCCCTGACCATTTTCTCACGCTTCTTCAAAGTGACCTCAAAAAAAGTCAGTTTTATGCCATGGAGTGGCCCAGAGCACATCAATCACACACCAGGGCAAGCCTCAGGACCAGACGAAGCTGGCCAACAATAACAGGACTCCATGTTCTTGTGTATGGGTGTGTGTTTTTTATTTTGGTATGGTTGGGTATTTTTTTTTTTGCCATATTGTTTTTGTTTGATTGGGTTTTGTTTTTGTTTTTTTTTTTTCTTTTAGAGGGAGAAAGGAACTTGTTGGTGTACAAATTTAGTTACATCTAATTAATTACTATCTAAATCTCCATTTAGTTTCCAAATTATTATCCTATATTTTTTCCTCAGCATGTCTTTATAATAAAATGTTAACATCACTGCATTCACGGGTATAGTAGTTACAAAATGAAATGGGCACCAGGGCTCTGGGCAGCATATTATTAAGTTGAGAAAACAAAGGTATGTATTAACTGATTAGCTTGCTTCTAGAGATGACCAAATTGCAAGCCCATGTTAAAAGGGTTAACTCTGAATATAGGTCATGAGACTTAGATGTGCGTAATGATTCAAATAAACCACCCACATGGCAAAAACTCACTTTCTATTGCACATAGTTTAAATACTCTCATGGAGATATGTTTATAAATTGTATGTTATGTGTACATCAGACATAGAAATTATATGCATACACATTTCATTTGCTTCAAAGAGAATATTCTAGTAGATCAGTAAATGCTAAAGGGTTTATACAAATTAAGAATAAATTTCAAGAGACTCTATCTACTTTTTCTTTTGTTTCTGGTTGGATGTGCAATAAATGGGAGATTTATAAAGCTGTCCCTACCAAAGACACAGCAGGCAAGTGATGCATACAATTTATAATCAACCAGATGCTGCCATATCAATATATACTTCCTGATTATAAATATGGATCTAGAATTAAATTTGATATTATAAGGACAGTAAATATTCACAGACCATATTATGCAGAACGTACTAAATGAATATCATCTGCATACATTGGCTTCATAAAACACCCTGCCTTGTGTTCAGATCATTATCTCTGACCCTTTTACCAAAGCTAATTTATAAAAAATTACCATCTCCTGTTAGTCTCTGTCCTTCATTTTCATTCCTGGATGTTTTCCTAGAAACATTACCAAAGAATTCCAAAGAGAGGGAGCACGGAGTAATGCAGGCCTTCCAAGATGGGCAGTCAGTACCCTGACACCCATCTGCAAACGGCCAAGGGAACAGACGACCTTGTGCTGACATCCCAGGCAGGTCGAGAGAAAAGGAATCTACCCTCTGTTAGGAAAGCGAATATCATTGGCCAAATAAAACAGAGCAACAATAATAAAGGAGACGACAAAGAATGCCTTTTGCATTAAGTCATGGATGAGAAATTCAATGTGTCAATTTCAAGTTAATCCTTTGGGAAAACATTTCAAAATAAAATTAAAAAAAAAAAAAAGAAATTTGGCTACGCTGAGCTGCCTTCACTGGGAGTTTTACCATGGGGCCCATACCCAGAATGCCTGTCCCCTTTGGTCACTAAGGCATGTTGTGAGACTTTTGTTAAACTGACTTTGCTCTGGTCTTAGAAACTTTGTGCACACAGCTTAGACAGAGTCGTTACCCACTGTACAGACTTCTGTAAGTCTGATGGAGTAGACAGAGACCCTCTCTCACCTTGGCTCATCTATTCTCCCGTCTCCTTGGTTCCCAGACATGCATAGCTCCATCAGATGCTGATGGAGTCCTTACTGTATGGCAGTTGCTCACAACACAAGTACAATATATGAAGGAGTCTGAAATCCGGATGAAGAAACAGATATGCCAGTGAAGAATGGCATTAAACAGACCCAGGAAGACAGAGGGAACGACACCTGCCACTTGAAAGTGTCAGCTGAAATGACAGACAACTCACAGAGGCAAAGATTAATCATGTGGCTAATAAGTGTATGTTAAAAGCTCAACTTAAGTAAAGTTTAAACAGTAGTATTTTCACCTTCTTAGCTATGCAAAGTTTTTTTTCTCATTATTATAAAGGTAGATGAAATGAATATTGTCACATATTTTTGGTAAGTGTGGATGCTACCTTAAAATTTCTGAAAGTCAATTTGAGAAATGCTTTCAAAGCAGCTGACACAAGTAACGAAACACATCCAGTTATATTAATCTATGATAACGAAATAATTAAGATAGACAAGCAATTTATTTACAAGGATGCTAATTATCATATTCTTTTATAAGAACAGAGTCTGAAAATGGTATGTTAGGATCTGGAAAGCTGACTCAGAGTTTAAGAGCACTGACCAGTCTTTCAGATGACCTGAGTTCAATTCTCAGTACCCACATGGTAGCTCACAACCATTTGAAACTACAGTTTCCAGGGATCCAACATCCTCTTTTCTGCCCTCCCAAGATATTGGGCACACAAGTGATATGGAGATATATATGTAGGCAAAATGCCTATATAAATTAAATTAAATTAAAGTAATAACAACATACTAATAACAATCAATTACTTAAATTATAGAATTCTATGAAGTATGAGAAATGATGCAAACATTTTATTAAAAGAATAACACTATTTATGAAAAATTTAAAAAGGATGAAAACAAAACTATGTGTAGTATGGCTTGTTTTTTGTTTTATACCAGGCACAATGAAGGTACTTAGATTGCTAACTGCTACACAGGAGAAAGGGAGCTGGGTGAACTTTTGCCTTCTCTCCTACTTTCCTCCACTGTGTATACATTGCTTTGACAACAAGAGAAATAAGGTCATACTTAGCGACACTCTTTCAATATGTGCATGTGTGTTTGTGAAAGTCAGAGGACAAGCTCCAGCATCAGTCCTCGCCTCTGCTTTGTTTGAGACAGGGTGTCTCTTGCTTGCTGCTGCACACACCAGGCTAGCTAGGAGTTGGAGGAGGAGGAGGAGGAGGAGGAGGAGGAGGAGGAGGAGGAGGAGGAGGAAGGGAAGGTCATGTGACAGATGTGACAGGCGTTGCTCTGTTCTGTGTATAATACCCCGCCAAGGACTGCTGAGACAGACTGACTTGCCATCTCAGGATACTGCTGAAGCCGCACTCTGCCTCTCTGTCCTCTGCCCAGGACGTCTACCCACAACGCTCATTCACTCAAGATATGCACTCGAAAAACATCTGTCTTACAAACCCAAAGCCTCTCTCAACCAAGGTTAAACACTATGATAAAACTCAGGCAATTGTGAATAGGTGCAAAACTGTTCTTCTGGAGAGGTATTTCTGAGCATACAACGTAACACCACAAACCCTGGGATCCAAAACAGAAGACACATTCAGAAGCAACCAGCAGCTCACACAGGGTTATCCTGTGCCAAGTCCACCCTCAGGGACACTGTTTTTCTCCTGGCAGATCTACTGTTGCAAAGGTGTCAACCAGCCATCTGGGCCTCCCTCCAGCCCACTCCTGTCTATTTACACTGCCGTACCAGAAGGACACCAAGCTCACTATCAGCTGTCAGGTTCCTGAGTGCTTTTATTCATTATTGACCCTGTTTCTATCTCTACCTGGACCACACACATTATATCTCTCCATTGGAATATGTAATGCTGGGGAAACAAGTTCAAACCTGTGAAGGTTTTGTATCTTTTTGGAGATCTGCCCATGTCTGTGGTTTCAGCAGTTCTTTCTTGCCACGAGGTGTTCCTGTTATTAAGGAACCCATTCAAAGCTGAGATCATTCTCCACAGCCTGTGGGTCTTCCCCTCTGTTTGTTTGTTTGTTTGTTTGTTTGTTTTTCAGCATACCAGGAAGATCAGTGTCCCGCTGGTGTTCTGGGTTGCTGTTGATATAATTTTCGGTTTTGTATTCCTGTAGGACTGTCTATCATTATTTAGGGTCTTCATAATCCACCCCAACCCAGTTTGGAGCCCTCCCTCCCACACACCTTCCACACCAAAAAAGCAATACAACAGATCCAAAGTGGTCATTCTTAAAAGTTCTCATTTTCCATTTCTTATCCCAGTCTCCACATCTAGTTGAGTGGTCTCCGTGGTCTCTCCGTGGTCTCTCCGTGGTCTCTCTGTGGTCTCTCCGTGGCTCTGGTGTCCTGCTCTCCTCTTGGCCCCAGTCCTTCCCGGTTATCTATGCCTCTGCACTCTCCTCTGCTTAGTCTAATTAAAGTCTCTCTCTGAGTTCATATATAACACTTAGTCTCGCAGCTCCTACAGCGCTGCTCACAGAGATTTATACTATACACACTTGCTTATGTCTTACCTCCTCCAATAAATCTCGGGCTCCATGAGGTCTCAGCAAAGGGCCTGAGAGCAATAATGTCCACAGTGGACACTTGATATTTGTAAAACGATGAGCAAATGAATCCAACCAGGGTTCACTGAAATTCCAGCTGTGAGGGCGAGGACACGTGCTCAAAATGGTGACCCAGTCCCTGTGTCCCTTTCTGCACTAAAACACAGATTCCTGGACCACTGGGTAATACACTGATGTCTTGATTGTCCTCAGCACACAGAGAAGCACACGAAGCCTTGCCCTTATTCTGATAATTGCATTCTACTTTGGCTTTGATCTGATATATTTTAAGTTTAGGAGTCAATTTGCATAATCTTTTAGTATTTATTTAGTACATAATGCTTGTTCAGAGCTTTGTGGTCACTGGTGAATTATCTTCCTGCAATGCATAACAGTGTTATTATCTGTTTTACAGTTAAGAAACTGGAGCCCAGGACACTTCAGTGACCCACAAAGGCACAAAGAAAAAGTCTGTATTAAAACCTTCATGTACCTAGACAAACGTTTCTCAGCACATTTCCCACCCAAGCCAGGCAGGTCCCCGGGACCAGCATGAAACAACTTCAGACTATAAATGAGACCGCGGCTGGGAAAATCTGACTAATTGAAAGTTCAAATATTTATCCTAACTTGCAAAAGAGAAATCGTCATTTCCCTTGAAATGTATGTCCCTGGAATACAGTGTAGTGCAAGAAACTGGATCCCCACAGTGAGGTGTTTGCTTCTCTTAGGACATTAAGTATTCGAGCTATTACCCTCCATGTCAGTAAAAGTATGAAAATGCTTTCAATTCTTTTTGTGCTTTTACTTGACAAGTAACAAGTACACATTCACACATGCATTGATAGTATACAAATGATGTTTTGAAATATACATACATGCATTATAGAATATTTGGGCATATGTAGGTGCACACATGAATGCACAGGTGTGTAGGGGCACACGTGTGCAGGATATGTACGTACATGTACACATGTGTGTAGAAGCAAGAGGTCGACCTCAGGTGCCACTACTCAGACAGCCATCCAGTTTGACTTTTGAGAAAGGGGTTCTCACCACCCTGGAACCTGCTATGTAGGCTAGACTGACTGAGTGGTAAGTGCTGACTGTATCTACATCACCAGTGTGTGCATCTCGGGAGTGTGTGTGTGTGTGTGTGTGTGTGTGTGTGCAGCACAGGAGAGAGAGAGAGAGAGAGAGAGAGAGAGAGAGAGAGAGAGAGAGAGAGAGAGAGTGTGTGCAGCACAGGAGAGAGAGAGAGAGAGAGAGAGAGAGAGAGAGAGAGAGTGTGCAGCACAGGAGAGAGAGAGAGAGTGTGTGTGTGTGTGTATATGTGTGTGTGTGTGTGTGTGTGTGTGTGCAGCACAGGAGTGTGTGTGTGTGTGTGTGTGTGTGTGTGTGTGTCTGGGCAGTCATAATCAGCTTTTTTTCACATGGATTCTCAGGTTTAGACCTAGGACCTTATGTTTTCAGGGCAAGTATTTTATCAAATGAGCTACGGTTCCACCCTCAAGACCAATCTCCATCAGATTTCCCTTTTGTTGTATTGGAGCCTTTGTAGTGTGGCTATTAACTCCTTCACAAATCTATGGCTTACAAATATGTTCTTCCATTCAGAAGGCAATCTCTTCTTGTAAATCATTTCCTTTTCTGGGAAAACCGCTTCAGTTCAGTGCAGCCCATTTTTAAAATTTTGTCATTTGTGCCCCGGGGATCCTATTTTAAAAGAAATCTTTGCACCCAGTTGCACCCCTATGAGCCCAGATTTTGGGGAACAGAGGCAGGATAGCAAATTCCAGGGTAGCCTGGGCTACCAAGTGACTTTGAGGACATCTTTTAATACATAAAACCCCCATCAAAAAGAAAAGACAGTAGTAGTGGGGGGGGGATTCCTCGTATGAATTAAAGTTCTAACACTTTCCTCCTATAATTGCTTCCAGTATGTTGACAGTTCAAGGTTGGAACCTGTAATTCAAATAATCGGAATCTTGTATACAAGATGAGAGAAATGTCAAAAGTGTTTAGTTCAAATTCGACTTTGAGAAATACTGCCTGCCACTTAAACGTGTTGAATGTGCCTTGCAAATAACAGTACTTTGTACAAAAATGAGGCCCATCCGTCTTCGGTCGCTATTTGCTTTTTTTTTCACGTCCCAGCAGATCAGTGAACTGTCTTGGCTTACTGCCTTCGAGTTCGGCAGTCACGGCAGCATCCGGATGCCTTGGTGCTGTTCTAGCTGGTCAGGGCAGCTTCCCATACTCCCCTTCAGCCCTGATGTCACGGCTGTGTGAGAGCCTGTGAGTGACATGCTCCAATTTCCCTGTGAAAATGTTTCAGGGCAGTTGAGTGGTGGCACTGTGTGGACAGGAGCGGAAAGTTATTCTTGACACTTTTCATCATAAGCCCTAGAGAACCCCAGGCACCCCGCCACTGACCCACCTGTCCTGTCCGCAGCTCACCTCACGCAGTCTCTCTCTCTCTGCTCTCCCCTCTTCCCATCTCTCTGACCAGTCACCTTGCCCCCGCCCCACTTCTCCCGCCAGTAAGTAAGCTTTCCTAGGCTAGGATAGCATCTCTCTCGCCACAGCGAGAAATCTGCCTCAATTTCAATCAGTAACACAGAGGGGGAAAATGTCCAAATTAAGCTGCTTGATTACGGAAATTAATCTTGTCATTTAGCGGCCCCGTTCTGCAGAACTGGGCCTTTGATTAGCCTCCTTGTTTCAGAATATTACAAGCAGACGTTTATTAAGCACAAGGATCTTTTTTATAGTCAGGAAAGCCAGAGGGAAGTAAAGGTATGGAGAGGCTTCTTAGAGAAGGGCACCGAGTCAAGGACCCCGGCCCACTCGGGGTCCCCGTTCTCCCGCCCCAGCCCACTCGGGGTCCCTGTTCTCCCGCGGCAAGAGCACACGGAAGAGGCGCCTCAAGCCTCCCACGCAGCAGCAGATCACCCCCCTGAGTCAATGCTAAGGTGCAGAACGAGGATGCCTCATCTGTTGGTTTTTTAGTTGTGGAATGAGCTACTTGCTCTAGACGGCAGACGATGGGTACAGGGTTCCCTGTAAACTGACTACGTGGAGAGTCTTGCTCGGCCTCACATACTCCTGCAGCTCTGAAGGCTGTTACTGCCCAGATTGAGCAAGTCGTCCATAGTTTATGAAGGCAGCCGAGTGCTTGGAGACGATGCTCTGTGAAGGGTATTCCCCTTCCCATCAGGCTATACATCACACACACACACACACACACACACACACGCACGCACGCACGCACGCACGCGCGCGCGCGCGCACACACACACGCACGCACGCGCGGACACACACGCGCGCACACACACACATGTGGGAGGTGGATGTGACTGTGTGGTGTATGCAGTGTGTGCACAGGATGCATATGCTTGTGCACAATCACATGAAGGACTGAAGAGGATGTTGGGCGTCTGCCTCCATCACTCCGTACATTATATTTTGAGACACAGATTTTCACAGCTCTGGTGCTCACTAATAGGGTATGCCGACTGGCCAGGAAGCCCCCAGAATCCTCCTGTCTCTACCTCCTGTCTCACTGGCAAAAGAGGCACCAGCATCCTACCTTGTAAGACTGGCGAGGCTCTCTGGTCCTTAAGCACGCTTGCACGACAAGCCCTTTACCCTCTGAGACATCTCTGCAGATCCACAGGGCACATTTGAACTCTGCAGGGGTGCTAACCCCCAGACTACATCAGAAACGCGTTCCAGGCACTTTGGTCCGGGGACAGGACTTTAAGTATGTCCTGAGAGCAATGCTCGGGACCTTCTGGCAGAATCATCTTCACAGGGCTTGAGAGCTTTGCTCTCACCTCTCCAGAGGAAGTCAGGCATGAAACAATGAGGTCATTCAGGGCTTAAGTCCCAACACCTAAAAAGTGACTCCAAATACCTGTAGGGCCCCCTTTCCTCTCAGATAAGAGCTAATACTACCAGCCCATAGACCAGACAATGCAGAAAAAGAGCTAGCCTTCAACAAAGGCTAGCATTTCAATGGACTCCATCTCCTCTCATGGACTCGAACTTATCCTGGGAGAGTAAAAGCCACATTGTGACTCAGTTAACATTTGTAAGAAGACTGGGCATGCATAGACAGCCCTGGTACTGAACGGCTCAACTTTGGACCCACTGACACTTTTGTGAACTAGTTATCAATGTGGGCACTTGAAGCAGCACCCCAGCTTCTACCAAGTAAAGGCCAGTGACACCCCACCCAAAGCTGTGATCATCAGCAGTGTCATCAGGTATTGACAAGAGTGACCTGGGACAAAGTCAGTGTACATACACACACACATACACACACACACTCACACACACACTCACACACAAACACATTCTCTCCGTCTGTCTCTCATACATACACACACAGGCTCTTTCTCGGTCTCTCTGACTCTCTCACACATACACACATGCTCTCTCATTGTTTCTCTGTATTTCTGACTCTCTCCCTCTTACACACACACACACACACACACACACACACACACACATACACACACACACACACAGAGTCACACACAAGTATACATTCTTTCCATCTCTCTGACTCTCACACATACACACACATGCTCTTTCTCTGTCTGTCTGTATCTCTGACTCTCACACATGTGCTCTCTCATTGTCTCTCTGTCTCTCTGTCTCTCTCTTACACACACATACATACACACACATACACACACACATACACACACACATACACACTGAGCAACCATTATTGAAAAATACCAGCCCCCCCCCCAAAAAAACCAATTCCTTACTTTCAAATAAGCTCATACCATATTCTTCAAGAGTCATTTGTTTTCTAGTTGTGTGTGCACATATGTGTACAGTCCCACTTCACCTTCTACCTTGGGAAAGGATTTCTTGTTCATCAATACATGCACTAGGCTAACTTGTCCAAGAGCTTCTGGGAAATGTCCTGTCTTTGTTTTCCATCTCTCCATAGGAAAGCCAGGGTTCCAGATGCACACTCCATGTCTGGATTTACCTGTGTCCTGGGGATCCAACCTCAAGTCCCTGTGCTTGTGAGCCAAGTGCTTTACCCACTGAGCCATCCGCCAGGCAGTTGTTAGGAGAATGTGGTGTGGTAGGAAGACCAGGAGGTCTAGAGATCTAAAAGTCTATCAAGAAGTCTGCTTCATACGGTGTGTGTGGGCACAACTGGAATGTCATATCTCTGAGCTTTTGTGTCCTCGTTGCAAAATGAGAATAACAATTTCCTGATGGGAAGGTTTTCATGAAGATTAAAAGACAGAATGTATTCTTTGCCATCTGTTTATATTTGGAGAAGTTAAACAATACTAGTTATTATCTTATTTCTAGAACTATTATCTAGGACAAAAGTCAGCACATAAATGGAAGTCTTAACCACAGAGATGGCCACCATGAATGTTTGTTTAAGGGCTCAAGTAGGGAGAGGAAGGTTGGAGTAACCAAACCCTACCAGAAGTTAAATCTCTTGATGGCAAAATATGTCATGTCATGGGAGAACTAAATGAATAAGGAATACGTGAATGGATCTAAGTTGGCCTCTTGTTTTGCTCTGGGGACCCCGCCACTATGCCTAATCTTCACTCAGAAATCAAAAGTGGAGGCCTCCTTTGTAATGATATAACTTGGCATCCCTGAGAGTTGGATCCAGGAGTCAGCCTCCCTAATCTCACCTCTAACCTCCCAACTCCCTCCGTTTATATGGGAGATCTTTTCATACCTAAAAGATCACACCTTTCCTGCCATGGGGTATCCTGACCTCCTGCGCCCACCCTTCTTCATGCCTTTAATGAGATGTTGTCTTTTCCAAGAGACCTTCCCTGCTACCCTGTCTCAATGAACCTCATTAAACATCATGTTTATAACCTCCACCACACTTAATCTCCTTAACCTCCTTACTTGCTTCAAAGCACACAATTCTTTCTCAAATGACTTTTTTCTATTTTGTTTGCTGCCTTCCACACGAATAGTCAAGCTTCATAAAAACAGAGATCCCGTCTTGTCCACTCAGGATCCCCAAGGCCCATTCTCTAATGGATACTTAATAAATATCTATTAAATAAGCATTATTGAATTAATACATGATCATTCTAAAGGGTTTTATAATTGTTGAAAGAAGCCTATTTTTTTTTCCTCAACGCTCATTTCAATTAGTAGAAGGCCCCAAGATGCAAAGTAATCCCCATTGCTACTGAAGGGTTGTGAGCATGTGTTATACTCTGGACTTGACACAAACCAAAAGCAGAATCTATGTCACTCTGCTTGCAGTTTTTATATATCTCATGCTTATGAACTGTCAAGCACATAGTAGGCACTCACAAATGTTGGTTTCTTTTGATGACCAGATGGATGAGAGGAACACAAAATAGCACTCATTTGTCCAAGGCCTGGATCTTGGAAAGGTTCATATTGATCCTCCAAATCCTGGCTTATCTTCATCCCAGAACATCTAATATATTCCCACAAAGAACTCTGTACCACCCGGTCTGAAATTCCAACGCTATGAACTGAATTTAGGTACCAGTGCTGCAATAAAACACTGGCTTCATGTCACATCAAGGAAGACTAATGTATTGCATCTATCAGCAATATTCATTTATCTGATCCATTGCCAGCTATGGAAGCTGGCCAAACATGAAGGCTTGAGTTCAGGGAAATGAAATTGGACACATATCAATGATCAGGAAGGGGATATCAGGAAGATGCCAAAATATAGTTGACAATATAAAACTCAAACTCTAATCATCCAGTTCTTTTCCGTAAGGGAAACCTGCCACTAACAAATAACCTAGTCTTGTAAAGTGTATGTTCACAATGACTACAGAAACATCAAGGGTCTTACCCTTGCTTGTAGTGACACATGTACTATATTACCTTCCTGAATGCTACACCAGCCATTTTCTCTCAAAGGCAGTACTCTCTAGGCTTGATGTATAGACCTGCAGGATCCAACTAACAGACCAGAATGATGGGAAAGCAGAAGGTGGAGACAGACATCAAGGCTTCTGAGTGGAAGAGGGCACAGAGATCAATTTTTATGAGGAATGAAGGAGATAAGGGAAATAGATGGTGGTGGGGTAGGAATTGCTAAACCTGGGGTTATTGATCAGTCTTAAGGGATCTTTTCTCCTCCCGCCCCTCGCCAACATGTGGAATTTGGCAAATGGATACATTTCTGAAAATGGGATGTATCACTTTCTGCAGACTCTTGAGAGCCCATGATCAATGGCCACTGTTTCATGGAACTCAAAAGTGAAAAAGAAACAATGTCTCATAAACCTTGGAGTACAGTGCTATTCACAGGCTCAGAGTTAGAATTTTAAGTTAATAAATCAAATAGACCTCCAAAAGGTCAATTCAATGGGTATTTATGAAGCTTGCAACTGTGACTAAGACTCTGTACGTCATAATACTTCTAGATCTATGCCCAACAGAAGAAACTGTAAGGAAATTATAAAGGTGGGTTTCCCCCATGTAGGAATAAAAATTATTAGCAAAATATGGACTGAAACAACTTCTGTGACCAAACAATGGAAATGAATTTTGTTTGCTTACGATATTAGCATTTTCTGATACCTATTCTTTCTGACCTCCATGTTCATTGGTATATATTTTACATTTCCCTTTTTGTTTTCTTCAACTGAATCTCTTTAAATTTTGAGCATCTCACATGAGCAATATTCTGTGATATTCAATAAAGAAAAATAATATAAAAGCCCAATAAATAAAATATAAAAATAGAATAAATAAAGAGCCAGGATGTTTGCACTGTTAAAGCCAAGGCGTCTATGGAGAGTAGATCATAATGTCTGTAAGTAATGGATGTGGGGCGTGAGGAAACAATGCAGTAAATAACATGGACAGAGATCTTGATCAGGTTGTCTACCACAAACATGAGCTAATGAAAGCCACAAACTATTTGCATTTGGGATGCAAAGATAATAGACTTTCCCTTAAAGTAAGAAGGAGTATAGCAAACTCACAAAACATCACTGACTGGGATCCAGACTACCAGAATGAGACAAATAATTGGGAAGCTGGAGAGAATTTTATTTAAAATTGAACATCAAGAGAAGTACAGACCAAAAGAATACTACTTAATATTATTTAGAATTTTCCATTTTGATACTGAATAGAGGAATTATAACATACAGGCAGGGAGATAAGAGAGCAGAAAGGAGAAGTGTGGAAATTGGCTTGGGTACCAAGCATTCCTGTGCTTCCACAATGCTAGGTCCTAGCGACCAGATGATGGATGAGAGTAAAATGTTGGCTGGCAGCAATAACAACAGAAATCAAAATTGAAATGAAATCAGCGGTGTGAAGACCCCACTATGCACCAGTGACGTTGGAATATCCCCCCTCTCTCTCCATGGCTCTTCTACAAGCATACAGGAAGCTGAAGATCTAAGCCATGAAGTCACTTGCATTTACCCAGGATTTAGACTAACTCCAGAGTGGTAATTCCTTCAGTGAGGTATAGAATAAGTCAAAGTGCATTATCATTTCTTTTCAAGAAACATTCTTTGGCATGGAAGAGGGAGAGGCAAGAGTCACATAGATAGGTATGTTTAAAGTTCTCCAAAAGAAAAAGCTGAAATTATCAAAGAACAAAGTTAAAACGGGGCTATTAGGTTGGGTTTCATCATAGTTTAAATGAGAAAAATCCCTGATAGAGCCACAAATTCCAACACTCAGGGCCTTCAGCTGGTGACGCCTCTCGGGGCTTACCACATCCCCTGCTCTCCCTCTTTGCTGCATGTTTGCAGCTAAAAACATCTTCTCCCAGATTTTCGCTCTCACTGCCATGTCTCTCCAGTCATTTTGGACTCTTTCTTGGAAACTGTATGTCAAAATAAACTACTCCATTAAAAAAAACAGCAGCAGCAGCAACAACAACCTTATCGATACATGTATTCAATCTCACAGAATAGGTAATGAAATCACCCTTCATGAGTTTCTTTTCCTCAGTGTCATTTTAGCCAGTCTGACCAGCCTTTCCAGTGGAGAAAGATGAAGACCTGCATCTCATATGTGTCCTTTTGTGCCACACATTACCATATACCATCTATCAAGCACACAAGTCAACACAACCTCAGACGAAACAGTGACGAGTGTGTGATAACTGAAGGGAATGCCCAGAATGGCTCGATTTGGAAGAAATGGAAATGTTAACTGAGATTACATCCTAAGGAAGGGCAGCTCAGATGTTTAAATTTTGGATCAAGGTTTAGTTGTTCGGAGTTGAGAGAATTTTGAGGCCAGGAAGCTGAAGGCTCAAAACCATTCCAGAGATGTGATAAGAAAAGAAAAAAAAAGAAGAGAAATCTCTTTTTCCACACACAAGTTCCTCAGAAGGTCTGTAAGGAGAAAAGCCACACGTGGCCCCTCCGTGATGGCAAAGATGGCCTACAGGCCAGACACATGCTTTTTCTAATCTGATACTTGTTTTGTGAATTTCAGGTTTTATGACATTTCCCTGGGCCACTGTGTGTGCTACTGTTCCATTACTGTAACAAAATACCTGTGATAAGTACATCTTTTTTTTAATTTTTATTTTCTATATTCTATGTTTACATTCATCTTAAGGAGGAAAGATTTCTTTGGGATCACATCTTTGGAGATCTTGGTCCATGGAGTTGGTTTGAGCTGGGAGCTGGGAAGTGCACCATGCAGGGGCGCCCAGAGGGAAGAGCTGGCAGCTTCGTGGCGTTTGGAAAGCAAAGAGAAGCTACAAAATCCAGGATCCCAATACTCTTCCCACAAAGGGCTACAATAAATAGTCAGCATTTGCCCCATGAGACTCCACATTTCACAGGTCCCATGCAATAGCACTGTGTGCCGGGGACTAAGACTTAACATGGGATCCTTTAGAAGATGCTCCAAATTCAGATTATAGCAGCGTCAGCTATGAATGGTCATGAGACTCAGCCCTAAAGAAGACATCCAGTGAGTCTCAGAAAATCCTTCAAGCCACTAAATCCATTCTTCACCATTGTAGCTTTTCAAAAATCAAAAAACAAATAAACAAAACAAAAAATAACAAACAACAACAAAAAACAAAAAGCAAACCTGGCAATCCCTTGACCTAATTTTTTCTTCCATGATTAAAATCTCCTCAAAATTATACTACTGGCCCTTAGAACATCCCAAGAAAAGGGGAGTGCTCTGTGTCTGTGTGATCCAAACATGCTAACAGTGGTATGTGACTATTGAGCCTTTCAGCTGTGGCTCAGAACAACTGAGAATCAATTTTCAGCTTTATTTCGTGTTAGTTAATTTAACTTGAAGTAACTGCAGGTAGCTTGTGGCTGCTTGGTTAGCCACTAGCGCAGCTTCCATGCATAGGGAAGCCTGGACTCTTACTTTGTGGTTCTTCTTGTCCGTGAATGGTATTTCCACTTCCCTCTTAACTTTCATCTCTGTGAGTTTTTAAATCTGTCTTTAAATGTCAACCTTGTTTTTCTAGGTTTTGTTTACATTTCACTTTTCTCTTCAGTTAAAACATATGAAATTGTCCTTTGATAGGTCAAAAACCCAATTCAATATCAGCCTCTCTCTCTTAGGCTCTCCCCAAGGCCATTGGTCTTTTTTTGTTTGGATGTTCAGTAGAATAATGTAGAGATGGAAAATGTTTGTGGCCAAAGAATTAAAGGAAAGATGATTGAATCTTGGTCACTGAGTAAGAAAACTTTCCTCAGACCAACTTGGTATACTGAGGGTGAGATTAAACAGCATTATCTTTTCAAGTTAAAAAAATATGCAATGACATGTGCTTCAGCACAGGAAGACATCATTCTGATAGCACAGAAATCAAACCACAGTAAGATGTTATTGAAAGACAATAAAATATAGGATAATGACACAATATCTAAGGACTTACAAATTCCTTAAGCAGATTCTTATTTTAAAATAATTTGATAATTCAAATTAGGTCTAATGATATAGCTATTCAGAAGGCTGAGGCAGGAAGATTACAAGTTAGAGACTTGCCTGGTGTGCAGTGTGAGTTCCTGACAGCATAGCAAGGCTTATCTCAAAACAAAAAGCAAAGTTACCAAAGCCAGAGTGGTACAGTACTCCCTTAGCATGTGTGAAATCCAAGGTCGAATCAACTACTGGGAAAGAAGAGGAAGAGGAGGAGGAAGAGGAGGAAGAGGAGGAGGAAAGGAAGAAGGAGAAGAACAAGAAGAGAAAGAAAACGAGTTGGTTGTTGATTGAGAAAAGAAATGTGATAACTGAAACAGGATGATTAAAGAAGGTAATTTGGGAGATGGACTTGAGCGAAAGAGAGAGGGAGAGGGAGAAGGAGAGGAAGAGGGAGAAAGAGACAAGCGTATGTGTTTACACAGAGAGAAAATAGGAAATACTGAAGAAAATACAGATTCACATTCTAATACATGCCCTTTGGGAATGTTTCTCTGCAAAATGACAAGCAGAGTTTGTCTGTAAGCCTGTGAGTATAAGTTTGCCAGTTTTTAAAAATCTAACAAAATGAGCAAAATAAGCATTCACTGCAAAATATCTAGTCTGCTGCTGTTCACAAAAGCTCATTTTGCCTATTTCTGAAGTAAAGCGGTAAGGTGAAAACCCTCATTCATTTTCTTTCTCCCATTCTCAAAACCATGCCTGCAGATTTTACCCATTTTCTTTCCTGTGGTACTTGTATTTGTGAGCTGCGTTTGACGTCATTCCCAACACTGGAATCTTTCCATTAAAAGAACACAAGCAGGTGATAACTGCAAGTGCAATCAGCCTCCAGTGTCGGGAGAGTGAACACCGGTGCAAGCTCGCACACCACCCCCATCACTGTCCCCGTGTATGAACGGTTTCTACTGTACCCCCTGCCAGCCGTGCATACACTGGAGAGAAATTTGCATCGGGAAGAACCTGCAGTGACTCAGCCATGATCAGCCTCC